>OY992540.1:114868690-115351627 GCA_963921195.1 Pegoplata infirma
TATAGGGCAACTGCAAGGCTGCACAAAAGATCATATTGGTGGCAGTGCATAGAGCTTTTTCTAATCTAATCTAATGATTCTAAAAAAGTCAACCTCATATGGGTATAAGGTTATTAAACAAAATAATAATAAAATAAATAAAAAAATTTTCATTGCGTGAATTTTGTATTTAAGGCCAGACTTAAACCTCAAAAAAATGTTGCACGTATGTTTCTGGTACTTGTGGGACACTTTTCCTGGGTAGCCATTTCTGATCCGATGTAAAGTTATTGCTTTCTCCTTATTAATCAAAATGATAACTTTCAAAGATAAACCCCAGGTGTTACTGAAAACACGCGATCAAATTTTAATTTAATACCAGCATTCTTTCGGTTGCCTAATCTCACTTTTAGAAACCTTAATAAAAACATTAAATTCGTTATGAATTTATGTTAATTAGATTAGTAAGGTCCTGTAAAACAATTTAAATTTATAAATGTTTTTTTTTAACAAAAAATAAATAAAAAAAAAAACACGAACCTATTTCCTGTTCTAATTTCTCAGCGACATTATTTACTACTGCCAAGCAGGCAGTACACATAATTATATAACATAAAAATTTATGAACATCGTAAAACTGTTGTCGTTGTTTCTGATGATGTTCAACAATTTTAATGACTACTATTTTAAATTCTATTTTGAACGTTTCTAGGTTTTTTTCTTTTTCATTCATTTCTACTTTTGCTTAATTTCCTATTACGTTAAGCTTGACAACGCACACCTAGAAAATAACAAAAAAAGAATAAATAAAACCGTAAACACGCATACCATTGCATAACAGAAATACATACAATCATAGATACAACGTATACAAGACTCGCACACTTTGACAGAAGATACAATCACATTCATACACGTTGAAATATGGTCTGATGACTTTCATACGCATACCATCTGTAAAATACTGGATGTTTTTATTTTGCTTGTTTTCTTTTTTGCTGTAGCATACTTTTAAGAGGGACAATAAATTAACAACAATGGCAATAAATACATTAAATACTATCATACACACACATACATCCATTTATATACACAGACATACCACAATACAAGAATACTAAGGACTTAGAACAAGTTAAAGTTCGAGCTTATATTAACGTACACACACACATGCATGCACGCATTATTATGTAGAAGTAGATTTGTTATGGTTTTATGTACAACATCTACTACAATATGAGAATGATGAAAAAAAAAAGTAAACATTATTATGGGAATTACAATTGTAAAATATATATATTTACTACTTACAGACTACTTTATGGCACTATGAGTAGGGAGACTATTTTTTCTGAACTACTCAAATTAGTACGCACAAGTTTTTATGTTTTTTTTTTTTTAAATATCAGAGTCTGAGACTTTTTCTATAGAAAAACTGTTTCAGAATCTGGGGATTTTGTCTACAGAGAAACTGTCTAAGAATCTGAGAATTTTTCTATAGAAAAACTGTCTCAGAATCTGAGACTTTTTCTTTTGAAAAACTGTTTTAGAATCTAACACTTTTTAATAGAAAAACTGTTTCAGAATCTGAGACTTTTTCTATAGAAAAACTTTTTCTTTTGAAAAACTGTTTTAGAATCTAACACTTTTTCTATAGAAAAACTGTCTCAGAATCTGAGAATTTTTTTAGAGAAAAACTTTTTCTTTTGAAAAACTGTTTTAGAATCTAACACTTTTTCTATAGAAAAACTGTCTCAGAAACTGAGACTTTTTCTATAGAAAAAGTCTCAGAAACTGAGACTTTTTCTATAGAAAAACTTTCTCAGAATCTGAGACTTTTTGTATAGAAAAACTTTCTCAGAATCTGGGACTTTTTGTATAGAAAAACTGTCTCTGAATCTGAGACTTTTCTATAGAAAAACTGTCTTAGCATCTGAGACTTTTTCTATAGAAAAACTGTCTCAGAATCTGAGACTTTTTGTATAGAAAACCTATCTCAGAATCTGAGACTTTTTCTATAGAAAAACTGTCTCTGAATCTGAGACTTTTTCTATAGAAAAACTGTCTCTGAATCTGAGACTTTTTCTATTGAAAAACTGTCTCTGAATCTGAGATTTTTTCTATAGAAAAACTGTCTCAGAATCTGAGACTTTTTCTATAGAAAAACGGTCTCAGAATCTGAGACTTTTTCTATAGAAAAACTGTCTCAGAATCTGAGACTTTTTCTATAGAAAAACTGTCTCAGAATCTGAGACTTTTTCTATAGAAAAACTGTCTCAGAATCTGAGACTTTTTCTATAGAAAAACTGTCTCAGAATCTGAGACTTTTTCTATAGAAAAACTGTCTCAGAATCTGAGACTTTTTCTATAGAAAAACTGTCTCAGAATCTGAGACTTTTTCTATAGAAAAACTGTCTCAGAATCTGAGACTTTTTCTATAGAAAAACTGTCTCAGAATCTGAGACTTTTTCTATAGAAAAACTGTCTCAGAAACTGAGACTTTTTCTATAGAAAAAGTCTCAGAAACTGAGACTTTTTCTATAGAAAAACTTTCTCAGAATCTGAGACTTTTTGTATAGAAAAACTTTCTCAGAATCTGGGACTTTTTGTATAGAAAAACTGTCTCTGAATCTGAGACTTTTCTATAGAAAAACTGTCTTAGCATCTGAGACTTTTTCTATAGAAAAACTGTCTCAGAATCTGAGACTTTTTCTATAGAAAAACTGTCTCAGAATCTGAGACTTTTTCTATAGAAAAACTGTCTCAGAATCTGAGACTTTTTCTATAGAAAAACTGTCTCAGAATCTGAGACTTTTTCTATAGAAAAACTGTCTCAGAATCTGAGACTTTTCTATAGAAAAACTGTCTCAGAATCTGAGACTTTTTCTATAGAAAAACTGTCTCAGAATCTGAGACTTTTTCTATAGAAAAACTGTCTCAGAATCTGAGACTTTTTCTATAGAAAAACTGTCTCAGAATCTGAGACTTTTTCTATAGAAAAACTGTCTCAGAATCTGAGACTTTTTCTATAGAAAAACTGTCTCAGAATCTGAGACTTTTTCTATAGAAAAACTGTCTCAGAATCTGAGACTTTTTCTATAGAAAAACTGTCTCAGAATCTGAGACTTTTTCTATAGAAAAACTGTCTCAGAATCTGAGACTTTTTCTATAGAAAAACTGTCTCAGAATCTGAGACTTTTTCTATAGAAAAACTGTCTCAGAATCTGAGACTTTTTCTATAGAAAAACTGTCTCAGAATCTGAGACTTTTTCTATAGAAAAACTGTCTCAGAATCTGAGACTTTTTCTATAGAAAAACTGTCTCAGAATCTGAGACTTTTTCTATAGAAAAACTGTCTCAGAATCTGAGACTTTTTCTATAGAAAAACTGTCTCAGAATCTGAGACTTTTTCTATAGAAAAACTGTCTCAGAATCTGAGACTTTTTCTATAGAAAAACTGTCTCAGAATCTGAGACTTTTTCTATAGAAAAACTGTCTCAGAATCTGAGACTTTTTCTATAGAAAAACTGTCTCAGAATCTGAGACTTTTTCTATAGAAAAACTGTCTCAGAATCTGACACTTTTTCTATAGAAAAACTGTCTCAGAATCTGAGACTTTTTCTATAGAAAAACTGTCTCAGAATCTGAGACTTTTTCTATAGAAAAACTGTCTCAGAATCTGAGACTTTTTCTATAGAAAAACTGTCTCAGAATCTGAGACTTTTTCTATAGAAAAACTGTCTCAGAATCTGAGACTTTTTCTATAGAAAAACTGTCTCAGAATCTGAGACTTTTTCTATAGAAAAACTGTCTCAGAATCTGAGACTTTTTCTATAGAAAAACTGTCTCAGAATCTGAGACTTTTTCTATAGAAAAACTGTCTCAGAATCTGAGACTTTTTCTTTAGAAAAACTGTCTCAGAATCTGAGACTTTTTCTTTAGAAAAACTGTCTCAGAATCTGAGACTTTTTCTATAGAAAAACTGTCTCAGAATCTGAGACTTTTTCTATAGAAAAACTGTCTCAGAATCTGAGACTTTTTCTATAGAAAAACTGTCTCAGAATCTGAGACTTTTTCTATAGAAAAACTGTCTCAGAATCTTAGACTTTTTCTATAGAAAAACTGTCTCAGAATCTGAGACTTTTTCTATAGAAAAACTGTCTCAGAATCTGAGACTTTTTCTATAGAAAAACTGTCTCAGAATCTGAGACTTTTTCTATAGAAAAACTGTCTCAGAATCTGAGACTTTTTCTATAGAAAAACTGTCTCAGAATCTGAGACTTTTTCTATAGAAAAACTGTCTCAGAATCTGAGACTTTTTTTATAGGAAAACTGTCTCAGAATCTGAGATTTTTCTATAGAAAAACTGTCTCAGAATCTGAGCCATTTTCAACTCTTTCAATTAAAAAATCAGCATACAAAGTTATAAAGATTTTCGATTTTTTTTTTTTTGCATTCCGGTATGATTCCTTATCCATTGTGTCATTAAAAATAGGAAAATAAAACAAAAATACACACACACATTCATTATACTAACAAAACACAACAGATTACATTGAATTTGTATGTGCGATTTTCAAATCAACATTGGTAATTTTTATTGTTACAGCTTTTACTATTAAAACTTGTGCATATACTTATGTATATGGGGGTTTTCGTGTCAACTGACACAACTTTTGAAACCGATGTCTTCCAATCGGGATGAAATTTGCACCAAGGTTAGTCCTATTGGATAGTAGTTCAAACACAATTTTTCAACGAGATCGGTCAAGAACTCTCTGAGTTAGAGGGGGTCGAAATTTGACATTTTGGCCAAAGAGGTGTTGATTCTCATCCATGTAACTTCTTACCTATTGTTTCTAACAAAATGTGTCCCAAAGAATTTAGATAGCTATTTCTTCAGTCTTTCGAAAAAAAAATATAAAAAAAATAAAAAAAAAATTTTTGATTTTTTTTCTTAAAAATCCAAAACTTTTTTGACTTTTTCCTCAAATTGGGCCCTTTTTTTTTTTTTTTTTTTTGATTCAAAAGAAAGCTTAGGTGATTTCCTTTAAGACCTGTGGGGTCGCTTAGTGGGATGCGAGTGGGATATCTATGAAAAATTTTTTTTTTAAACTTTGGAACACAAAAAACGGTTCTTCAATTTGCACTATTAGGCGTGGGATAGCTAACCAGTTTTCGATTTCGTTCCGCGATACCCATTAATTTTTTTAGGTTCGAAAAAGAAAGCACGAGCCAAAAAATGGGGGCGGTGGGGAGGGGCCATATGACCCCTCATTGGAGTCAAAGTTGGGCGTAAAGAGGTAAAAATCCTTAAAAAGCCCCAAAACTCCCCTAGAAACGCCCCTGGAGGGGTGCAATGTGAGACCGACCTCCAATAATTTTCTGCCCCCAACATTTTTCTTGAACATACCTTACCCCTATTTCCACTTCCTAAGGGGGCTCCCATACAAAACATTTTTAAAAAATTTGATCCTACCATTCTAACTTACCCTAAAGTGCCCCTAGTGGGGCCAAATGTATGACCGACCTCCATTATTTTATTAATTCCAACATTTTTTGCAAACATACCTACAATGTATCTTTAACCCTTAAGGTGGTCCCCATACATTTCTTTTATTTTTTATTAATTTGTTTTATTAAACCAGCTCCTACCGCCCCTACCGTGCCTCCTAGAGAGGCAAAAATTACGACCAACCCCCATTATTTTTTATTTACCAACATTTTGTCCGAACATCATAACACCCTATCTCCACTCCCTAAGGGGCTCCCATACGTTATAAAAACATGTTTTTTTAAAAACTAATAAAAAAATAAAAAAAAATGTATGGGGACCCCCTTAAGAGTTGAAAATAAATGGTAGGTATATTCTAAGAAAATGTTGGAGTTGAAAAAATATTGGGGGTCGGTCATACATTTTACATCTCTAGGGGCACCCTATGGACAGTTAGAGCGGTAGGAGCAAATTTTATAAAAATGTCATTTTGTATGGGAGCCCCCTTAGGAAGTGGAAATAGGGGTCAGGTACGTTCAAGAAAAATGTTGGGGGCAGAAAATAATTGGAGGTCGGTCTCACATTGCACCCCTCCAGGGGTGTTTCTAGGGGAGTTTTGGGGCTTTTTGAGGATTTTTACCTATTTTCGCCCAACTTTGACCCCAATGAGGGGCCATATGGCCCCTCCCCACCGCCCCCATTTTTTGGCTCGTGCTTTCTTTTTCGAACCTAAAAAAATTAGAGGGTATCGCGGATCGAAATCGAAAACTGGTTAGCTATCCCACGCCTAATATTGCAAATTGAAGAACCGTTTTTTGTGTTCCAAAGTTAAAAAAAAAAATTTTTCATAGATATCCCACTCGCATCCCACTAAGCGACCCCACAGGTCTTAAAGGAAATCACCTAAGCTTTCTTTTGAATCAAAAAAAAAAAAAAAAAAAAGGGCCCAATTTGAGGAAAAAGTCAAAAAAGTTTTGGATTTTTAAGAAAAAAAATCAAAAAATTTTTTTTTATTTTTTTTATATTTTTTTTTTTCGAAAGACTGAAGAAATAGCTATCTAAACTCTTTGGGACACATTTTGCTAAAAACAATAGGTAAGAAGTTACATGGATGCGAATCAACACCTCTTTGGCCAAAATGTCAAATTTCGACCCCCTCTAACTCAGAGAGTTCTTGACCGATCTCGTTGAAAAACTGTGTCAGAACTACTATCCAATAGGACTAACCTTGGTGCAAATTTCATCCCGATCGGAAGACATCGGTTTCAAAAGTTGTGTCAGTTGACACGAAAACCCCCATATTTGTGTGTATATGTGCAATGGATGTCACCTCTATTTCTCTTTCCTTATTTTTCTAGTGCTGCCAAGCTAGCTATTTTCCAGATAGATTTAGCTGTTTTGAATTACCAACTGCGAGGGATTTCGAAAAAAATTAACTAACTTCGGAAATTTAAAGTGCACAGAAACTTTCCTGGAGTCTGAAGAATATCAAATGTTCTAAGATGATTAATGTCACTCTACTCCAGTACAGTTAACGACAACTCGTGTAAAATCGATAAGATATGATCTGATATGTTCATATCCAATTACAATAATTATAAATATTTGGGTATGATCAGATCTATTTGATTCGAAATTTGTCCCCTTTTTCTAAATCTTTTCTTAATACAACAAGTAAGAGTGTTAAATTCGGCTGGGCCGAATCTTTTACCCCCTCCAACATACAAAAAAAATGCAGGGGCGTTTTTGGCGGGGGGAGGTAGTGGTAATTTGGGGGAGGAACAAATTTTCTCTCGAATATGTGTTTAAAAATTCATTCTTATGCTTTTTGCGCTACAGAAATACAAGTTAATCTACATTTAAAAAAAAAATATTCCACGCCCCCAAAAATGGCCGGACCGAAAGAACGACATTTTCTAATTCTTTGGGTTCAAATTCAGGACTTTGAACTTATTGTAATATAAAAATGTTGCATTTGTTAAAAAAAAACACAAAAAAATCATGTAAAAAAATGGTATTTTTCAGAGGTTGGTTTAGTTCTTCAAGGGGGAACTTTTTCCCCTTCGTCCGATGTTGCTCATTTACGAACTTAACCTGCCTAGGAACATATGACATATTCGTGCCAAATGTCGGGAGTCTAGCTCTTTTATTTTAGACTGCATCGTGTTATCTACAGACGGACAGACTGACAGACGGGCAGACGGATAGACGGACAGACGGACGGACATCGTTAAAATGTCTTAGAATCGATCACTGATCATAAATATTTACACTTTATAGGGTCTTAGACCGATATTTTGATGCGTTACACACGGGATGACAAAGTGAGCATACCCACATACTGTAGTTGGAGGGTATACTTATTTTGACGTATTCTACACCCAGAGAAAGAAGTTTCTAATCTCATTTCTCAGTAATATTAACTAAGAATTCGGTTGCTGTTCCTATATTTGGCTGTGAAAATAAAATTTTTTGCCTGCCTCAATTAAAAGACAGTTATAATAACCGAATACAGTTGTGACTACCGATGTTCAACTGTGATGACCTACATATAAGCAAATGGTTCAAGCGATTTGTTGCTGCAATAACTGACTTTCAGATGAAAATCAACAAATTTGTTTTCTGTGTTTACTTGCTGTTGACTTACAAAATTTGGCAGCACTGTTATTTCCACAGAATTTATTTTACACTCCATAGGGGATTTTTATATTTGTTGTCGCTGTATTTTATTTGTTTTTTTTTTTCAAAAGCGACAACAACATGAATTAACTTAGCATATTTTATTTATTATCGCGGTGGTATTGATTGTAAGTGTATTAAATTTTTTTTTTTTAATGAGCCCAGGGATGGAGAGATTACACAGCTTTTATTTTAACAACAAAATCAAACGTGACTTTGGCATTGAGTTAATTATATAAAAACAAAAAAAAAAGAGATAATAAATAAAAATAGAGATTTACATTATTTTTAAAGGTAATAAAAAAATTTAAAGACTTTTCTTAATTGGAAACAATTGTTGGTTAGAGCTTAATTAAGATGTTAATTTAAAATCGTTCATGAAAAGAGCGTTTTTTTTTTCTAAAAAATGGATTTGACTTAGAAATACTGATACGAATAGACTAAAAAAGACGAATAACAATTTTTATGACCAGTTTTTAAGCCAGTGGTCGGCAGAAAGAGAGTATATGAATGCATTGTTGTATGAATATAAATATGCATGTGTTAGTATATTTCTTAAACTAAGCGACATCAACCAGTAGCTGATTTCTGTAACTCTCGAATCGAAAGATTTCTCGCATGAAACATGTGAAATGAAACGAAAACATTGTAAATCGGCACAAAAAGTGACTTTTCACATTTTACTGTTTCTGTAACTTTGTGGTGTGAAAACTTTTAAACTTATTGGAATGATGCGAGAAAATTGTTTCTGTAAAGTAATTGGTCGAAAACTTTTGTATTTCAAGTGTCAAAAAAACTCACATTTTAAAACGGTGCGAGACTTGGACAAAAAGAAATAAAAACATTAAAAAAATCATAATAAATGAAAAATGGATAAAAATAGTAAGAAAAATACAAATTACTTGTTTTGTGTTTGTATAAATATCTAATTTATTATATTTTTTCACAAATTTTAGAAAGATCAAAGAATCTCTAAATGCAAAAATGCTGTTATCAATACATCACAATTACATTATTAACAACAATATATAATTTTATTTTTTTTATATTTATTTTATTGCTTTTAAATGATCCGTAAACAATTATTTAAATTGCTCCGTGTTATTTTTTTTTTGTTTTCTTACTATTTTCTCACTTTGATTACTTTTTTGACAGCTATCTTGGAATATTCCAATATAAACGCTGGCGTTTTCCCATTGACATACAGAAACAGTTTTTATTCCGGAGTCGAGAAACTGTGGAATTTTTTGTTTCATATTTTTCGATGCGAAAACTTCTCACTTTAATTACAGAAACGGGCTACAGCTTGTTGTTGTATTTTTATGCTCTTAGTTGTGAGTTTTGTTGACATTCGTGTTGAATACATGTGTATAGCCGAATGTGTTCGGGATCCATGTGCAATGGATGCCGACCATTGTTTTAAGCCTATAATGTGTCGCGGTGACGTGTAAGTTATATTTAAGAATAAATTTAATATTACTCATACGCATAGGGTAATTAAATACTATAAATCTTAAAATTCAAGAGATCTTTTTAACATGGAATAATAAATAAAATATTACTCATATGCATAGGGTAATAAAATACTATAAATTTTAAAATTCAAGAGATCTTTTTAACATTGATTTCACTACTTTACACTGTAAACTTTATAGAGATTTTAATTCACGACACTGGGTTTATTTTCCATGTAAAATTCAATCTGAATCCAAAGACGAAGTCTAAAGTTTTAAAAGTAGAACAATTTTCGATATATTGTTAGCTTTTCAATTTTTTTATTATTTGAAAACATTTGAACAGTTCATGCGAATAAGGACGAATAGACCATTTGTATAAGTTTACAAATGACGATAAAAACGCAAGAAATGATTAAAAACTAGTATTTTTTCAACATTTTTGCATAGTGCATTAATCTGTTAATGCAAAAAAGTTCGCAAAAATATTAATAACTAACCCTTTCTTGCGTTTTTATCACCATTTGTAAAATTATACAAATGGTCTATTCGTCCTAATTCGCATGAACTATTCATTTATTAACACTATTTTTCTCTGAAGTAAATTTTCTACATTTTTTCGACTTATTTCACACTTATTTTGTGAAACACAATTTATAACATTACTAGTCGAATAGCCTGTCCCTGCCAGGCGGACCACCAAATCACTTTTCTCAATAATTCTAATTTTTTACCAAACTTTATAAAAAATTATGTTTGTGCTTCAAAAACTTAATATTGCTAGAGTGAGTTACATCAATATATTTCCGAAACTGGAAAAAATTAAATGAGTATAAAAGGTTTTATTGATACAATTTTAAAACTAAATTTAGACCAGATGGGCACCGATTAGACCAATTGGTCCATAGCGATACCACAAAACTTTTCCGCTTATCGATGTAAACTAAATACATTGACCTTCATTGCGAATTGTTTTAGACTTTTCAGGTCTATCCTCGTAATTTCCTCTAAAGTCTCGAATCGTGAACTTCCTATAATTGATAGTCGAGTTCGTGCCAAAGCCGGGCAGTGACACTGGATGTGTTCAACGATCTCCGTCCTTAAACCGGATATCAAAAATCCATCGTGTGGATCTGTCCCATGGTCACTCCTATATGCATGGCAATTTTTAACTTTCTTAGTCATGATGGATTTTAAAATTAGATAAAATGTTAAAAAACACAATTTTTTCACTTACATTTTTCCTTTGTATCCACGACCCTTTTCCCTTTTAATTCTACGCCCACAGTCAAAAAATTGTAAGTCTGACTACTTTAGAATATGCTCCAGTGTCAGGACAATATGCTTGCCAATTTTTGGCTTCGTAGGTCATTAGGGCTTTAAAGTTAGTTAAATTAAAAAAAAAATAAAACAAAAAAAATCCTGCTTCATAAGAATCTTTCCCTGGGGTTTTACTATATCACAAAATCCACCAGAAAACACATAAAAAATGCTATTTTCTGACCTTAGGTCTTTCGATTTTCTTTATATTAACGGTATGCATTCTCAATAAAGCCAATAAAACATATCCATTTTCAGTTTTTTTAATTTAAAAAAAATCGCGATTTTTTCGCGAATTTAATTTTCTTCAAAAATTTAAAAAATCAAAAAAGTATGTTAATTTGAAGAGTCATATCTTCTAAAGTATCTATCGGATTTTTACGATTCAAAAAGCATTTGATTCAAACGTTCGTCCATTTTTATATCAATGCAATAATAAAAATTTTTTCCAAAAAAAGTGCATTTTTGATGCAAATGCAATTTTTGGATGCATTTTTCAAAACTTTCTCCCCCTTCAATTTTTGTGAAACCTGCATAATTCGAAAATATGGCATTTTTTACATAAAATTGAGTACCGTTTTTTTTGTGACAGCGTTTCAAAAAATTTTCGTGATTTTTTTAAAACTACTTATTTGATTTTTTCCATACAAAAAATCAATTTAATGTTTATTTTGCAATTTTATCAAAAAAGTATGTAACTTAAAAAAGCCATTTCTTCGAAAGTATCTATCGGATTTCTACGACTCAAAAAGCATTCGATTCAACTGATTATCCGTTTTTATACCAATGAACTAACAAAAAATATTTTTTTAAAAAAATGCATTTTTGATGCAAATGCAATTTTTGGATGCATTTTTTAGAACTTTCTCCCCCTTCAATTTGTTTGAAACCTCCATAAATCGAAAATATAGCATTTTTTACATAAAATTGGGTACATTTTTTTTTGTGACGGCGTTTCACAAAATTTTCGTGATTTTTTTAAAAAATGCTTATGTAGTTTTTCCTTAGATTAAATTTTTTTTTTTTATTTTATGAATTTTATGAAAAAATTGTGTGGAAAAACCAATAAGGTATTTTTAAAAAAATTACAAAATTTTTACGAAACTCCGTCACAAAAAAAGCGGTACGCAATTTTGTGTAAAAAATGCTATATTTTCGATTTATGTAGGTTTAAAAAAAATTGAAGGGGGAGAAAGTTTTAAAAAATGCATCCAAAAAATGCATTTGCATCAAAAATGCACTTTTTTTTAAAAATATTTTTTTTATTACATTAATATAAAGTAAGGCTATCGTCTGAATCGAATGCTTTTTGAATTGAAGAAATCCGATAGATACTTCCGAAGATATGGCTATTCAAAGTAGCATACTTTTTTGATTTTTTCAATTTTTAAAGAAATTTAAATTCGCGAAAAAATCGCGATTTTTTTTAAATATAAAAAACTGAAAATGGATATGTTTAATTGGCTCTATAGAGCACATGTGTACAAAAAATTAGACAAATTTGAAGACCCTCGGTCTGATTTTATAAAATCTTTGCTGGATTTCATGATATACATACCAATTTTAAGCTTTTAAGGGCGGATTACTCAACGAAAAGTTAGCTTCTAACTGCCGATTTAACGGACGCTTATGTCAAAATTTGTATGAAGAAGTTAAATTTAACGAAGAGTTATTTTATAACAGAGCATTGAGTAATCCAGCCTAACTCCATCAATGAGATTCAAAAGGGCTGGATACACAAAAAATAAGAGAAATACAAAAAAAAAATATATATACAGAAAATAGTTGGCAATAAATTTGCCACGTCCCTTTGCCTTTCTTATTCTCCACCAATACACTGGATATCAAAAATCCAGATTCGTGTTGATCTTCCCCATGAAACCTACTATGGGGCTCTTTAAATATTAAAACACCCAATTTCCCTCCCTCTTTTATCTTTTAATTCTCCGTCCACAGTCAAGAAATTTTAAATCTAATTACTTCAAGATATTCTACATCGTAAGGACTATTCGCTATGCATTTTTCGCTTCCTTTGACGGCTTCAAAAGAAGTTAAAATGTTAAAAATCCCAATTTCGTGACTCCCCGTTTTCCTTTGAATTCTCCGCCCACAGTAGAAAAATTTAAAATTCGACTACTTCAGAAAATGCTTAATCGATAGGACTATATGCTAGAAAATTTTCAGCTTCCTAAGTCATTAGAGGACTTTAAAATAAGCAAAAATGTCAATTTTCATCTTCTTAGGTCATTGGGGGGTCTTCAAATTAGTTAAAATATAAAAAACACAGTTTTGCCACGACCCATTTTTTTCTTAATTCTCCTTCCACAGTCTAAAAAATTTAGGTCCGATTACTTCAGGATATGCTTCATTGTTAGAAAAAAATGCTATGCAATTTTCCGCTTACTTAGACATTAGTCCCAATTTGCCATGCCACTTTTCTCCTCAATTCATTGCGAAAACTTTAAATCTGACTACTTGGGGATATGCGCTATCGTTAGGAATATATTCTAGGAAGTTTTCAGCTTCCTAAGTCATTAAGGGGCTTTAAATTAAGCAAATATGTAAAAAAATTGAATTTTGCCACGCCCACTTTTCCGCTTATTTCTCCGCCCACAGGCAAAAAATCGAAAATCCGGCTACGTTGTAGCTCATCAGTGGGCTTCAAAAAGCTCTGGATAGACAAAAAAAGAGGAACACACAAATAGGGATATTATATTTATAACATTATATTTTGGTTGTTAGAAAAACTTTTAGACACGGGTATTTGATTTTCGGCCGTACTGTCATAATTTTTTAGTCCGCTTCATGTGTACAGTAGAGGTATCCTTAAAAACGAAAATAACCTTTTTATACCTGGTAGGGACCTATATTGTTCTTAAGTATCTAAAAATGAGTGAGCCAAAATTTGGGGACAATCGGCTAAAAATAACTCACATTCTTATATGAACTAAAAATGCATTTTTTCTAGCTTTTGGAAAAATATTTGTATTTGATATTTTTTGTTAAATTTTTTGTGAAATAATATGAAAATGGTATTAAATTATATTTCCAAAACGACTAATTAAATTAAAAGCGGATAAAAAATAAGCATTTTACGCATACATGCCCCAGACCATTGCACTATAGGAAATTTTACCCATTTTTTGGCCAAAAGTCAAAATTAAAATTTTTGCAAACATTATTTTTTTTCACATTAATATAAAAAAAACTTAACAAAGTAAACAATTCTTTCTCAATTTTTCGACAGAATTGATGTACTGTCACTTTATCAGTAGTTTTTCTTGCAATTTCTTACTTAGTTATAAAATAACGATTGAGAGCAGCGAATTTTGTGATAGCTTCTAACAAAAGTTTTTATATTAAGAATTTATAGTTTTTAAAAACTAAAAAATGGAAAATAATGTCAAAGGTGAGTACTTTAATGATAAATAGTGAAATGTTTGTGAACTCATCTATTAGATCGATTTTATTGGAAAAATTGAAGTGACCTTAAGATGAACTTATTGAAGTATGAATTGGAATTTTATTTTGACTTTAAAAAAAATGATAGCATATGTTAGCTATAAAACCATAAAAGTTCTCTAGGACAATCAATTACCTTCCGAATTTAAAAAATTTCAAGGTCGGATATGTGCAAACTTTTTTTTTATACCCATTTTTCCAGGTGACTACTGAGTGCCAAATTCAGAGTTATTTAATACATGGCGAGAGAAATAAAGCAGAGGTGGATAAGGAGCCGCTATTTCTGACCATTTCTTTTCATACATTGCTGAGAGTGAATGTTTCGAAATCTTTAAACAATATATAAAGGAGGAATTAAGAATATTTTGTTCAAATATAAATATGAAAAGGATTAAAAGTTGTAGGAGTTTGAAAATTTTTGAAAGACAGCATGCTGTTTGGCTTAAAGGCAATACTTGGCTAAAAAAAACTTGAAACGCAGCCTGCCTCCACTAAATCGAAACCTGGGCGACCGCAATTAACTTTTTTGTCAAAATCTGCGAGAACAAAAATACGAGTTACAGCTGAAATCTTTAAAGATCTAAATAGGGAAGTTGAGCCCCTAGCTCTTGCATCATCTACGGCTGCCCGTAGTGGCATTTTGAAATGTAGTTGACGACTTGGAACTCAAAAATAAAATTTTTGAATAAAATCCTTATTAAAAAGTAGATTTGTTTGACACTTCTTAACATTGTTAAAATAAATTTCAACTGTTATCTTTGAAAGTTAGTGTACACTCAAAAAAAAAAATATTGTAAAAACAGTTTAGAAAACCATATAATCTATCAAGGATCTAAAAAATCTTAGATGCGGCAACTTATAACCCGGGAACCATGTTTGGAACTAATTATTAGGTAATTTTTTAGGTAACTTTACTAATTTTTTTTTTGAGTGTATGAAAACATTTAAGAGTCACTCCCTCCCTCTAAAGAGTCTTCCAAAAGTCAAATAAAAAAAATCAGTCAAATCGGTCCAGCCATTTGGCTGTAAATAATTTTGGCCAAAAAAAGGGTAAAATTTCCTATAGTGCATTGTATGGTTTTCAAAGCAAGAATTTAAAAATTTTCAAAATTTTTAAGCAAAAAAATAATAAAAATTTAATTTTACTCTATGATCAAATTGGAAACATGTTTAAGATTAAAAATAGCAGATACGGTAGTCAAGCTTATTTTTTATTTGGCGCGGGTGGTTATAAAATTTCCGCGGATTCCAAATAAAAGTCGTTTTTCTACAATAATTTAGCAAATGTTGGAAAATTTGTGCTCTATTGTACGGATCGAAGTGTAAAATGTAAATTCTGTAACTGTTGAGAAATCGGATATATGCTGATATTTGGTATTATAGATATGTATAATGTCCCAAATATGTCATTTCACCTCGACGAAAAGAGGTTAAAGATGCCCGATTTCTCCAAAATTAACCAAATTTATGGTTTACAGTTCGTATCGTACAATACAGAATTTTTTTTTCCATATTTGCTAAATTATTATAGAAAAACAAATTTTTTTTGGAATCCGCGGAAATTATATCTACTACCCATGCCAAATGAAAAAAAGCTAGACTACCATATCTTTTAGTTTTTATCTATAACATGTATTTAATGAGAAAATAAAGTACAAATTATTTTTTTTTTATTTTTTTTTTGCCTAAAAATTTTGGAAATTTTCAAATTCTGGCTTAAAAACCGTGCAATGGTTTGGGGCATTCTTTAAGCTTTTTGGAAAATTAATTTATTACAATTTTGGCTCTCTAATTTTTAGATACTAAACTGCAATTTAGGACCCTACCAGGTATTAAAAAGTGATTTTAAAAAATTACCTTAGTCGTAAGGACACCTTTAGTGTATAACCAAAATTTGAAATTTTTCAGACGGTGTTATAACTATTCCAACAAGCTCAACCCATACAACATAAACGCTGAAAAAAACGTTTATGTCGAGTGAAACCGATACGGTATATGGCGTGAACATAAAATACCTAAACGCTAAAATAAGATTTTGTTTTTTATCTTGTGTATAAATTTTAAAAAATTCAGGTATGTATAGGATACAAAAGAGAATTTATTTCAATATTTTGCCACACTCTGTTTCTAAAGTTTTTTTATTTAAAAATTATACCCGTTTAAAAGAAAAGCAAAAAGTATTTTTTTAACAAAAGTTTTATTTTTAATTTTCCAAACATTTTTTGAAGACGATTTTAAAATCCCAAAACCATTTTTATGTAAATAGAATTTAAAGTCGATTTTAAATTTATTTTATTTTTCTATCGTATGGCTTATGGATTCAAAATAACAAAATATAACTATATTAATTTAAACATCTTCTTTTGACATCCAAAATTATTGCTTTACAAAAATCCCAGTTATTTTTATACAGTTTAAATATCTCCATTTATTGAATTTTATCTACTCCCAGAAAAGTTTTACAGTAACTATTTACGGTTGTTCAAAAAGTTTTTAGTTAAAGTTGTTTTAAACGTTTTATCGTTTGTTTTTCAACAAAAATAAAATATTGAATGATTTATACAGTTGTTAAAACAATAAACTACAAAAGTTACGGAAAAATATTTTTATCAGTTAAATTATTTGTGACTGATTATACCGTATAATTTTACAGAAGTACGGATTTTGTAGTTTGTTATTCAAAAAATTTTATTTTTACTTCACAAAATAAAAAATTGTAAACAGTTAAAATAACTGAAATATCGTTTGTTTTTACGGAATATCTAGTCATTTATTAACGTTTAAAAATAACTAAAAAAAAGTCTGTTGTTTTAAATGAAATATAAGTAATCCGTTTTTTAAAAGGAAAAACGATTGTTATAAACGTTTTTTCAGTTGAATTTACTTACAAAATATTTTGAGTGTACTCAAAATAAATTTTATTAAATTTAAATCTAAACAAGATCCTAAAGTTAAATATTTATGATTTTTTTTTTTAATAGTTAAGAAAAAAACATTTCAAACCAAAAAAAATCAAAATGTAAACTAACTAGAATAGAAGTAAAACAAAATATAAACTTTGCATGTATGTACATTAGGGATATAACCATTTGCATATTTTTGCAAATATCAAAAAGGACCTATCATAGTGAGAAAGTATATTGAAAAATTAATAAAAATGTATATTCCTTTTTTCGCGAATGTTAAAAAAGGTTCGGCACCGATCGCGATGAAGTTTTTGCTAATATTATTTTTGAATTATTCAGGCAACTTATATATCTAATGTTAAAAGTCATACCCTAATTTTTTCTTGTTTTATTTTTGTTGCAAAAGGGTGAAAAATCATAAAAACGTTGGAAGAGAAGGATTCCCACCAAAAAAATCTAAAAAAAATTTAATTTTTTGTGTTTTAGAAATTGCAATCGGTGACGAAGATTTTTGGACCAAAATGACCCCGGATATCGTTTTTTGTTATCTGTATAACATTGCCCATACCGTTATGATAGGTTCTTATTTTGGTTATACCCCTAATGTACATTCTACAATTTATATAGTATAATAAAGACTAGTTTTATTCGGCTGTGCCGAATCTTTAAATACCTTTACAATTTTAACTATTGGAAAAACTTCATATAGTCTGAAGCTTTTTTTTGTCATAATATTTTCATTTTGTTTTAGAAAAATATCGTAAGTTTTTTCTGTAAGAAAACTGTTACAGAATTTAAGTTCTTTCAATAATAAAATGGCTCAGATACTGAGATATTTTTCTTTTACATTTAGATAAAATTTAAATTTCTAAGACATGTTTCCTATTTAAGGCTAAAAGACATTTTTCGTACAGAAAAAGTAAATTTTGTTTATTAAAAAAAACTTTAAGATCAAAATACACAGAAAAAATATGGGGGGAAAAACTGAATAATCACCTGTTTAAATTAAAAACAAGTAAAAAAGTTAAATTCGGCCTTGCCAAATGTAGAGATACCCTCCACAATTTCAAAAAAATTATTGTAAAAAAAAACTTTTTTAAAAGAAAATTACTTTTGAAAAAAAAAATTTGAAAAAAATTTCCGCGAAAAAAAAATTGGTGAAAAAAATCCGCGCTTTTTTTCTTGTTTTGTCAAAAAATATGTGCGTACTTGTTTAAATACCATTTGGTGTTCAATTATGTTCACAAACATGTGTCAACCAGCAGCTGAATTAAAGTTTCAGTTATATCCAAGTAGTATTTTGGTTGTGATCATCATTTCCACAGACAAACATACAGATGGCCAGACGGACATTGCTAGAATGTCTTAAAATCAATCGGGGATCATGAATATATATACTTTATGGAGTCCAAGACCCATATTTCGATGAGTTACAAGCGGAATGACAAGCTCTATATGGGGCATTCCAAGCCAAATCACTCACTTTTAGACCCGACCCCTTTCGATTTATTTTATTTTTGGATATGTTTTAGTACTTATTAAATGCAACTTGGACACCAATTTTCAGCCTTTTATTTCAAGATGGTGTTAAGTAATCAATTTTTCAAAATGGCGATTTTCTCAAAAAAATTCAAAAGTTGAAATTTTTAATTAATTTTGACCATTAAAAAATATAGATATTTTAAAAAAAGTTGGACAACATTTTTTTGGTATTTAAATGTAGTTTTAGAAAAAAAATATGAAAAAATTATTCGAAGTAATTATCACATATTTTTTGGCGTTTAAAAATTAAAATCGACTTTTTGGAAAAGTCCGAAACCTTCGATTTTTTTGTACAAAACTAAAAAAATTCTACTCTAAATTACGCAACTTTTAAGCCATAATTCGAGATGTGATCACAATTCTTTCTATTTTTTTTTAAATTTTAAAAATTGCACTTTTTATTTTTTGGGTCTGATTTATTTTATATGGTGCTCCAAAAAAAATAAATTGGTAGATATTGACCCTACCTTACCCTAGATATATTCATTTCGAGGTAAAAATACGTCTCACAAAAATTTAGAACGATCGGAAAGGGGTAAGGCGTTTAGCATGGTCCTTGAAGTTTAAAAAACGGATTACAAGGAAAAATATGAATTTTTCTCTGTTTTCGCAATATTTTTGGTATTTTAAGTTAAGTTTTATTTCAAGCAATTACAGAATTATGATGTAGAGTAAGATGCCTTTCTAATAAGGTACTAAAAACTAAAATCGGTTGAAAATCAGCCAAGTTATTACAACTTCCCCAGGCATCTAACGTATGGCTGACAACTTTTTTAGGCAATACAATCCGATTTTTGAAATTCATTGAAATTTTCTACTGTAATAACATTTTTTTATTCTTCAAGTTCAAATGTAATTAGATGACAAGTATTTTTCATATTGTGTTTTGCTAACATTTTTTAAATTAGTGCTAAATATGCCTGCATTTTCAACACCCTTTTGAAATCTCTATTTTAAAAAATATTTTTTTTTTTTTGTTTTAAAATTTGGAAAATCCAAAAAAATATTACACTGAAACATGAATAATGAAAAAATTTTATTACAGTAGAAAATTTCAATAAATTTAAAAAAAGGGACTCGTATTCTTTAATCAAGCGGTATGACACACGCTAGATGCCTGGGGAAGTTTTAATAAATTTGCTGATTTTCAACCGATTTTAGTTTTTAGTACCTTATTAGAAAGGCATTTTACACTACATCATAATTCTGTAATTGCTTGAAATAAAACTTAACTTAAAATACCAAAAATATTGCGAAAACAGAAAAAAAATCATATTTTTCCTTGTAATCCGTTTTTTAAACTTCAAGGACCATGCTAAACGCCTTACACATGTCCGATCGTCCTAAATTTTTGGGAGACGTATATCTACCTCCAAATGAATATATTTAGGGTAAGTTAGGGTCAGTATCTACCAATTTTTTTTTTTTTTTGGAGCTCCATATAAAATAAAACAGAGCCAAAACATAAAAGGTGCAATTTTAAAAATTTAAAAAAAAATAGAAAGAATTGTGATCACATCTCGAATTATGGCTTAAAAGTTGCATAATTTAGAGTAGAATTTTTTTAGTTTTTTACAAAAAAATCGAAGGTTTCGGACTTTTCCAAAAAGTTGATTTTAATTTTTAAACGTCAAAAAATATGTGATAATTACTTCGATTAATTTTTTCATATTTTTTTTCTAAAACTACATTTAAATACCAACAAAACGTTGTCTAACTTTTTTTAAAATATCTATATTTTTTAATGTTCAAAATTAATTAAAAATTTCAATTTTTTAATTTTTTTGAGAAAATCGCCATTTTGAAAAATTGATTACTCAACACCATCTTGAAATAAAAGGCTGAAAATTGGTGTCCAAGTTGCATTTAATCTATATATATAAAAGAGTAGGGTGAGTGAGTGACTGACTGACTGACTGACTGATTCATCATCGCCCAGCCCAAACCGCTGAAGCTAGAGACTTGAAATTTGGACTGTGGGTTCACCTCCCGGAATATAGATCCACTAAGGCTGGATTTTTGCCAGTGTTGATTCTAAAGGGGTAAAAAGGGTAAAAAACTGTACTTTTGGTACTTTTTATATCTCCCGAAATAATGGTCATAGAGACTAGAAATTTGGACTGTATGTTCAACTCCGGGAACATAGATCCACTAAGGCTGGACTTTTGCCAATGTTTATTCTAAGGGGGTAAAAAGGGTAAAAAACTGTACTTTTGGTACTTTTTATATCTCCTTAAATAATGGTCATAGAGACTTCAAATTTGGACTGTATGTTCACATCCTGGAATATAGGTCCAGTAAGGCTGGATTTTTGCCAGTGTTGGTTCTAAGGGGTAAAAAGGGTAAAAAACTGTACTTTTGGTACTTTTAATATCTACTTAAGTAATGGTCCTAGAAACTTGGAATTTAGAATGTATATTCACCTCCCGGAAAATAGGTTCACTAGGGCTGGGTTTTTGCCAATGTTGATTCTAAGGGGGTGAAATGGGTAAAAAAGTGTACTTTTGGTACCTTTTTATATTTCCTTAAATAATGGTCTTTGAGACTTGAAATTTGGACTGTATGTTCATTTCACGAAATATAGATCCCCAAGGCTGGATTTTTGCCGATGTTGATTCTAAGTGGGTAAAAAGGGTAAAAAACTGTGCTTTTGGTACCATTTACATTTCCTTAAATAATAGTCCTAGAAACATGAAATAATGTAGGTTCACCCCCCGAGAAAAAGATTCACTAAGGTTGGGTTTTTGGCCAATGTTGATTCTACGGGGGTAAAATGGGTAAAAAACTGTACTTATGGTACTTTTTTTATTTACTGAAATAATGGTCATAGAAACTTGAAATTTGGAATGTAGGATCCTTGGCTAAAAATCAAAACTTTTTGAAAATTTTGATTCTACGGGGGATAAAAGAGGTTAAAAGTGTATTTTTGGTACTTCTTTTACTTCTTAAAATTATGGTCATAGATACTTGAAATTTGGAATGTACACTCAAAGAATTATGTAGGTAAATTCCAGTGAATATTCACTTAAAACAAATGAAATTTTATTTAAAAACCATTCCACTGTTTTTTCATTTAAAATAAAAATACATTACAGTCAATTTTAAATGTTAATTTAATGACTAACCAAAACATTAAAAAACTAGTGAATATTCAGTTATTTTGTATTGAAAAACAGTAAAACTATAGAAGAAATTTTTTACTGCCGAAATTAAATGTAACAGAAAATTCGTTTTTAATACAGTAATTTTTTTTTTTTAAACTACAGAAACAGTAAAAAAATTAAATCCTTTATAAAATAAGTGATTTTTCTTTTAAAATGACTTTACTGATTACTTTTTAAAATAACCTACAAACAGTTAATGACATAATTTTCTTTGTGTAGGATCCTTCGGTGAAAAAAACATTCTGGAAAAAGTACTTTTTGGAAAATGTGTTTTTTAGGGGGAACCTTTTATAAAAAGTACCTTTTATAAAAAGTACCTTTTATAAAAAGTACCTTTTATAAAAAGTACCTTTTATAAAAAGTACTTTTTATAAAAAGTACCTTTTATAAAAAGTACCTTTTATAAAAAGTACCTTTTATAAAAAGTACCTTTTATAAAAAGTACTTTTTATAGAAAGTACCTTTTATAAAAAGTACCTTTTACAAAAAGTACCTTTTATAAAAAGTACCTTTTCAAAAAAGTACCTTTTATAAAAAGTACCTTTTCAAAAAAGTACCTTTTATAAAAAGTACCTTTTATAAAAAGTACCTTTTATAAAAAGTACCTTTTATAAAAAGTACCTTTTATAAAAAGTACCTTTTATAAAAAGTACCTTTTATAAAAAGTACCTTTTATAAAAAGTACCTTTTATAAAAAGTACCTTTTATAAAAAGTACCTTTTATAAAAAGTACCTTTTATAAAAAGTACCTTTTATAAAAAGTACCTTTTATAAAAAGTACCTTTTATAAAAAGTACCTTTTATAAAAAGTACCTTTTATAAAAAGTACCTTTTATAAAAAGTACCTTTTATAAAAAGTACCTTTTATAAAAAGTACCTTTTATAAAAAGTACCTTTTATAAAAAGTACCTTTTATAAAAAGTACCTTTTATAAAAAGTACCTTTTATAAAAAGTACCTTTTATAAAAAGTACCTTTTATAAAAAGTACCTTTTATAAAAAGTACCTTTTATAAAAAGTACCTTTTATAAAAAGTACCTTTTATAAAAAGTACCTTTTATAAAAAGTACCTTTTATAAAAAGTACCTTTTATAAAAAGTACCTTTTATAAAAAGTACCTTTTATAAAAAGTACCTTTTATAAAAAGTACCTTTTATAAAGAGTACCTTTTATAAAAAGTACCTTTTATAAAAAGTACCTTTTATAAAAAGTACCTTCTATAAAAAGTACCTTTTATAAAAAGTACCTTTTATAAAAAGTACCTTTTATAAAAAGTACCTTTTATAAAAAGTACCTTTTATAAAAAGTACCTTTTATAAAAAGTACCTTTTATAAAAAGCACCTTTTATAAAAAGTACCTTTTATAAAAAGTACCTTTTATAAAAAGTACCTTTTATAAAAAGGCCCTTTTATAAAAAGTATCTTTTATAAAAAGTACCTTTTATAAAAAGTACTTTTTATAAAAAGTACCTTTTATAAAATGTACCTTTTATAAAAAGTACCTTTTATAAAAAGTACCTTTTATAAAAAGTACCTTTTATAAAAAGTACCTTTTATAAAAAGTACCTTTTATAAAAAGTACCTTTTATAAAAAGTACCTTTTAAAAAAAGTAGCTTTTATAAAAAGTAGCTTCTATAAAAAGTACCTTTTATAAATGTACCTTTGATAAAAAGTACCTTTTATAATAAGTACTTTTTATAAAAAGTGCTTTTTATAAAAAGTACCTTTTTTTATAAAAAGTACCTTTTATAAAAAGTACCTTTTATAAAAAGTACCTTTTATAAAAAGTACCTTTTAAAAAAAGTACCTTTTAGGAAAAGTATCTTTTAATAAAAGTACCTTTAATAAAAAGTACCTTTTATAAAATTTACCTATTGTAAAAATTAACTTTTGAAAAAACAAAACATTCTAGGAAACGTACTTTTTGAAAATAACTTTTCTTAAGGGATATGATCATAGAAACTTGATATTTGGAATGTAGGATCCTTAAGTAAAAACAAATTCGGGAAAAAGTAATTTTTGAAATTTCCTTTTCTTAGTGGGTGGAACGGGTAAAAATAAACTTAAGGTACGTTCTAATTTCCGGTAGTAATGGCCCTAAAATCTTTAAATTTGTAATGTAGGATCATTCGTTAAAAAAACATTCTGGAAAAAATACTTTTTGGAAATTCCGTTTCTAAGTATACCCTACTAAAAATACCCTGCTAAAAAAGTGTACTTCCGGTAATTTTGATATTTTCTGACGTAATGGTTCTAGAAACTTAAAATTTTGGATGTAAAATTCTTCGGTGAAAACCAACATTTGGGGAAAAGTACTTTTTGGAAATTCCGTTTCATAACGGGGTTAAAAAGAATACTTTTAATACTACTATACTATAATAATTGTCTTAGAAGCTTGAATTTTGGAATGTGGGGTCCTTCGGTGACAAAAAAAAACAATCTGCTAGGCTAAAGTATTTTTAAAAGATTCCGTTTCTAGAGGTGTAGAAAAGTATTTTTTATACTTTTTATACTTCTTGAAATAATGATCCTAGGCAGTGAAAATTTAAATGCTGTGTTCTTTAGTGAAAAAATATTTTGGAAAAAGTACTTTTTGGAAATTCTGTTTCTAAGAGTCGTTAAGGGCATAAAGAAGTGTAAGTTTGGTACTTCTTATATTTCTTGAAATAACGGTTCAGAAAAAAAAGTTTTTGGAAAATTAAATTTTAGGTGGAAAAGGTGTCAAATGGTTATTTGTACCTATCTAACTACTTATTAAAGCCTAGAAACTCAAATTTGACTAGCAGTATCCTTCAGCCGAAATAACACCAAAGAGATGGATAAATTGGTACAAGTGGTATTTTTATATCTATAAGATAAATACAATAGCACTTTTTATTTCTGAAACGCATATTATTTGGAGAAGAATGATACTTTCATGGAGATTGAATTGGAAATAAAATGGAGTAGAACGGGGAACGAAATGGAATAGAGCGGGGAACAATATAGAATGATACTTTTTACTAAAATTTTTCGAATTAAACTTTTTAACTTCATATTTTTTCTCTCTATATGTTTTTTTACCTAAAATTTTTTTTATTCCAATTTCTTTTTTCATTGAAATATTTATTCACTCAAGATCCAAAATCCCGATATAAGGGTTCGAAAATTGTCAAAACCTTTTTCACCGGGACGTACATGACAACGTACCACCGAAATTTTTAAATTTTTATTGTTTAAGTTATTGAATGAAATATTATTTTATGAAAGACTTAAACGTAAACAATTTAATAAAATAAAGACTACATATGAGCCATTTTTTGAAATCGGAAGGGTAATCCTAATCCTTCTATTATCCGGTATTTAACATAACCGGTAACGAAGTTCCGGCGGGCGAGCTAGTAAGTACTAAAACATATCCAAAAATAAAATAAATCGAAAGGGGTCGGGTCTAAAAGTGAGTGATTTGGCTTGGAATGCCCCATATACATATAATATCTCTCAGGACAAATATTTATTTGTTGTAATTTTTGAAAATATTAGATTTAGATCGAAGGCCGCCACGAATTATTTAAAACGGGTTAATTTAATAACGTTAAAAATTGGAAGAAAAATTTTGTTTGCTATACAAAAAAAGTCAGGACTAATGTTACATACAGAATGACAAATCAACATATACCCACCCACATTTACTGAAGGGTATAAAAATATGACAGTCAATGTAACAGAATTTTACTGCAAAAGTTTAAAAGTGTCAAAAAGTTTTATAACCTCAAACTAAAGCAACAACATAAAAATTTAACTTAAATTTAAAGTATTTTAAATAGACTCAAAAACATACACTCTCATAAAACTTAAATGCACTAACACATTAAAAAATAAAAACAACATTGTACATTGGTTATAGAAAAGCTGTTACATTCATAAAAGCACACAGTCCCTCAAAAACGGGTTTTCATAAATTTTTTATTATTAAAAACTTCATAAATTTTTATTTCTAGAGTATTTATTTTTCATTTATTTTTTTTTTATCAAAAGAAAAAAAATTTTTCATAAACAATTTTTTTCATTAATTTTTTTACCAAAAAATAATTGTTTTCATCTTGTTTTTCATCAAAAACTTTTTTTTTCCATAAATTTGTTTTATTCAAATTTTTTTTATCAAATTTTCGTCATTATTTTTTCATCAAACATTTTTTGTCTTGAGCTCTGAAATTTTCCTGACATAAAAATGTTTAATTTGCTTAAGAAATATACAAAAACCAAATGCATATTGTTAAGAATCTATTATACCCCCTAAAATTTAAAAAAGACTCTTTTGCACTAAAAAATACGATTTGATTATTTTTTATATCAACGCCCTCAAAAAAGTTATATTTTGAAGGGGGATTAAAATGAAAAAAACAGTTTTAACGTGAGCAATTTTTAAACAGCTATAAAAATATAAATAAGCAATATTTTTTAATTCTGTTTTTTTATTTAAAAGATGAGTTATTGCCATTTTTTAAAATTTTATAACACAAGAAAAGGAGAAAAAAACAAATAAAATTACTGAAAAATATGTCGCCATTAGGCACGTCTCTGATACAGAAAATGCAAACTTCTTCATTTGTGTCTGCAATTCCAGATCATGTTGAAAGTATGAGGTAAGGTTGAGATTGCTAGAAATAGAATTGTAGTGTTGGAAACTGTCAAAATTTATTCTGTAGAAACTATAAACATTCACATAGTATATAAAAAAAAACATTTTCAATAACAAGACAAACCGACATTTGAAATCCTACTGATGATAACACTAACTGGAGTGTTTGAAACCGGTATGGGAATACCAGAAATGTGTATAGTTTTTAGAAATTCAATTTTTCTTCTTCATTTTTTCAACTTGAACCCTTATAACAAATATAATTACTTTGTAAAGAAATTCTGTGGCTTATAAATGTTTTTAAAGCTTGTCTATTTAAAGCTCGAGTTTTTCAACACAGAATTATAAGGTACCAATCTGAAATTCACGGTTTTGCTAATAACGATTGAGCCACTGGACCGATTTGGCTGAACTTCTATACGAACTAGACCAGAGGAACGACATCTATATATGCCAAGCTTCAGTACAGTCAGAATTGTCTTTCTAAAGTTATCGCGTTTGTTATCACATAAATTCGAAAAAACCTTTGCCGAAATTTAATCTTTTGCTTATAACCAAGGAGAGGACTTTCATGCAAATTCATGTTTTTTCCCTTTGGTCATAGAACAGCATAATCAAAATATCTTTGCGATTTTTTGTATTAAAGCAATTGTTAAATTTTTTTAGATCATTTTTATTTTTTTTATAACATTTTATACAATGCCAGACTGAATTTAAATGTTATTTTTTTTTTTTAATAAAAGTAAAAAAACAACTGGATATTTATGATTTTTAGTGCATATTTTAAGATTTTTAGTGCATATTTCAGGAGTTTTTAGTGCATATTTTAGGCGCCTAAAACATAGTTTTTTAGTGCATGAAGGTCCTGTCCCTACTTATAACTTTTGAACCACTCTACCGATTTTGCTGGATTGCAATACCAACCGGAACAGGTAAATGCCAAACTTCTGGAGCCTCCGTAAAGTCTTTCAAAAGTTAGCGTGTTTTCAACAGACAGATGAACAGACAGACAGATGGACGGACAGACATCGCTAGATCGTCTTAGAATCGATCGAGGATCATGAGTATACATATATAATTTATGGGGTACTAGACCAATATTTCGAGGTGTTACAAACGGCATGATAAACTTATATATACCCTCTATTACTACAGTGGAGGGTATACAAACAAATAAAAAAAATTTTCTTTCTGTACACTAAAGACCAATATCAATAAATTTTTAAAATCGGTCGAACGATTTTCAAGATATTGGTATTTGAAATTTGCAAAAAAAAATGGGTCAAAAAATTTAACAAATAAAGTTCTCAAAATTATTTTTCCTTTTCCCCTAAAACTTTAGTTTATAATTAATTTGAGCCTAATTCATTTAAACCGTGGCGCCTATCGATCAAAACTTTGTTTTTTTTTAGAAAATTTTCACCAAAAACTCTAAACTTAGATCGAAGGTCGTCAGGGGTTAAAATTATCTGATTTGGCTCAATTTAAGTTTAACTGAAAATTTGACTTATTCTCTTTGAAATAGTTAATCGAAAAAATGATAACGATTTTTCGTCAAAAAATATTCGGTGATATACAGATTTTGGCTTAGGTTTTTCCTTTTTTTGAAAAAAAATGTTGATGGATAAAATTAAATTTTTGTAAAAAAAGTACTAGTTTTAAAATCAGACTGTATCCAAGTCCGTTCGCGCTTGTCCAAAGCAGCCCAATTAAAGCATTTGCTATATTACGGTTATATGGAGAGAACAAAAATTATCCAGCTGTAATTACATTTTTGTTTACAACTTTCAAAATTATTTTTAGAGATTTTCTTAATAAACTTTGGCCGATTACATTTTATTCCACCAAATGTTTATAATCACGCATTATAATATTTCCGCAATATTAAAATTTGTCCGTAGCAATTTTTTTTTGAATTTCTTCCAACTCTATTTGCTAGAATTTTTAATTATTTCAACTAAACCATGCATTATTTGTTAGATGATTTTTAGAAAAACAAAAATAAATAGAATAAACATTTTAAAAGTTCAACTGTAAAAAAAAATCAATTTGAATATATGTATACCTAAATTAAAAATGTATTGTTGACTTAAATAAACAAAAATTATTAAAGCGTGATTAAATATACAGTTTCAATCATGCAGAAATAGATATTTTTTTTTTTTTTTTCTAAATAAACATAAAATCTAGCATGAGTAAATAATAATAAATTTTTAAATATTTTCATTTTACACCACAATTTCACACATTCCTAAATAATTTATGAGATGAAATAGCAATTCCCTATAGTAGTAGTGGTAGTATGGGGACAAGATATGAATCAAATTAAGATGATTTGTTTTTTAAAAAGTGATTTTATGAATATTTATTAAAAGCAGGAATTTAAAAGTAAATTATGAAAAGAAATAAAATTCTTATCTAATATTAAATATCACTAAGTAATACGAATAAAAATTAATTAGAGTGTTCGAAAAAGGGCATATCTTTTTTTTGTCTTTTTCCCAGCAAAACTTAGATTACCAAATAAGATATAAAATAAGGTATAAGATCTCTTATTTTATACATTGCAGCATTGATGATTTTAACAGGCGATGAGACTGAAAGTAATGCATCCACATTATCACAAAGAATACCAGTAAGGTATAAAATAAGTCATAAATTTATAACGAAGAATACGAGTAAGGTGTAAAATATATGATATTTTATAGGTTACGAGAAATGAAATAATATAGCATACCAGATGATAATATATAAGGTGTTACGAGTAGTGAAAAAGTAATTTTGTATTAAATTTACTCACGTGATTGTAAGTGAGTGTAAGTCGATAAAATATGCTCGTGAGTGTGTGTCGTTAGAAATTTCCTGTCGTGAGCCCATCTCTAGTTTAAACTTATACATTTTTTTATAAAATAATTATTTTTTATGTTATTGTAATGCATTATGCATCCAATTATAAATAATGCATTATTTCAAACTTTCAAATAATACATAATGTAACCAAATATAAGTCATCCATGATTTAATGTTTAGAAATAATAAATATGAAATACATTTTTTCCAATAATCATGCATTACGTAGCAAATTATTAGTAATGCATTATTTTTCACTTGAAAATAATACGTTGTGGAACAAATATTTGGTAAGACATCCTAAAATAATGCTACAAATAAGGTATATACATTACCTGGTAATGTGTTATATAATCACTACACATTACCAAAGTTTTGCTGGGTTTAATCGGCTTTCTTAATTAATTAGAATATGATTACAGAAGCTCCGAAACGCCACCGACCCAGGCAGAAACTGCCAACCGTTCCAAAGAAAAAGGCTCGGCAAAGCACTTAATTTTTTGTGCAGAAGGTAGTATGAATTCGAAAAAGTGCTTTCCAAGCGCTTTGCCAATGTTTTTCTATTTAAATCCGTTCAAAAATTTTTTATTAAAATTTACATAACAATTGGAATATTTTTTATTTCCCTGCAGGATTAGTGGCCGGTCCTTGATAGTTCTCATGATATGTCACTTATACATAATGACCCACATATTACAAACTTGACACCTTTTATATAAAACACCTGTTTCTTTCGTGAGTAAGTGTCTTAAACTTCGGATATGAAATGTTACTGGACCTATCTTTGGAATACAACCCGTTTCGGTTCAATACACCACTTTTTTTTTGGGAATTTTCCAAAATTTTTCCTAAAAGCATTTTTAATAAATTTTTTATTTCAATTTTTTTTTTAAATATTTCAAAGTTTGTCGAAATTTTTTTTTATCCTAATAAATTAGTCAATCAATTTTTTATCATAATTTAATAAATTTCTTTATTCAAATAAACACAAAAAAAATTGTGTCTTATGGACTTATACAATTTAGATATGTCCCATTTTTTTGTTTTAAAGTGCTATAATAATGGTTTAAGGTGGAACCAATCTGAAATTCACGGTTTTCTTAATAACTTTTGAACCACTGGATCGATTTTGCTGAAATTCAATACCAATCAAACCAGGAAAACGGCTAATATATTTTCCAAGCTTTAGCAGCATCAGAATTGTCTTTCGAAAGTTATCGTGTTTTTTATCTCATAAATTCGCAAAAAACACCTTGCCGAAATTTACTCTTTTGAAATTACATTTTTATAAAACTTGCTCCAACTGAAATTTGTATGGGAGCCTGCTTGAGGAGTGGAGATAGGGCGTAAGTATGTTTTACAAAAATTTTGGAGGGTAAAAATAAATTCGGGTCGGTCTCAATAATGACCCCTCTCGGACGCACCATTGGTCCGGTAGAAGCTGATTAAATAAAACAAATTTACAAAAAATAAAAAAAAATTATATGGGGACCGCCTTAATAGTTAAATATAAAGGGTAGGTGAGTTCAAAGAAAATGTTTGGACTTAAAAAATATTGTGGGTCGGTCATACATTTTATTGCTCTAAGGGTACTCGTAGGACAGTTAGAGCGGTCGGAGCAAATTTTAAAATATGTCATTTTGTACGAGAACCCCCTTAGAAATTGGAGATAGGGTATTTAGTCGTAAAAATTAATGGGGTTCGGTCTTGGAAATGATCCCTCTATGACGCACCATTGGAGCAGTAGAAATGATTTTAAGATTGGAAAATTACAATATAAATTTTAAAAAATAGTAATAATCATTATCCAACGATCCTACTGGGCAAAAAATTTGAAGAATCGATAGAAGTTTTACACAAAAAAATTTAAAAAAAAATCAAAGAGTACAAACATTTTCAAAAATGAGATTTAAATTTTAAAACTTAAAAATCGCATACTAGAGCACTTTTAAGAATTTTTCTGGATTTTTTTTTTTTATAGTACGTAAAAAAACCAAAAAATTTAAAAAAAAAATTGCAATTTGGACCATTATTGAAGAAGTTATGAGTAAAAGAAGTTCGAGTAAAGGAACAAACTACCAATTTTTAAAAATTCGATATCTTTTGAACGGGTCATCAAAAAAATCTGAAAATTTGTCACGAAGGGGTTTTGGAAGGGTACTAAAAACTGTCAACAAATTATAAAAATCTAAAAAAAAAATTATTCAAATTGTCCGATTTGACATGGAATGCCCCATATACTTTATGGGGTCCTACGCCAATATTTCGAGGTGTTACTAACGGAATGACAAACTTATATTTACCCTCATTCACTAGAGCGGAGGGTATAAAAAACGAAAAAAAAAATTTGGTTTGTATGGGAATAATTTTTTTTGGGTCAATACTTTAACCCTTAAAGGCTCGGGTTTATTTTGTCCGATTTGGCTTAAAATTTAAACATAGAGTTTTTAGACCATAACAAACCATAATTTGTCCGGCGATCGACGAAATTCGAAAAATGTCATTATTCGTGCCACACTAATATACACACTATTCATGTTCGGACCCCACATGTCGGTGACCCCCAGTTGGGTCCTTACATTAAGTTTAAGAAAATTTTTATTTAAATCAAAAAATATTTTGCCTCTAAATAAAAACAACTAATTTTAAATCGCACCAAAAATTTTTTGGCTGCGAATTTAAACAATTTTTCAATCTTTTCCCACATTACGTTTATGTCAGTTCAACAATTGTAATTCAGGATCATGAGTCCTTTTACAACATTGTTGATAGAAATATGAAAATAGATATTTATCTCTTCCCTATAACAAATAACATTTCTAACAGGGGAGATTTTTATGAAAAAGGAGCCTTTTAATATGAATTCATGATTAAGATTTATAAAAGTACAAAATTAATATAAATTTTTTTCTATCACACAAAGTTTTGGCCAAAGGAAGCTTAAAGTGCAGTGCTTTATATATTGCCTGCGGGTATGGAATGTTGAAGTTCTGCTGCTGCTTAATATCTTGCTGGGCTTATTACATTTATTTACTTTGATGTATTGTGATGTTGTTGTCTTTGTTAAAAATATAAATATACCTAAATATTTAAAAATGTCTCTGCAATAGACTGGTTTCAAAACATGTGAAAAGTTTCAAATATTTTGTACATTCCCGTGTAAAATTTAGTTTAATCTTTTCAGATCTGCCTTGATCTCATACACTGGACATTAGGGTGGTGCGTATTCCAATGAAGTGCTCAGATCAACTATTAATAGTGCGGAAAATTTAGTTTTAGTAAATACAAGCATTTTAAAACCAAAATGATCAAAATCGGTCCATGTCTTCTGTTCGCGCATCGCGGTTTTTGAAAAAATGGACATAATTTAAAAAAAAAAAATTAAAAAATTGAAAAAAAATTATTTAAAAAAATAAAAAATTTTTTGTGTAGCATTAATTCGTAAATATTCAGAATTTTTTTTTTTTATTTTTTTCGGATATCGATAACCCACCCAAACGTGAGTCCAAAAAAAAACGCACATTTTTAGCATGGAGCTCAATACTACTTTTTCAAAAATTTAAAAATTTAATGAAACAAAATTTCAAAATATTTTAGTTTAAACATTTGATTTCATTGAATACATCCCAGGGATTGTACAAAAAAATTCTTGGTTAAATTCCTTCATCCAGTTAGTATGTGGAGCAATTTAAATTTACCGGATTTCAAGAAAATGTGTTTTTTTCAAAATTTTTGTCTAATTTAAAGCTGTAGGCAATATTTTACTCAAAATTAACCAACAGTCATTTTCAAATGGTTGTTTTGGACCATAATTACTCTGATATAAAATAATAGGCTTTTTGGACAACGTTAACCCTTGCCGGCACGCGGTTAAAAGTATTCCCCAATTAAAATTTCAGAGAAAAGTTCTTAAATTTTTTTAAATTCCTCACTCTAAAATTGTGTATGTCTTCAAATAATGAACAATTATACATTTGAAAAAACATCTTTAACCCTTGTTGAACCAGGGCCCAAAAATTTCAAAGAGCTGTTTTTTTTCCTCATAGTCAAATTGGACTTTTTTTTCTACTTATGAAATAATAATTTTTTCACTCTCAGAAACAACGACGAGGACATGGTGAAATGTCTGATACCATTTTTTTTTTATTTTTTTATCAATAAAAAGAAAAAAACAATTTTTTATAAATAAAAAATAAAAAAAAATTAACCCATTTTGGACCAAGACTCAATTTTACTTTTCTTTTTTGGAAAAAGGTACTTTTTTAGGGTAATTACCATCCGCAAAAATCTTGTCAAAAAAATTTTTTAATGTGCCGTTATCCCAGAAAATAATATTTGGATTTAATTTCTATTTTATAATTTTATTTCATTATTTTTAAAATAAATAGTTTCAAAATGATTTAAATTAGTGGAATTTGATAATAAGTTAAATCTAAAAAAATTTTAGATTTGATAATAAGTTAAATCTAAAAAAAATTTAAATTAAGCAAAATGAAAAGCCGAAAATTAAACAATGCTAAATTTTCGATTTAGCTTTAAATAATTTCTGTGCTGATTTGCATTTTTATGGGCATATTAATTGCGGTGGTAAAGTGGGAATATTTTTTCAATTGCAGAAAGATGAGACTTAACGTTTGTAACCATATTTACCCGAAATTCCACTTTCCAACAGCGGATCGAAATGGGTTAAAAAAATTTTTAAAAATTAGATTAGACATTCCACCACGTCCTCGTCGTTGTTCCTGGGTTAAGCGTAGAGTGAAAAAATTATTATTTCAGAAGTAAAAAAAAGTCCAATTTGACTATGAGCAAAAAAACAGCTCTTTGAAATTTTTTGGGCCCTGGTTCAACAAGGGTTAAAGATGTTTTTCAATAAAACTTTTCATAAATGAATAATTGTTCATTATTTGAAGACATACACAATTTTAGAGTGAGGAATTTCAAAAAAATTAAGAACTTTTCTCTTAAATTTCATTGGGGAATACTTTTAACCGCGTGCCGGCAAGGGTTAACGTTGTCTAAAAAGCCTATTATTTTATATCAGAGTAAATATTGTCCAAAGCAACTATTTGAAAATGACTGTTGGTTAATTTTGAGTAAAATGTTGCCTACAGCTCTAAATTAGACACAAATTTTGAAAAAAACACATTTTCTTGAAATGCAGTAAATTCAAATTGCTCCAGAGACTAACGGGATGAAGGAATTTAACCAGGAATTTTTTTTTTATACAATCCCTGGGATGTATTCAATGAAATCAAATAGATAAACTAAAATATTTTGAAATTTTGTTTCATTAAATTTTTAAAATTGTGAAAAAGTAGTATTGAGCTCCATGCTAAAAATGTGCGTTTTTTTTGGACTCACGTTTGGGTGGGTTATCGATATCCGAAAAAAATAAAAAAAAATTATCTGAATGCTTACGAATTAATGCTACACAAAAAAAAATACTTTTTTTTTTAAATATTTTTTTTTTTAATTTTTTTATTTTTTTTTTTTTAATTATGTCCATTTTTTAAAAAACCCCAATTTTGACCCGCGATGCGCGAACAGAAGACATGGACCGATTTTGATCATTTTGGTTTTAAAATGCTTGTATTTACTTAAACTAACTTTTCCGCACTATTAATAGTTGATCTGAGCATTTCATTGGAATACGCACCACCCTATTGGACATACTACACTCAAAAAATTATATCATTAACTTTGTTTGTAGTTTCTTTAAAAAGTTTCACGTTTGTCGTTTTTAATGAAACAAGTGGGAGTGTTAAATTCGGCTGTGCCGAATTTTTTATACCCTCTAAAATGTAAAAAAAAAATTAAAAAAATTTGTGTGGGGCGTTTTTTGGGGAGGGTAATGGGGTCACCTTCCCATCGCGATAAATTTACCAAATGTTTCATTTATTTAACAAAAATACAAATCACGTGTAAAAATTAGTTTATTTTTCAGAGAATGGATCAGTTCTTCAAAAGGGAACTTTTTTCCCCCTTGTCCGATTTTTCCCATTTCCAAACTTAACATAAGACATATTCGTGCCAAATTTCAGGAGGATAGCTCTTTTATTTTCAACTGAATCGCGCCATCTACAGATAGACGGACGGACGGACAGACGGATATTCATAGAATGTCTTAGAATCGATAATGAATCAATAATATATATGGGGCATTCCAAGCCAAATCACTCACTTTTAGACCCGACCCCTCTTCGATTTATTTTATTTTTGGATATGTTTTAGAACTTGTTAAATGCAACTAGGACACCAATTTTCAGCCTTTTATTTCAAGATGGTGTTGATTAATCCATTTTTCAAAATGGTAATTCTCTCAAAAAAATTCAAAAATTGAAATTTGTAATTTCCCAGTCAGAAAAATACAATCGCAAAAGCGCTGTGAAAGCGTTGTAAACGGTTCTACAAGCGTTCCATTTACCATCTTGAAAGCGCTTTCAGATGATCCGAATGATAACATCGATCTACGCTAGGTTTAAAGCGTTTTAAAAGCGTTTTAAAAAAGTGCTTTCAGAACGTTTTGTTAAAAGTCATGAAAGCGCTTTAAAAACCAAAAGTAAAGCACTTATAAAGAGCTTAAATACAAAAATTAAAGATATTTTCCAGCGATTGAAATATGAAAAAACAGTACTTTAAAGGACTTCATATAAAGCAGATATTTTTTTTTATTCGTTAATTGTAGATATTTTTTTTTTTTATAAAAGTATTGTAGAAAATAAAGCTACATTGGTATATCCTCTCTTTAAAAACAAAAAGTATTCTCTTGGCAAAGTAATGGAATCCACTAAACAAAAGTTGTGTTTTCTTTTATTAATATTCATGGTTTCAAAATTACTGCATCCCATCCTGATAACGCAATTCTACTTAGTAATGGAAATATTATGATAGTAAACCAAATTTTTAGTACAAATCGATCTAAACACACATGTGATAATATATATTTAAAAGGCAACATCTTTAATGAAATAAACGATTATTTTGTCTATCCAATTCCATCAAAAGAAATATGACTTTATAACGTAAAAAATTTACGTGAAGATGTTATTGAAGTCAGTGTGCATATTGTAGAAGTTAATGGATTATTTCTAAATTTTTAGAGTCCGACCGAAACCAGTTTTCGAGGCCGAACCGAAACCGAACCGAATACTCGGCCGAAAAAGTAATATTCGGCCGAAACCGAACCGAAACCGAAACTTTAAAAAAATTACCGCCTGAATAAAATTATTAAAAAGTTCTTAAAGATTAATATACAGCATATAATGCTTTTAAACCATAGGAATTGTTGTATTTTTGAAAAAAAAAATAAGTTTTTTAAAAAACTTACAAAATAATTGTATATTTCAATTGCAGATTAGGAGAAAATAATTTTTGAACTGAAATAGTTTTACATTTATTGCATAAACTTGTAACATTTTCTTCAATTGAACTGAAACAAGTGTAATGAAATACGCAATCAAAAAATTCACATATTTTTTAAAATACCAAAAAGTTTCGGTTTCGGCTAATATTCGGCCAAAATTTTGCCGAATACCGAATAGAGGCCGAACCCCCATTATTCGGCCGATACCGAGACCGAAACCGAATATTCGGTCGGACTCTATAAATTTTATAACGAAACTATTGCTATAACTCTTTTGCATAAATGATAATAATAAAACTTAAAATAGATTTACAAATTAAAAAATGTTTTATGTTTTCAAAATTTTGCGTTTTCAATGTGGTAGTAGGGAAAAATTATTTAATTTGATTTAACAAAATGTTTTTATAACAATTTGTTTAAAATTGAGTATAATCTAAAAAAATACTATACTTGTATGTACTACGAAAAAAATTTAAAAACGTTTGCAAAAACTGCTTTAAAACCATTTAATTGTGAAACGAACATGTATTTTGTTAATAAAGTGCTTTCAAAACGCTTTTCGAAAACGCTCTCAAGGCGTTCGAATAAAGCGTTTTGAGAATGCTTTTTTTTTGTTACAGTGCTTTCAGAACGCTTTTCGAAAACGCTCGCAAAGCGTTCGAAAATAACGTTTTGAGAACGTTCTTTTTTTGTTACAGTGCTTTCAGAACGCTTTTTTTTTATAACCGTCGTCAATTTCTGCTTGGGTTATTTTGACAATTAAAAAATATAGATATTTAAAAAAAAAAACTAGACAACGTTTTGTTGGTATTTATATGTAGTTTTAGAAAAAAAAATATGAAAAAATTATTCGAAGTAATTATCACTTATTTTTTGACGTTTAAAAATTAAAATCGACTTTTTGAAAAAGTCCGAGACCATCGATTTTTTTGTAAAAAACTATAAAAATTTACGTATAAATTATGCAACTTTTAAGCTATAATTCGAGATGTGATCACAATTCTTTCTATTTTTTTTTTTAATTTTAAACATTGCACCTTTAATTTTTTGGCTCTGATTGATTTTATATGGTGCTCCAAAAAAAATAAATTGGTAGATATTGACCCTAACTTACCCTAGATATATTCATTTCGAGGTAAAAATACGCCTCACAAAAATTTAGATCGGAAATGGGTAAGGCGTTAAGCATGGTCCTTAAAGTTTACAAAACGGATTACAAGGAAAAATATGATTTTTTTTCTGTTTTTGCAATATTTTTGATATTTTAAGTTAAGTTTTATTTCAAGCAATTACCGAATTATGATATAGATTAAAATGCCTTTCTAATAAGGTACTAAAAACTTAAATCGGTTGAAAATCAGCCAAGTTAATATAACTTCCCCAGGCATCCAGCGTGTCATACTACTTGATTAAAGAATACGAGTCCCTTTTTTAAATTTATTGAAATTTTCTACTGTAATAACATTTTTTCATTATTCTTGTTTCAGTGTAATATTTTTTTGGTTTTTCCAAATTTTAAAACAAAAAAAATTTTTTTTTTTTAAATAGAGATTTCAAAAGGGTGTTTAAAATGCAGGCATTTTTAGCATTAATTTAAAACATGTTAGCAAAACACAATACGAAAAATACTTGTCATCTAATTACATTTGAACTTGAAGAATAAAAAAATGTTATTACAGTAGAAAATTTCAATGAATTTCAAAAATCGGATTGTATTGCGTAATCAAGTGGTCTGCCATACGTTAGATGCCTGGGGAAGTTGTAATAACTTGGCTGATTTTCGACCGATTTTAGTTTTTGGTACCTTATAAGAGAGGCATTTTACTCCGTATTATAATTCTGTAACCATTTAAATTTAAACTTAACTTAAAATACCAAAAAAATTGAGAAAACTGAAAAAAATTCATATTTTTCCTTGTAATCCGTTTTCTAAATTTCAAGGCCCATGCGATACACCTTATCCATGGCCGATCATTCTTAATTTTTGTGAGGCGTATTTGTACCTCGAAGTAAATATATCTAGGGTAAGTTAGGGTCAGTATCTACCAATTTAATTTTTTTGGAGCACCATATAAAATAAATCAGAGTCAAAACATAAAAGGTGCAATTTTCAAAATTTGAAAAAAAAAAAATAGAAATAGAAAAAAGAATTGCGATCACATCTCGAATTATGGCTTAAAAGTTGCGTAATTTAGAGTAGAATTTTTATAGTTTTTAACAAAAAAAAACGAAGGTTTCGGACTTTTTCAAAAAGTCGATTTTAATTTTTAAACGTCAAAAAAAAAGTTATAATTACTTCGAATAATTTTTTCATATTTTTTTTCTAAAACTACATTTAAATACCAACAAAACGTTGTCCAACTTTTTTTAAGATATCTATATTTTTAACTGGTCAAAATTAATTAAAAATTTCCATTTTTTAATTTTTTTGAGAAAATCGCCATTTTGAAAAATTGATTACTCAACACCATCTTGAAATAAAAGGCTGAAAATTGGTGTCCAAGTTGCATTTAATAAGAACTAAAACATATCCAAAAATAAAATAAATCGAAAGGGGTCGGGTCTAAAAGTGAGTGATTTTTCTTGGAATGCCCCATATACTTAATGGGGTCTCCGTCCGATAATTCAATGCGTTACAAACGAAATGACAAAGTAAGTATACCCCCATACTGTGGTTGGAGGGTATACAAACATTTGTTCAATGTTTAATTTTTTTTTAAATTAGTAAGTAGTACAATTTTTATTCTTTATTTCAAAAATAACAACATAAAAAATAAAGACTTGCATTAGCATTCAATTTTTAAAGTCATTTATTTTTGTTCTGTAAGTAAAAAAAGTGATTCTTCTTTAATTTTTAATGATTTCTGTACGTTATTTTTTTTTTATTTTTGGCATTTTTTAAAGAGAAGTCATTAGTTTTTACCTACTTGTGTGGGTTATTTTTTTGTAGACAAAAAAATTCAAAAAATTATTTATAGAAATATAAAAACATGTTTGTATCAAGTGACTTTGGTACGATAGGTAGAGTGTCTTGCCAGAATGTAGTTGATTGCGTGATCGATTCCCCAAAAATTTTATTAACAAATTTTTAAAATAAAATTCAATAGAAAAATTGTAAAAAAAAACCTACGAAATCATTGGCCCGTACCACAAGAAAACAAAAAGTCTATTTTAACAAAAGTTTTATTTTAAATTTCAAATTTTCAATACATTTTTTGAAAGTCGATTTTAAAAACAAAAACAATATGTATGGAAATAAAATTAGAAGCTCGTTTTAAAATTATTTTATTTTCTTGTGGTAATGCTGATTAATTTTTAATGTTTTCGTAGGTTTTTTTTGAATTTATTGGTAAAAAAAATGAAAGTGAAATTATTTTTTAATGTTCAAAGGTTTATGGGAAAAAGGTCCCAAAATCTGAGACTTTTTCTACAAGCAAAAGGTGTCAAAATCTGATACATTTTTAGTATCTCAGAATCTGATACTTTTCTACAGAAAAATCGTCTCAGAGTGTGAGGCTTTTTTCTATAGGAAAAAGGTCTCTGAATCGGAGGCTATTTCTCTAGGAAAAGGCCTTAAAATATGAGGCTCTGTCTATAAGAAAAATGTCTCAGAATCTGAGACTTTTTCTATGAAAAATGTCTCAGAATCTGAGACTTTTTCTATGAAAAATGTCTCAGAATCTGAGACTTTTTCTATAAAAAATGTCTCAGAATCTGAGACTTTTTCTATAAAAAATGTCTGTGTCTGAGACTTTTTTTATTGATAAAATTTCTCAGAGTCTGAGACATTTTCTACATTTAAGTTTTAAAACTATCTCAGATTTAGACTCTTTCAATACAAAAAAGTTTAAGAATCTGAGACTTTTTCTTATATGAAGTCGGGGTCGTGAACATGTGCACCGTGTGACCCAGTAGGTAAAACGGTACTGCATGGGTTCTCTTATACACATTTCCTCACTCTTGTATCCATGCACACGCACATGTATTTAGTAATTTCCTTATCTTGTTTTTTTTTTGTGTTCACTTCCCCCATTTTTTTTCTGACATGCTGCTGGTATATTGTTTTGAATATAAATTCCATATAATACTCAATATTTAATAAAGCTGCTGTGTTCTGAAGTTTTTTTTTTTTATTTTAGTTGGAATTTTCGTTTTATTGAAATTTCATAAAAATTATGAAAAAAAAAAAATAAATTGTTGTTGAAGTTAATACATACGTGTATTAAATTCTCTTATGTAAATGTGTGTGTGCGCTTTTTTTTTTTTTTTTTGTAAAAATCCAGGGATTCCAAATTTACATATGGGGCATTCCGTGCAAAACCACATATTTTCGGACACAACCCAATTCGATTTCGTATTCAGAATTAAATTTTCTTAAAAACACGTTTATAATTATTGAGGTTGTAAAACAGACTAACAGTACAGATCAATTTACACTGTATTTCCGGAAAAATATCTTAAACCAGAAAATGGGGGGCACTAGTCTACATATAACAAAGTTATGTATTGATTGTGTCAATAATATATATTTTTTTTTTGTTATTTTTTTAAAGTTTTCCGAGTTTATCGGCTTTTTTCTACTAAAGTCTGTTTATATATATGTCCTTTATTTATTTAAATATGTACAGTACTTATACCTTAATATAACAAGTATATACTTAAATATAATGTTTACGAAGAACATAGGGCGTTAAAGTCTGTTTACCAACCGTTATATTTATAAACGTATTCTTAAAGAAAATTCGGAGAAAATACGAAGAGCTCTATCCTAAAAAAAGCGGAAAACCAATGCAAGCGATGTGTTAATTTTTCAAAAATAGAAAATTGAGATTTTGCATGCAGTTCGGATAACCCAGGCAAAAAAAATAAAAAATAAAACGAACATCATGAGAGATCGCGCATAAAACGAACATCATGAGAGCCGCTGAATCCCAATATGCCCTTAATAAGAATATCTTAAAAATTTTTTAGACTACGTATAAGACTTTTTGTATCGTAAAAGGTTTAAGAATCTGAGACTTTTCTGTGGAAAACAATTTCTTAGAATCTGAAAATTTCTTCTATTGAAAAATTCTCAGAATTAAAAAAAATGCTCCCCCCTCCTTAAACTCTAAAGCTGTACTTAGCTTACAATTAGTTAGTGGCTGAACTAAGCCATATCATAAAATGAACGAAATTTAGGACGGTCCTGTTTGAAAATGTATGATTTTAAATGGAATGTACCATATATATTCATACACATACTTATGTAGTCATATTTAAAAGTGTAGTCATACATTTGTATATAAGTAAGTTAACACAAACAATCATGTTAATAAGACTTCATTTAACACAGCATATATTTAATCATACACACACACACTCTCTTACACACGAGAAGGGGATCCCTTAACAAAAATATAAAGACTGTAAATCGCACACACATATAATTACTCTCACAACATGAAACAATTAAAATGTAAATTATGTTTATTTTATTTAATATTTTTTTTTCTTTTTTTTTAATTTTATTGAATATACCATACTCAATCTTAAATATATATAACCCAACAAACAATGTAGAGGTAATTACTGATAGGAAGTAACGGAAGTATTTTTGGTTTTTAAAGATTTCTTTAAAAGTAAGTGACCGATTCAATTGTTTAAATCATATTTTTCGTGGTATAAGTTTTCATTACAACATTGCTTGCTGGGTTATTGTGGTAAATTTTCTTTGTACATACAAATTCCTGTGTGTTTATGGTTCATATATTGTGGCTGTCTGTCGTTTATATATATAGTTGTTTAGAGTGGTTTAAAAAATATATTATATTTTTTGTTTACACCCCCCCCCCCTTTTTAATGCTAATTGATACAAAAAACTTTGCCGGATTTTTAAAAAATTATTAAAAACTGTTACGAGCGTCATTTTTCATCCACAGAGGAAAACAAAAAATATTTTTTTCTCCCATTTTATGTTATTTGATGCAAAAAGCTTTGCCTGATTATTTAAAATTTAAAAAGAAAAAAATTATTAGTTTTTTAAACATCCCCCAAATGCACTATTGATGAAAAATGCTGCTTAAAACACTTCTAAAATTTTTTATTTTGAAAAAATCTGGCAAAAGTTTTTGTTCCAAACAAGTTTAAGGGGGGGGGGGGGAGGTAAGACCGCAAAAAAATATTTTTTGTCTTACCCCTATATGAACTCCAGGTGCAAAATGACGCTTGTAACGGATCTAAATTTTTTTTTTTAAATTTTTTTTTTTTTTTTTTATAAATTCATCTTTTAAAAATTTGAATAAAAAAATCAGTACAATCTTTTTGTACCAATAACATAAAAAGAGGAAGGGAGAACGCAATTTTTTTTTTCTAACCACTCTAATGTTGTTGTTATTTCTTTTTTGTGCTGTGCATAAAACAATTATATAATGACATGTTTATAAGTGTGTAATTTTACCCCTAGGAGTAAAAAATTTCATACGAGTTTTCAGAAAATTTTTCACACATTATCAATTACAATATGTATTAAAATGTTGTTTGAGTATTCAATTTTTTTTTTTTAATAAAACACATTTAATGACAGTTAGGGCAAATTGCAAAAAAATATTTGGAGACAACCTTCCTGGATCCAACTACAGGACTTTTAACTTCTTCTGACATAAAAAATGTTTCGTTTGCTAAGCAAAAGTACAAAAAATCTATAAAAACTGGCGTTTTTTCAGAGGTTGGTTTAGTTCTTAAAGGGGGAACTTTTTCCCCCATGGTCCGATTTTTCCCATCTCCGAACTTAATCAGCCTATGACCATTAGACATATTTGTGCCAAATTTCAGAAGTCTAGCTCTTTTATTTTGGACTGTATCGTGTCCTCCACAGACGGACGGACAGACGGACATCGCTAGAATGTCTTAGAATCGATCACTGATCAATAATATATATGGGGCATTCCAGGCAAATCACTCACTTTTAGACCCGACCCCTTTCGATTTATTTTATTTTTGGATATGTTTTAGTACTTATTAAATGCAACTTGGACACCAATTTTCAGCCTTTTATTCCAAGATGCTGAGTAATCAATTTTTCAAAATGGCGATTTTTTCAAAAAAATGGAAAAGTTAAAAATTTCAATTAATTTTGACCAGTTAAAAATATAGATATCTTAAAAAAAACTTGGACAACGTTTTGTTGGCATTTAAATGTAGTTTTAGAAAAAAATATTAAAAAAATTATTCGAAGTAAATATCACTTATTTTTTAACGTTTAAAAATTAAAATCGACTTTTTGAAAAAGTCCGAAACCTTCGATTTTTTTTTACAAATGTCTAAAAGTTCTACTCTTAATTACGCAACTTTTAAGGCATAATTCGAGATGTGATCGCAATTTGTTCTATTTTTTTTTTTTTAATTTTGAAAATCGCACCTTTTATTTTTTGACTCTGATTTATTTTGTATGGTGCTCCAAAAAAATTACATTGGTAGATACTGACCCTAACTTACCCTAGATATATTTATTTCGAGGCAAAAATACGCCTCACAAAAATTAGGAACGATCGGACATGGATAAGGTGTACCGCATGGGCCTTGAAGTTTAGAAAACGGATTGCAAGGAAAAATATTAATTTTTTTCTGTTTTCTCAATTTTTTTGGTATTTTAAGTTAAGTTTTAATTCAAGTGGTTACAGAATTATAATACGGAGTAAAATGCCTCTCTAATAAGGTACCAAAGACTGAAATCGGTTGAAAATCAGCCAAGTTATTACAACTTCCCCAGGCATCTAACGTATGGCAGAACACTTGATTAAGCAATATAATACGATTTTGGAAATTCATTGAAATTTTCTACTGTAATAACATTTTTTTATTCTTCAAGTTCAAATGTAATTAGATGACAAGTATTTTTCATATTGTGTTTTGCTAACATTTTTTAAATTAGTGCTAAAAATGCCTGCATTTTCAACACCCTTTTGAAATCTCTATTTTAAAAAAAAAATTCTTTTTTTTGTTTTAAAATTTGGAAAAACCAAAAAAATATTACACTGAAACATGAATAATGAAAAAATGTTATTTCAGTAGAAAATTTCAATAAATTTAAAAAAAGGGACTCGTATTTTTTAATCAAGTGGTATGGCACACGCTAGATGCCTGGGGAAGTTGTAATAACTTGGCTGATTTTCAACCGATTTTAGTTTTTAGTACCTTATTAGAAAGGCATTTTACTCCACATCATAATTCTGTAATCACTTGAATTAAAACTTAACTTAAAATACCAAAAAATTTTGCGAAAACAGAAAAAAATTCATATTTTTCCTTGTAATCCGTTTTTTAAACTTCACGGACCATGCTAAACGCCTTACCCATGCCCGATCATCCTAAATTTTTGTGAGACGTATACTTACCTCCAAATGAATATATTTAGGGTAAGTTAGGGTCAGTATCTACCAATTTTTTTTTTTTTTCGGAGCTCCATATAAAATAAATCAGAGCCAAAACATAAAAGGTGCAATTTTAAGAAAAAATAGAAAGAATTATGATCACATCTCGAGTTACGGCTTAAGAGTTGCGTAATTTAGAGTAGAATTTTTATAGTTTTTTACAAAAAAATCGAAGGTTTCGGACTTTTTCAAAAAGTCGATTTTAATTTTTAAACGTAAAAAAATAAGTGATAATTACTTCGAATAATTTTTTCATATTTTTTTTTCTAAAACTACATTTAAATACCAACAAAACGTTGTCCAACTTTTTTTAAAATATCTATATTTTTTAATGGTAAAAATTAATTAAAAATTTCAATTTTTTAATTTTTTGGAGAAAATTGATTACTCAACACCATTTTGGAATAAAAGGCTGAAAATTGGTGTCCAAGTTGCATTTAATAAGTACTAAAACATATCCAAAAATAAAATAAATCGAAAGGGGTCGGGTCTAAAAGTGAGTGATTTGGCTTGGAATGCCCCATATACATTAAGGGGTCCCCGACCGATATTTCGATGCGTTACACACGGAATGACAAAGTGAGTATACCCCCATACTGTGGTTGGAGGGTATAAAAAGTTTTGATGAAAAAAAGTTTTTAACAAAAAAGTGATTTAAAATGTTTGATGATAATAAGCTTTAGTTGAAGAAAACTAAATTTTCGTGAAAAATGTTATTTAACTAAAAATTTGGATGAAAATAAAAAAAAAACATTTTTTGATGAAAAAAAAAATTTTGTTAAAAAACAAATTGACATAAAATTTGATTAAAAAAAATGATAAAAAATAATTATGTATGTTACATTTTATTCACCAGCTGGTGATTTTTTTTTTTATGCACCAGCAGGTGATTTATTATCCAAGTTACACATTCAAGTTAAAAGCCCTTTTGTTTGAAAGAAAATGAAAATAGTAACTCTTATTTTCGTTTTTTTGTATTTATTACGTCACTTTCAAAATAAGACACCAGACTTAAAACAATACCATGTTAAAAAATCAAATACATTTTCGTATGTAAAGCTACAAAAATATTTTACAAAGTACTTTTGTTACATAAAGAAATTTTAAACTCAAAAAAATGAAAGGTATTTTTGTCCATTTCTTGCATTGAATAACAGCCAAAATGTTGGTGTTTCAGAAATGCATTTTAAATGCAAATGCAGTTTTGAAGTGCATTTTTCAAAACCTTTACCCCTTTGAATTTTTTTTTAATTATATTCGAAACGATCACAATTTTTACTACAAAATAATGTCCTCATAATAATGGACCCACTGTGTGTGCTATTTTTAAAGAAATTTTAAAAATTTCCTTAAAACAAATTTTAATATTTTAAATTAAACCAAAAAAAATCTGAAATTACATGATTTTTTTAAAAATTCTAAAAAATAGCATACACAGTGGGTCCATTATTAGGAGGACATTATTTTGTAGTAAAAATTGTAAACTTTTCGAATATGATAATTAAAAAAAAAAATTTAAAGGGGTGAAAGATTTGAAAAATGCACTTCAAAACTGCATTTGCATTTAAAATGCATTTTCGAAACACCACAATTTTTGCGGTCATTATATGCAAAAAATAGACAAAAATACCTTTCTAATGTACATAAAAGCAATAGTATACGATTCTTACTTTTGAAAATATAACGGTTTATAAACATGTCTTTTTACATGATTTTGGTATAATTTAAAAACTAAAAATTTTTATAAGGGAAACTTAAGGAAGTATTTTTTTAAAAAAAATATTAAAAATAGCATACACTCTCGGTCCATTGTAATGAAAAGATTTTTTGTAGCAAAAATTCTAAATTTTCTAAATACGCTAATTAAAAAAAAATTAAAAGTGGTAAAAGTTTCGCAAAATGCATTTCAAAACTGCATTTGAATATAAAATGCACTTTTAAACCACCAATATTTTTTAGTTTATTAGATATTAAAATAGACGTACATACCATTCGTATGCGCTATAGATTGTTAAAATGCGATAAGTAGTTTAGAAAATACAGCTGCTTAAAGTTACACAGATTTTGCATTTTTTTGACTTTTTTAAAAACGAAAATCGTGAATAAAATCGCGAGTTTTTCGAATGTTTTCGATCTGATGGATGAAATTTGAAATTGGCTCCATAGAGAATCTGTATGAAAAATATATCAAAAATCTTAAGACCCTCGGTCAGATTTTTTAAAATGTCTCATGGAATGGACGATATATTAAAATTTTTTTGTTATGTTAAAAATTTACTAGACATAAAAGGAATCGTGAAGGGTAGTCATGAATTCGACCAAGTTGAGTTTAGATTTTTTACTTGTTTTTTTCGTAAAAATGTAGTACAATATATAGATATGACAGATACTACATACATATATGCAGTAATATCTGCAAAAAGGATATGATCAATTTCAATATTTTTATGTCATTCGTATACCTATAAAGCAAAAAAAAAAATAGTCAATTTGTAAATTTTTATTTTGTACTTGCATGTATAAAAAATTTTATTATATTTATGTAGGCAAAAAAATAGCTGACAATTGTATTCTTTATATAAAACTTATTTATTTACAAACATACGAGCAACCAATATGTGTGCGTACTATGTTTGTTTTCATATTCTTTTTATGGAATTGTGAGCAGCATTTTTTATCTTAGGAGCGGATCCAGCACTTGGGTTTGGGGGGGAACATATCATTTTTATTCAACAAAATTCTTCATTGAATAAATTTACTAAAAATTTATTGGTGCATAACAATTGTTTAGTATGATTTTTTTTGTATAGGAACATTTCTAATTTTTACAAATTTTGAATTTTTGAACGTGTCTCCTCAAGAAAAGTTATTATTTTTCTGATAGTAAAATAAGAGTTTCTAAAAAAAATATCAGATCTAAGGCAAGTTTCATCAGGAACTGTCTTCTAATTTTGAAAAATTATTTGATACCTATACATTTTTCCAACAGAAAATTCGGAGGTTCTGGCATTTTGCAGCAAGGCTTTAAGAATTTATGAAATTCTTGCTAAAGAAAAAATTCTTAGTCTAACTTTAAAAAAGAAAATTCTTAGATACTTAGGCAATTTCACACCGAAACTCTAATATTTACAAAAAATCGTCGTATAGAAAAATTCTTAGATTTAGACCTGGGGTATATTGTTTTTTTTATTGAAAAATTCTCCGAATCTTAATTCACTTTCCTTAGAAAAATATTAGGATTCTAAATCACTTCTTCTACAGACAAATAAATGTTCTTCATGCACCAAAATTATCAGATTCTAAAAAACCTTTTCATAAAAAGTACCTGAGTTAAAATATGCCTGCGAACTTTGTACTCAATTAAATCATTATAATGTTTTGCTGAAGATTTGTGTGTACTTGCCAAATCAATTTTTTTATAAAAAATAATGTTATTTGCCAATTCATGCATAACGAATTGAAATATCGTTCAAGGACCCCATCAATTTTATGTACTATTGATCCATTTCTAAGACAATCTAGCTATACCACCGTCCGACAGCCAATACTAAACATGGACCGGATGATATACATCTGAAAGAAGAGATCAAATGGAGTAAAACTGAATTTACAATTTTTCATTTCGTGATCCTGTTTCTTTTTAAAAGGACTTCAAAGTTTTAAAGGATACATTTTGTAAAATATTTCTGATACATTTTGTAAAATATTTCTGAAATATTTGAACTAGTCCCAGGATAAAATTTAATCCTTTAAAGCTTTAAAGTCCTTTTAAAAGAAAGCAAGATCACGAAATGAAAAACTGTAAATGCAGTTTTACTACATTTAGTCTCCAGCTTTAACGACTTTTTTTATTTTTGTCGGACGGTGTATTCATCCGTCTATCTGTCTGTGGAAAGGAAGATGCGGTCTAAACCAAAAGAAATGTAAATTTGGTAAAAGAGTGCATTACTTAAGTGCAAAAAAGGTTTTTTACATTTTGGAGAGTATAAATGACTCGGCACAGAAGAGTTTATCACTCTCACTTGGTATACCCTACACCACACTGTGGTACAGGGTATAATGAGTTTGTGCTGATGTTTGTAACTACCCGAAATATTGGTCCTAGACCCACCTTCAAGTATACCGATCGACTCAGAATCACTTTTTGAGTCGATTTAGCGATGTCCGTCCGTCCATCTGTCCGTCCGTCCGTCCGTCCGTCTGTCTGTCTGTCCATGTAAACGGTGTAAACACGATACAGGTCGCAATTTTTAATCAAATGACTTGAAATTTGAAACTTAAGCCTCTCTTGGCCCAAGGACGAAGCCTATTGAAATTGGAAAAAATCGGTCCATATTTAGACCTAGCCCCCATACAAAGGTCCTCTTTAGTTTTGGCTCAAATGACTCTAATAACCGTATTATAATAGGTATCTTTTTGAAATTTGGAAGGTAAATATGTTTTGTCTTCAAAAATCACCATTCCGAATTTCAAAGAAATCGGACCAGTTCTTCTTGTAGCCCCCATACAAACCACCTTCCCGATTTTCACATAAATGACTCAAATTTCATGAAAATAGAAAATATTTAGTTAAAATATTGTTTGTGCATGTTAAACGCGGACTTAAATAACCTTATCAAACCTGATAATTATCGGACCAGTTTTGGACTCAGGCCCCTTGTGAAAATTTCGCCCGATATTCAGTTGAAGCGGTTTATTGTCAACAAAAAGAAGCCTATTTCACTCAAATTTGATTTGTGAGTGTTTTTTACACTTATTAAAGATTTGGCAACATATAGATCTAATCGGTCCATGGACCCATTTTCCGGGAAACTCTGGTGTAGGGTATTATATGGTCGGTCTTGACCGACTATAATTTTCTTACTTGTTTTTTTGTACATTTGTTAAACAAATGGAACATTTTTATGTCAGAATTTTAGACTTGGTGAAAATGTAGTTTTGGTGAAAAAAAATAGTAAAAAAGGAAAAGAACAATTTTTTGATGAAAAACAAAATATTGATAAAAAAAAAAATTGATAAAAAAAACATTTTGGTGAAAAAAAAATTTTTTGATGAAGAAAAAAAAAATTTATGAAAAAAAAATTGATGAAAAAAATATATTGAAATATATAAAATAAATTTATGAAATTATAAAATTTATGAATTATAAAAAAAAAATTAATTTTATTTTTTAGTTCATTTATTAATGCAAGTGACTTAAATTTATTTGACTTAAAATTTGATGAAAATAAATTTGATGAAAATAAAATTTGATTAAAAAAAAAATTGTATGAAAAAATTTATATAAAAAAAAAAATTGATAAAAAGAAATTGTTGAAAAAAAAAATTTTAATATAAAAAAAAATGTGATGAAAAAAAAAATTGATGAAAAAAAAATGTTGTTGGAAAATAATTATATTATTATATTTATTCGACCTTTTTATTCAATTCTATATTAATTATGTTACAATTTATTCGCCATCTAGTGAAAAACGCAGTAAGGGGAAAAAATTTAAATTTTTTGTTAAGATTTTTTATATAAAACTTAAAGTATAAAATTATATTTTGATAAAATTTCACACATGCTTTCCTTTTAAATATATTTAACAATTTTTGAATAAAAAACCACCAGTTTTGGACAAAGACACATGATTTCACTGCATCATTATTGCGCATTAATCAGCGCTGCAAAGAGTTCTTCAATCATAGCACCTTCAACACATTTTGAATGAAAAAAAAATTAAGTACACCATTTCCACTTTAGTTTCTGAAAATACAAATTATATTACAAAAAATGTCCAATCATATTTAAGACTCTCCAATTGTATTTAAAAATATCCAACTATATTTCAATAATTTCCAATATAATTGAACATTTTTGAAATGTAATTAAACATTTTTTGGTTAAAAATGGTAATATCTGAAATAGAAATGGAAGTTTCTGAAATATAATTTGAAATTTTCGAAATATAATTGAACATTTTTTAAATGTAATTAGATCTCTTAGGCGATATTTCTTAAAAATGCTTGCAGGTAGTCAACTGATTTTCAGAATTAGTCAATTGTATTTAAGATTTTCAAATTGTATTCAGAAATAGTCAATTGTATTTAAGATTTTGTGATTTGTATTTCAGAAATAGTCAAATGTTCTTTATCTTTATTCTGCTTAAATCACCTCTAAAAAGAGACGTGAATTCACTGCATCTTTATATCGATTTTTTCAGCGCTCTAAAGAGATGTGAATTCAGACCATCTTAAGAGCGCTTTTTCGGTGTATCCAACTAGCGCTCTAAAGTGTGACATCGCCTTAGAGAATCATGCATGAATTCAGCAGGTTTGGATGCGCTCCTTCACTCGAGTTTCCTTTCCAAAAGCTGCTGCCAGTTCAGCAAAATTTCTGCTGGGCAGTGATTCTTATTTTCTTTTTTGTCAGTCATTAGCTTATATAGTCAAACTGAGGTGGCGTCCTGCATCATTTTTATACCCTCCACTAGTGATAGAGGGTATATATCGCGACCTTGGGACAACAAGGTTCTATCTGTGCCTATTTCTTTAAGCAAATAGAACCTTGTTGTTCTAATGTCTCGATATAAGTTTGTCATTCCGTTTGTTACACCTCGAAATATTGGTCTAGGACCCCATAATGTATATATATTCATGATCCTCGATCGATTTTAAGACGATCTAGCGATGTCCATCCGTCCGTCCGTCCGTCCGTCTGTCCGTCTGTCTGTCTGTCAACACGCTAACTTTTGAAAGACTTAACGGAGGCTCCTGAAGTTTGGCATATATGTTGGGCATTTACCTGGTCAGGTTGGTATTGCAATTCAGCGAAATCGATCCAGTCGTTCAAAAGTTATGAGTAAAAGACTGAATTTCGGCAAGGGTTTTTCATGAATTTTTGAGATAAAAAGTACTATAACTTTCGAACGGTAATTCTGAGGATGCTGAAGCTGCGTTCCTCCAACCTCGTTTGTATTGAATTTTAGCCAAATCGGTTTAGTGGTTCAAAAGTTATTAGCAAAACCGTGAATTTCAGATTAGCTTCACCTTAAATTCATGTGTTGAAAACCCGTTAAACCTGTTTTAAAAACATTGGTAAGTTACAAAAATATTTTACAACGTATTTTTGTCACTCAAAAATATTTTTATACCAAAACAAAAAAAAAAATACACTCGAAAAAAATTTTACACTCAAAAAAAAATTAGTAAATTATTTTTTTTTTTTCAAAAATTACTAAAAAAAATTTTTTAGACAAAATAAAATATTTCTGATCAAAACTGTTATTTTTTCACGTTAGAAAATTTATTATCACTTAAAATGGGCATTGTGGAGGGTATTCATAGATTCGGCCAAGTCGAATTTAACTTTTCTACTTGTTATAATTATACACCAGCCTAAAAACATTATTATGTTAAAAAAAATTTCGTCTTAAAAGTTTTCTAAAATTTCTGTAGCAATTTCCTAAATTTTGAGATTTTTTTCCCCCATATAAAAAGTATAGTTTTCTAAAATATTTTTTTTTTGTTAAATATTCCTTGATTCTGTAACATTCTCTGCGACTTTTTTCTGTAGAAAAAGACTCATAAATCTGAGTCAAAAATTTTATGATTGATATTAACATATTTTTAAACAACTTTTTAATAAGAATATGATGGTTATAGTTATAGTTGCCGCAATCATATCTCTTTTCTGGGTGTAGATTTGGTTCTCTTATCTGTTTGGTGGGGGAAAATTTGTCATACCTCCTCCCCCTCCGTACCTGTTTTATCTCAATCTACATAAAGTAAAAAAGTTAAAAAAAATCACCAAAATATGATAAAATGTTAAAATGCAATATTCTACCCTAAAGGAGCATTAATATTACATTTATATTTACACATCCATTCATATGCGGTACCTAGAAATAAAAAGTAAAAGCAGGATCTGTGATGAAAAATGAGGGAGGCGAACAATTTTTACAAGTGGTTTTTAAAAACCACAAATAAAAGGAATTTATTTTTAAAAAGTCTTTATGAGATAAATTATAGACAAAATAAATTATCTTTAATCCCCTGTCAGCTTTTCAAGAGAAAAACTCATTATATATTGGTAAAAATTAATATGTATATGAAAAATTAAACAATATTAAGAGAACTTAATGCGAATTTACGAATCAAATTGATAGATTGATTAATTAAAAAAAATCTTAATTTTTTGTAAAGTTAAGAAAGGCTCTACATAATAATTTTGCAATTTTAATACATTCATACCATTTTAAATCACTGTTAAATCACTAGATTTCAGTACCTGTAACTGCGTGTTTAACACCGTGAGACGTGTCTTTTAGTTTACCTGAAAGTTAAAAAAAAAGAGAAAATAAATAAATTAGTATTAGAAAAATTACGGACACGTAAAATATAACAAGTAGAAAAGATAAATTCGACTTGGCCGAATCTATGAATACCCTCCACAATGCCCTTTTAAGTGACATTAAAAAAATAACAAACTTTTTTTTAAGTAATTTTTGAAAAAAAAAAATAATAGTTTACTAAATTTTTTTTGAGTGTAAAATTTTTTTCGAGTGTAAAATTTATTTCGAGGGTATTTTTTTTAGTGTTAAAATATTTTTGAGTGACAAAAATACGTTGTAAAATATTTTTGTGACTTAACAATGTTTTTAAAACACGTTCAACTCATGAATTTAAGGTGAAGTAGAGTTTGCAAAACGAATAAAATCGAAATCGTAATCGCGATTAATCGCACCAATTAATCGTAATCGGCAAAAAAATTATGCGATTACGATTAATCATTTTCTATGAAATTCACTGTTTTGATATCGATTTCAAAAAATATTATCTTTAGAAAACTTCCACCAAAAATATTTGATTTTTGAAAAAAGTTTAAAGATATATGGACAATTGTCATTAACTTTTAACATTATGATATTCTGTTAATTTTGCAATAACTTTATAATTTGTAAATTAGTTGGTACCTGTGAATAAAGATAAGTTAAGGGAACCTTGAAGAGTAATTGTGCAAAGGCAAAGCGCGAAAAGTCTCATTAGTTCATGGTAAGGAATGTTTAAAGTTGAAAATTGTAAAAAAACCGCTTGATACACTCACGAAATTTTTCGTCCAATGTTTCATATTGTTGGGTGCGTTAAAGCTATTAATCGGTGGACTTGGGCAATTATTTGGTGTAGGTTCAGTGGATGTGCCATCAATAAGAAAAAAGTTACATGGACTTAAATCTTTGATACCAATTTTTTTCAATTTTCAATTTTTCGTGGTTTTTTTATTGTAGCTTTTGGTGCAAACTGTAATTTCAAAATTCAAATACACATGGTAAAAGCCCTTGTAAATACGCACAATCTGACCTTGCATGGAGTGATGTGCTCGCAATGGTTACGAAGCTGCAGCTCTCCGAAGATGGGAAGAAAAAACGTGAATTTTTTAAAAAGTCTGTTTTTGCGAGGCACACTCCCAGTTTTATTTCGAATGGTTCCGAATGCTTTGTGAACTTTATAGTTTACCATTTCCCACTTGATTTACAAACGCACCCAAAAAATATTCAATTGCAAAAATTTTATGAACTTTTTAAATTTTTAGCAAAATTTCGATATTTTAGTTTTGCATTATTTGACAGCCAAATGTGCATGGCAGAAAGTTGAACATGTAGAAACAATGGTATGTGCAAATATAATAAATTATGGAAAGCAACATTGATCAAAAGTTAATATTGGCGAATTCCGCGGTGTTTTTCAGTTTTTACTTTTTTGTAAGGCACATCCAGGCCGCTTTTAGAAATTGGTCGGTGAAAGGCGCGTTTGGTAGTCTTTTTAATGCTCTACCTTCAATTAATTCGCACCCGAAAAAATTTAACGTTTAAGCGGTTTTTCGGTGGGTTTTAAATTGTTGATACTTTTAAATTTAATGTTTATATAAAATCTTACATTACTTAAAAAAAGTAGAAAAGAAATGTATTTTAATAGATTTTGACATGTGTTATTCGAATAATATTTCAAAATTAGTCCATTGATTTTTGCAGCGCGAAAATCGCGAAAAATCGCTAAAATTTTTTATAACCTTAATAAAATTAGTAATAACGTTAAAATATTTCGTAATAACCTTAATATTAGCATTATTAATCATACTTTGAATAGTTTCAATATTCAGTGAAGGACACTACTGTAAAATCAGACTTTAAATATTAAAAAAAAAAAAATTAAAAATAATTAAATTTTTTTTTTCAAAATTTAAACCACTGCTGTTTCTTACCTACACTCAAAAAATTATGTAGGTAAATTCCAGTGAATATTCACTTAAAACAAATGAAATTTTATTTAAAAACCATTCCACTGTTTTTTCATTTAAAATAAAAACACATTACAGTCAATTTTAAATGTTAATTTAGTCATTAAAAAAATGACTAAACTAGAAAACTAGTGAATATTCAGTTATTTTGTATTGAAAAACAGTAAAACTATAGAAGAAATTTTTTACTGCCGAAATTAAATGTAACAGAAAATTCGTTTTTAATACAGTAAATTATTTTTTTTAAACTACAGAAACAGTAAAAAAATTAAATCCTTTATAAAATAAGTGATTTTTCTTTTAAAATGACTTTACTGATTACTTTTTAAAATAACCTACAAACAGTTAATGACATAATTTTCTTAGTGTATTAGAGATAGAATAATAGTGTTAACCAAGAATTTGTTGAGATTTTTTTAATGCATTTGGTAATATTTTTCCAAAAAAAATTAAACCGCGGGGAACATTTTTATTTTTAAAATATTGGAAAATATGCCAAAAAAAATTGGTTTAATGAAAATATCTCGATATTTAGCAAAGTATTTATGCTTGTTTGAATGTGTATTTTAGCTCTAGGTAAGCATAATACAAAATGGTACGTTTGGTAAACTTCGGATAAAAAACGTAATTTTGACAATTTTTTTAAAATGTTTACTTTAAACCGCCATAGTTTTGGGTGCTATCGTTCAAATTAATGCACGCGGACGGATTTGAATTGCTTAATTATAAAGTTATTAACCTATAAAGACTTATCAATGTGCAACGAAAAAAAATCGACATTTTTTTTTTTTTTTTTTAAATATTAAAAGTTATTGACAATTGATCATATATCTCTTGCGATATATTATCTTCTGTTGATTTTGGCAAGCTGAATACGAATATCAAAAAAATTCTAAAATCGATTGAACATTTTTCGAGATATCAAACAAAAGTGACGTTTTTTTCTACGTTCAAGAAATTGTTTAAATAATAATTTTTTTTCATTGACACTTTCATAAAGCTCGAAACTAACTTTTGTTTACAATTGATTTGAGCAAAATCAGATTATTTAAAACCGTAAAGCTTTTTTGAGCAAAGTTTTAAATTTTCCGAAAAGCGACAAAATTGTCTAACAAAGAATTTTTGTCACCCAAAAATATTTCTACACTAAAAAATACTTACACTTGAAAAAAAATTTACACTAAAAAAAATTGTAAATTTTCTCGAAAAAAAAATTACACTAAAAAAATAGTAAATTTTAATTTTTTTTTTTACAAAAATTACAAAAAAAGTTTTTTACTCAAAACCAAATAATATAATCAACCGTTTACGTGAGTTTTAGTCCTTATGTTCCAATAACTTTTTTAACTTGTATTTGAAAATTCGATAAAATCCATGTTTCAGATTCAAAAAACCGCCTGTCTTGGTTCAATTGTTTTTACGTTTTTCTAATTTATTGCCCTCTAAACTTGAGAGCCCATTATATCTTAAAATCTCTATCAACCCTTTACTTTACAAATAACATATTAAATATGAAAAATTGCCTAAATATACAAATTTATTTTACAATTTCATTTTTACGTTTTTATTTTTTTTTTTTTTTTTCATTATTTGCATTTTTGTTATAGCTGGCAAGTGTTATTTGATAAATTTACATACCAATAAATTTCGGAATACACAAAATAAAAAAAAAAAAGTTAAAATAATATTGCAAAAATATAGAGTAAAGTGTTTGAAATCAAATAATATAAAATATGTAATTTAAATAAAATAAACCTTAAAACCACTTGTTATTTTTTTTTTATGGCCACAATAAAAAATAAATAATAAAAAATTTACAAGGATTGATTACGGATCAGTGCCTAAGAATATATTTGCAATAAGCAAATACATGTACATATACACAATAATAGTGAAAATAAATTTTATATAAATAAAAAAAAAAAAAATGAAATTTTATTTAAAAATTTTATAAAATTGCATAATTTTTTTTTTTCAGCAACATTAAGTAAATATTTAATAAAAAGCTGCATGTTAAACAAAGCAAAAACAAAAAAACATATTTTATTTATTAATGTTTAAATATATAAGTTTGAAAACTATTTACATATAAAATCTTATAACTTTAATAATTTTTTTGTATGACGAATTTCATCATTTTGATGAATCATCTTATTTGCTAAAGTTATCAATCACTTTTATGCACTTTCTAACACCACAAAAAAAAATTGCTGTCGATAACTGTCATATTTTAACATCTTGTTACTGCTGCTTCATGTTCAACATAAACAATTTTTTTTTAACTAACTACTGTATGGGAGCATATTATACATAACTACTGTATGGGAGCATACTAATTTTGTCATTCCGTGTGTAACGCATCGCAAAATCGATATAGGATACTGAAAAATTCAATGTGTCCTATTTTTTTACATTTTCCCAATTTTTTTAGAAAACCATTTTCAGATCTTTTTGATGATCCGTTCACAGGATATTGAATTTTTAACAACTCGGTGCATGTTCCTTTACTCAAACTTCTTTTACCCATACACTCAAAATATTTTGTAGGCAAAAACAAATGAAAACATATTTAAAACAAGTGATAAAACATTTGAAAACCATCCCAGTAATTATTCATTTGTTTTAACAAACATCAACATTTATTTTTTACTGTTGACAAAATTTTCTAAAATAAATAACATTAAACATTAAAAAATTAAGTTTTTTTCATTATTTTTTACCAACAAAATCGAAAAAAATAACCTACAAAAACATTAAAAATTAATAATAGTTCTGTTATTTTTACCAACAAATTCCAAAAAAATAACCTACGTAAACATTAAAAACTAATGATTTCGTAGGTTATTTTTTACAATTTTCTATTAAAATATTTTTTTAAAAATTTTTAATAAAATTTCGGCACGGTGAGCCTCAGCGATGTTCAGGTTGAACTTTAGTGTCGACGAAAAGTGTAAGCACAGTTCGATTTCTACAAGATTAAATGTCACAAAACTGTTAACAGCGAAATCGTAGCTGCTCGCATTCACGAGATAACGCGAAATTAGTGTTTTTGTATTTTTTAAAATATTGACATTGAAGTTTTTTAAATATTTTCAAAAACTGAGTATACAGTTTTAATTGTACTTATTTAAAGGTCACAAAACAGTAAACATCAAAACCCTATCTTCTTTAGTTCGCGAGAAATCGCGAAATTAATTTTTGCTGTTTTTGTTTTCGTTTTTTATCTTTAGATAGGTTTCTTTAAAATTACGTAAAAACATGGTATGCAGTTTTACTTGTGCTTGACCAAAGGTCACACAGCTGTTGACATCGAAATTGTATGTGTTAAATTTCGCGAGATATCGCGTAATTATATATTTTTTTTTTTTATTTTTTATTTATTTTTTAAAACCGGTTCTTTAGAAATAATAAAAAAAGTGGTATGCAGTTTGATTTGAGCATGTTGGAAGAAATTAAAACTGCCCACAAAAAAATTATAGCTGCTCACTTTCTCGAGAAATAGCGAAAACAGCTTTTTGGGGGTATTTTTTGTTTTGATTAATAAAAGAAGTTTCTTTAACATTGTTGAAAAACACGAAATGCAGTTTGAGTTGCTCTTGATTAAAGGTGATAAGGCTGTTAACATTTAAATTCTAGCTGCTCAAGTCACCGAGATATCGCTAAAAAACTCGCTAAACTACTATTTATTCATTACTTTGTGTTATTTTTGGTCTGTAAAAATATTTACTTCAATTAACGACAAAAATGTGGTATGCAGTTTGAATTCGAGGTTATTTAAGTTGACAAAACTGCAAGCATAAAAATTGTAGATGATCAATTTCCTGAGAAATTGCAAAATTACTGTTCAAGCTTTTATTAATTAATTTATTTTTTTGTTTTTCTGTAAAGACAGTTGAGCTCAGGCTCTAATTATAATTATGTATTACAATTTTTTAATCATGTTATATATGGTTTGAATTGAGAAAGGTGTGAAAGAAAAATTTTATTTTTCTAAAAATTTAAGACATCCTGGTTCGTTTTTTACTAGTTTCATATAATCCAGTTATTATAATCATCAGAAAAACTTTTAATGTCAAATTTATTCAGTTAATAGTCAATTATATTCTATATGTGAAAATTATTAACAGATAGCAGCCGCCAAGGAATGAACCCATGAATCTGTAATGTTTTTGCTATTAACTGCCTCTTAGGTACGATCACTCTAGACCGATATGCTAAGTTGGCTGTTAAGCAAGTATCAACTAAATCATGGTTTTTCAATTCTTGTGTGGTTGTTGCTGTTGTTTTTTCGTACAGAAGAAGGTGAAATTGCATTATGGTGAATAAATTCAATTTTTTAGTAATCATCATTCGTCCTCCTCTCCTTCATCAATTCTGATCTAAGTACTTATTTTGCAACCTTGCCAGAACATGGTCTATATTTTGTAGACACAAATGTTAGGTGTAGCCACTTTCCAAAGATACTATTATTGCCACTAAGGCCGACTTAAAGTCGTTATTTTCAAATTTTTGTTTTTCTGTAAAGACAGTTGAGCTCAGGCTCTAATTATAATTATGTATTATAATTTTTTATTTTTTCTTTAGTGTCTAAAATGAAGGAAACAAATCAAGAAACGACAAATATATTGTATGTATGTAGTTTAAATTTTATGTGGTTAAAGGTGGTAAAACTGCTTAAATCAGTATCTTGACTGCTAATTTTCGCGAAAAATAAAATTTTTTCCAATTTATTTTTTTTTTATTTTGCGATTTCTCGCGAAATTGAGAAGATATGATTTCGATGTTAACTGTTTTGTGACCTGTAAATAAATACAATTAAAACTGCATACTCAGTTTTTGAAGACGTTTAAAAAACTGCATTGTAAAAATTTTAGAAAATACAAAAACACTAATTTCGCTATATCTCGCAAATGCGAGCAGCTACGATTTCACTGTAAACAGTTTTGTGACATTTAATCAAGTAGAAATCGAACTGCGTCTACACTTTTCGTCGACACTAAAGTCGAACCTAAACATTGCTGAGGCTCACCGTGTCGGGGAATCGATCCCGCAATCAACTACATTCTGGCCAGACACTCTACCCATCGTGCTAAAGTCATTTGATAATTTTATATTTCTATAAATAATTTTTTGAATTTCTTTTCTACAAAAAAAATAACCTAATTGTGTAGGTAAAAACTAATGATATATCATTAAAAAATACCAACAATTTAAAAACAAATTACTTACACAAATCATTAAAAATTTAAAGAATAATCAGTAGGTTTTACTTACTTAAATGACTTTAAAAACTTAATGTTAATGAAAGTCTTTATTTTATAGTGTGTTATTTTTGAAACAAAGGGCAGAAGTAGTCATTAATAGAAACTGAACATCAAACAAATGTTTTTTCTTTTAAAAACGACTAAACGTAAAATTTTTTAAAAAAACTACAAACAGTTAATGACATAATTTTTTAAGTGTAACTTCTTCAAAAATGGTTCAAAATCAATATTTTTCTAATTTACAATCATTTAATTTTTTAAAAAAACTTCAACATAGCCGAGAACTGAAAACAATGGTCTTTGTCTTGTTGTAGCGAAATCAACCAAGAATTCTGGTGGGAATAAAACCCGCTACGCCCCGTTTTTAAGGCTATCACGCTACCAAAAATCTTAAAAAAATCTTAAAAGTGCTGTGGTGTGCGATTTTTAAGTTTTTAAATTTCAATTCAATTTTAAAAAAATGTTTGTACTCTTTGATTTTTTTTGAAAATTTTTTGTGGAAAAGTTTTATTTTTTATACAATACAAATTGATCCAATAATCAGTTTTAATACCCTCCACTCTAGTGATAGAGGGTATATATAAGTTTGTCATTCCTTTTGTAACACCTCGAAATATTGGTCTAGGACCCCATAAAGTATATATATTCATGATCATCGTTCGATTTTAAGACGGTCTAGCGATGTCCGTCCGTACGTACGTCTGTCTGTCTGTTGCACTCCGCTCTAATATATAAGTTTGTCATTCCGTTTATAACACCTCGAAATATTGGTCTAGGAACCCATAAAGTATATATATTCATGATCCTCGTTCGATTTTAAGACGGTCTAGCGATGTCCGTCCGTACGTACGTCTGTCCGCCTGTCTGTCTGTTGCCGTCTGTCTGTCTGTTGCACTCCGCTCTAATATATAAGTTTGTCATTCCGTTTGTAACAACTCGAATATTGGTCTATGTCCCCATAAAGTCTATATATTCATGATCCTCGTTCGATTTTAAGACGATCTAGCGATGTCCGTCCGTCTTTCTGTCTGTCTGTTGAAAACACGCTAACTTTTGAAAGACTTTACGGAGGCTCCTGAAGTTTGGCATATATGTTAAGCATTTACATGGTCAGGATGGTATTGCAACCCAGCGAAATCGGTCCAGAAGTTCAAAAGTTATGACCAAAAGACTGAATTTCGGCAAGGGTTTTTCGTGAATTTACGAGATAAAAAACACGCTAACTTTTGAAAGGCAGATTTGAGGATGCTGATACTTGGCACTTTTATCTGTCGTACCCCTGGCCTGATTCGTATTTCAGCCAAATCGGTCCAGTGCACAGTGCCACATTTTGCCAATCTAGGACGACAAAAATCAAATTTTATTTATATTGAGTGGAAATTCGATATACATGTTCGTTTTGACTTCAAAAACAACATTATTAAAAATATAGGAGGCCAGTTAACGGTCACGCCCACTTTTTAAAAAATTTGTAATTTTGGTTGTAATTTCTTTAAGCTTGGTACATAAACTCTCAAGGACTGTAGAAATAATATCACAAAAAAAGGTGGCGGTCAGACAACTGCCACGGCCACTTTTTAAAAATATGTTTAAAAAATATGTAAAAACAAGGTTTACATATCGCCCCACTATAGTCGGCTTCGCAAACGGTCACAAAAGTTAGCCGTTGAAATAATTACTATGGATATTGGTCAATATGTTTAAAAAAGTCCGGCGACCAATAGGGACCAAACATAAAAGTTCTATTCCATCAAATAAAATAAATATATAATTTTCTTTTCAAAAATTTTTATTATGTTAAAAATTTGATAAAAAATAGAAAAAATTATTTAAAAAAAAAAATATGACTTAAAGCCTTTAAATATCCTTTAAAATTACCAAAAAAGAGTGAATAATAATCTTTTTTTGTTCAAAAGTTACAACAGTTTAAACTCTACTTAATTTATGCGAAACAATGAACACTACTTACAGGATTTTACAAGATGCAACTTTATGCACCCACATCAACGAACAGAATTATCGTTCTTATGTGAGTATTTCCGTGCTATTAGGAATGTTTTATAATACATACAAACAAATCATAAAAATCGGGAAACTTTTTTTTTTATTTTTGTCGTGCTAGATTGGCCAAATGTGGCACTGTGCAGTGGTTCAAAAGTTATTAGCAAAACGTGTTTTAAAAACATTGGTAAGTCACAAAAATATTTTGCAACGTATTTTTGTCACTCAAAAATATTTTTACACAAAAAAAAGATAAATAAACTCAAAAAAAATTTTACACTCAAAACTAATTTTACACTCAAAAAAAAATGTTGTAAATTTTTTTTTTTTTTTCAAAAATTACAAAAAAAAAGTTTTTTTCACAAAATAAAATATTTCTAAACAAAAATGTTATTTTTTCACGTTAAAAAATTTACTTTCTCTTAAAAAGGGCATTGTGGAGGGTATTCATAGATTCGGCAAGTCGTATCTAACTTTTCTACTTGTTTTTATTTATTTTTCCAATTTATTTACAAATAATTTTTAATAATTTTAACCTAACCGAGAACAGGTAACAATGACCGTCGTCTCGTTGCAGCAAAATCGACCAAGGGTTTTGGTGGGAATCGAAACCATGACCGCCTGTTTCAGCAGCTACCACGCTAACAACTAACCTACAGGGGTACTTTCTATTGACTCTACAAATTTTTTGCCAGCAAGATCGTGGGATTAAGCTTATTACTACCTAAGACAAATAATTATATGTGCATTTTTTTATATTGAGTTATAGGAAAGAAAAGAAATTATTTTTTTATGTTTGGTTATTATTTTATTATGATTATATATAAGCATTAAAATCATAAACATTTTAATTTTATACCTTATTTTTTAAAACTGAAAATAACGAAAAAGGAAATACTTCATATATTTTCTATAGAAAATAATTATATGTGCATAAAAGAAAATTCATATATATTCTTTTTGATATGCAATATAATTAAGTACTTATTATGTGAAAATTTGTGTTCGCCTTGTGTATTTAAATTTTTTTAAGCCTAGGAGGCATAAAACCCGCCAATGTTTTTGATGTACCAATACCCCTTGTTACCCGTTTTGTCAGTATTTAAAGTTAAATTCCTTTAATGGTCTTGTACGGCTTTGACTTTGAAATGACCTTGGCAGAAAAGGTCCTAAAGAGGAATTTAATTGGTTGTTGGTCGGGACTAATGGCTGGTCACTTCAATACTGGTATGTTGTGAGCATATAGAAAGTTTTTTGTCGAACGAGTGACATGGACCAGAGCGTTATCTTGTGAGAATGTCCAATTATCTCCATACAGTTCGGTAGCAAAGTCTATTAAATGGTCCCCAACAAGTAAAAATATATTTTTGCATTATTTTTATTGGAAACAAATCATATTCAAACCCTTCCTCATGATCCAAATGCATCTTATACCATGACGGATTCGAAACTGTGCTTTCAAAAATAGCACGTTTGGCGAAAATGTGTTAAATCTCTACAAGAGAAGTGGTGACCATCAGCGCCTTCTTAATTTAACTTTTTTTCGTCATATTTAGTGATAAAAAAAGTTTAATTTGGATGGCAATGATCGTCAACACCAATATTGGAGAGATTTAAGACAGCCGCGCCAAGCGTGCTATTTGCAAAATCACGGTTGCGAATCCGTTATGGTATGGGGTGCATTTGGATCAGGAGGACGGTTCCGAATATGATTTGTCTATACTAAAAACAATGTAACAATATAATTTTACTTGTTTGGGAACATTTAATGGACTCTGCTACCGAACTGTGTGGATATAATTGGACATTCCACCAAGACAACGCTCCAATCCATGTCACTGGTTTGACAAAAGACTTGTTTAATGCGCCCAGCATACCCGTATTGAAATGGCCAGCCATTAGTCCCGACATAAACCTAACTAAATTCCTCCATAGGACCCTTTCTGCTAAGGTCGTTTCAAAATCAAAGCGGTACACTACGCGCTTAGGACTTAAATTTGCGATATTGACGAAACGAGGGAAAAATGGTATTGGCACATTAAAAAACTTGATTGGTTTTATGCCTCGTAGTCTAAAACAAGTATAAATATTCATTAAATATTCATATAACCAAATTATATCGTATATCAACAAGAAAATATATGAATTATCCTTTTTGCACATATAATTATTTTCTATGAAGTATAATTTTATTCCTTATTTTCTGTATTAAAAAATACAGTTTAAAATGAATGTTTTTATGATATTAAAGCTTACTTAAAAACAAAACAAAATGTTAACCAAACTTGAAAAAATATTTTGTTTTCTTTCCTATAACTCAATATAATACAGTGCACATATAATTATTTGTCTTAGGTATTTTCTTAAATTAAAAAAAAAGAAATCAGATCTACTGCTCTAATGGTGGGTCCTAGAAGGGTCAATATTAAGACCGAACCCCACTCATTTCTATTCCAAAATATTTGTTCCAAATAAACTTACCTACCCTCCATCTTCAACCGAAATTTCCCACAAAATTTCGAAGGGTAATAAAAACTGTAAAAAAAAATCAGAAGGGAATTTTTCGTATTTTTCGAGAAAATCTCATTTGAATATTCTATTAAATTCTGTAATTTCTTGTATTTCTTATGTCAACACCGCGTATGAGTAACGAAAATTCGTTGGTTTCGTAAAATATTTTACTGTGGCAACACTGCGTATGAGCAACGAACATTTGTTGGTTAAGCAAATCTTCATTACTCATACGCGGTGTTGACACAATAAAATAGAAGAGAATTACAGATTTTTTTCAAAATCCAATATTCATGCACGGTGAGCCTCAGCGATGTTTAGGTTGAACTTTGGTGTCGACGAAAAGTGTAAGCGCAGTTCGATTTCTACAAGATTAAATATCACAAAACTGTTAACAGTGAAAACGTAGCTGCTCTCATTAACAAGATAACGCGAAATTAGTGTTTTTGTATTTTATAAAATTTTAACATTGAAGTTTTTTAAATATATTCAAAAACTGAGTATACAGTTTTAATTGTACATATTTAAAGGTCACAAAACAGTAAACATCAAAATCCTATCTTCTTTAGTTCGCGAGAAATCGCGCAATTAATTTTTGCTGTTTTTGTTTTCGCTTTTTATCTTTAGATATGTTTCTTTAAAATTTCGTAAAAACATGGTATGCAGTTTTACTTGTGCTTGATCAAAGGTCACACAGCTGTTGACATGGTATGCAGTTTTACTTGTGCTTGATCAAAGGTCACACAGCTGTTGACATCGAAATTGTATGTGTTAAATTTCGCGAGATATCGCGTAATTGTATAATTTTTTTTATTATTTATTTATATTTTAAAACCGGTTCTCTAGAAATAATAAAAAAAAGTGGTATGCAGTTTGATTTGAGCATGTTGGAAGAAATTAAAACTGCCCAAAAAAAATTATAGCTGCTCTCTTTCGCGAGAAATAGCGAAAAACAGCTTTTTGGGGATATTCCTTGTTTTCATTAGTAAAAAAAGTTTCTTTAACATTGTTGAAAAACACGAAATACAGTTTGATTTGCTATTGATTAATGGTGATAAGGCTGTTAACATTTAAATTCTATCTGCTCAATTCTTCGAGATATCTCTAAAAAACTCGCTAAACTTCAAAATTACTGTTAAAGCTTTTATATTAATTTATTTATTTTTTCTTTAGTGTCTAAAATAAAGGAAAAAAATCAAGAAACGATAAATATATTGTATGCAGTTTAAATTTTATGTTTAAAGGTGGTAAAGTGCTCAAATCAAACTTCATTGTCAAAATTTTAGAAAATACAAAAACACTAATTTCACGATATCTCGCGAATGCGAGCAGCTACGATTTCGCTGTTAACAGTTTTGTGACATATAATCAAGTAAAAATCGAACTGCGTTTACACTTTTCGTCGACACTAAAGTTGAACCTAAACATCGCTAAAGCCCACCGTGCATGTGTGATTTTCTAGACAATTAAGAAAAATTACTTTTTTAATTTCTTTTTGTTTGGATAGACAAACATCTAAACTTAAAAAAAATTAAAAAAAAAATAAAACGTGGCCGGATTTTTGATATATTGACTTTTTCAAAAATAAAAAGTTTCAGAATAGGTTTTGAAAATTTTTTATTTTTTGACATATTGACTTTTAAAAAATAAAAAATTTCAAAACGAGTTCTGAAAATTTTTCAAATCAAAATTTTTTAATTGATAGCCCATTAAAATCTATACAAAAATATATATTTTTGAGATTGTGGTGTATTCCGTTATAATTTGATAAATATTTAATCAAGGGAACTTGACGCAAATTTGACAATTTTTCCTATTTTTAAACACGCCTCTTTTGTCCAGTTTTTCAAAAATTATAAAACCAAAACGCAATTTCTTAGATCCATATAGGGCTATCCATACCACCTATTCAGACATTCATGGAACGCATGTTTTCCTGTAGCGGGACATTTGGTGTGAAGTGACTCATATATGAATATCATTGATCTGTGGTCGTTTCTAAGAAATTCTGCGAATGTTCGTGTGTCCGTCTAGCTGTAGATAACACGAATCAGTTTAAAATAAAAGAGCTTGTTATGAATATTTATAAATATGTAGTTCGTTAATGGGGAAAATCGTATTAAGGGTAAAAAAGTTTTTAATTGAAGAGCTAAACTCTGAAACACGCCACTTTTTTGGAATTTTTTTATTTTATAAATATTTCTTTTTATACAAATAAAACATTTTTAGGGTGGAAGATGTTAAAAGTACTGCACTTGGACCCAGAGGGCTAAAAATTGTTGCAAGGAACAAGGCGTCCCTCACCTCTTCCCCTCCGTCCCCCACCAACTGGAAAAAAAACCTGATATTTTTTTTTTCAATTTTGTTTTACATTTTGTAGGGCATAAGAGATTCGGCACAGCCGTATTTAACACTCTTACTTGATTTTTTTTATTACTTTATTATTCCAATACCATTCCGATATAAAAGGATAAATAAAATGCAGGCTAGGAGAGAACCTCAGCTGAATATCGATAAAATTTATGTTATTTATGACTTGCTTTTCTTTCCTTAACTTGTTATGGCTTATTGAGACATACCAATAACCATCATTGTCATCAACATCATCTCGTATAGTTAAAAAGACATGATAAAAGAGATACATATGTATATTAGAGTGGTGTGAAAAATCGAAATTTTCAAAAAAAAAAAATAAGTACAAACTCCTATAGTGAAAAAAAAAACAGCTTTTAGGAAATTAAAAAATCCAGAAAAATATGATATTTCGTAAATTTAAATTTGCTGAACTGGCAGCAGCTTTTGGAAAGGAAACTCAAGTCAAGGAGGGCATCCAAACCTGCTGAATTAATGCATGATTCTTTAAGGCGATGTCACAGTTTAGAGCGCTAGTTGGATACACATAAAAAGCGCTCTTAAGATGCACTGAAATCAGGTTTCTTTAGAGCGCTGATTAAAGCACTGTAAAGATGCAGTGAATTCATGTATCTTTTCAGAGCTTATTTAAGCAGAATAAAGATGAAATACATTTGACTATTTATGAAATACAATTGGAAAATCTTAAATACAATGGACTATTTGATTTTTTCTGTAAGTACAGATCGAGCACGGGCTCTAATTATATTTGTTATAAGGGTTCAAGTTGAAAAAATGCAGAAGAAAAATTTAATTTCTAAAAATTATAGACATTTCTGGTATTTCCTATACCGGTTTCAAACACCCCAGTTAGTGTCATCTTCAGTAGGATTTTAAATGTCGTTTGTCTTGTTAATGAAAACTGTTTTTTATATATGTGAATATTTATAGTTTCTACAGAATACATTTTTTTTTTTTTTTTTTTTCCGTGAAATATTTCTGAAATAAAATTTTTTTTTAGTTTATTTTGTAGTTTATTTCCGAAATTTCCATTTAAATTTCAGAAATTTCTATTTTGATATCAAAAATTCCCATTTATATTTCAGAAACAGCTGTTTCAGAAATTTTTAACTGTATTTAAGAAATTTCCGTTTGTATTTCAGAATTGGTATAAATGATGGAAATATAAAAAGAAAATTTTGAAATACGAATAGAAATTTTTTAAATACAATTGGAAATTTCTAAAATATACGTGGATTTTTTTTTTATTTTTTAATTTAAATAAAATTTTCTTGTTCGCAATTCTAAAATTTTGAAATGCAAATGGAATTTTTTTTTTAAATACAAATGGAATTTTCTGAAAAGCATTTAGAACATTTTGGAAATATAAATTTAAATTTAATAAATACAATTGGAAATTTCTGAAATATAAATATATATTTCTTTAATATAAATGGAAATTTCTCACATATAAATAGAAATTTTTGAAACATAAAAGAAAACTTATTTATTCTTTGAAATAACAAAAAAGCATTTGCTTTTTTTTGCTCGTCCTATTCGCCATCATTCAAAATGTGTTAAAGATGTTATGATTGGAGCACTCTTTGCAGCGCCGATTAATGCGCAATAATGATGCAGTCAAATCATGTGTCTTTGTCCAAAACCCAAAATTTTTCATTTAAAGGGTTAAAAATTTTGACAGTTGCTAACACTACCAATAAAGATCTAGCAATCTAAACCTCTCTTCATACTTTCTTTCAACTTTTTTGTCTCTCACATTATTTTGCAAGGGTTGCCAACATGATGTGGAATTGCAGACGCAAATGAAGGAATTTGAATTTTCTGTTTCGGAAACGTGCCAAATGGCGACATATTTTGTCAGTAATTTTATTATCTCTACTACAAAGTAGCAAACGAGTCTAATGACAAATCGTTTGTGCACAAACTAAAATATTAATACATATTCGCCTCTATTCACAATGAGAATTAGAAAGACGAAGAAATTGTACCATACTAATAAGGCAACGATTGTCAATGGTTGGCACGCCAACATAATGGTTGGCACGCCAAAGTGATGAATAACCCTAATATGGATTATTAAATCACAACAACACAAATAACATATTGTTGTAGTCCAATGAACTATCATATCTAAAATTGTTTTTAATGTTTTTTTTGGTTATTGACAATCGTTGCCGTATTAGTATGGTACAATTTCTTCGTCTTTCTAATTCTCATTGTGAATAGAGGTGAATATGTATTAATATTTTAGTTTGTGCACAAACGATTTGTCATTAGACTCGTTTGCTACTTTGTAGTATATCGCTTCTATTTTTTGCTAAATAATCTTGACAAAGGAATTTGACAAATTCCGAAACACGTGTCGATTAAGTCTTGCAAAAATGACCAACATAAATAAATTTAAAACAAAAAATAATTTTCTTGAAAATTATGCTATGAGAATATCATGGTTTTAATTAGTAAAGAAAATAATGACCACGAGCCATAATAAACATCCTCAAAATATAATATTTTAAAGGTCGAATAAAACAATTTTTATTTTTTAATAAAAATTAATCAGACTTTAAACGCAGTAAAATTTTTGTTATTTGGTAAAAGTAAATGCCTGAGATTTTAGTAAAAATATAAATTTTAGCAGAAAAATCTGCTGAAAGTTTGCTTAATCAAATTGAAAGTCGTTTTACAGATACTTTTACAGAGTTTTTTTACAGAGTTTTATCTTTTGAGTGTAACTAAAATTATGTTACATACATAAAAAAACATACTTTACATATCAAATTCATGATATTTTTATGGTTTTACATTATATTTTTAACAAATTGTTTTTTCATCAGTTATATTTGTATGTAAGTATGTATGAATTTACTATTTTAATTCATTAAATTAACCACAATTTGCAATAAAACCACTTCTATAAAATGAACAAAAATTGTGGTTTGTTGCACGTTTACAATTCACCAAATTATTTTCTAAAAAAAAAAAAAATATTACATAAAACGAATTAGAGTAAAATATAAAAAAAAAACTTAGTTTAAATTGTAATAAACTGTACTGAAGAGGTTTTCTACAACATGAATTTAAATATATATATATGTCATTAAAATATTTAACACATTTCGAACCGCTGTTGGATTTTTGGAATATTTTTAAAAAAAATATTTACGTATGAAAAATATTGAAATTTTGTTAGGATGTTAAGTCTAAAATTACAGCAAAGGAAACAAAATATTTCGTCTTGACCACCGCAATTTATATGTGCATAAAATGCAATGTCCCACAGTGTGGTTGAATAAGTTTAATTAAAAGTTCGTTGCATATGAAATTTTATTGCAGATTATCTTAGTTGGCACCCGTACAAACAGTTTAAGCCCAATTTGAAAAAAATCGTTAGTGGGGTTTTTGAGTTAAAAAGATTTTTATCTTATTGGATGCTACAGAAAAACGATACAAAATGTATTAAAGTGTAACATATCATAAATAAAGGTTGATGTCCTGAATCTAAATCTATTACCAATAGTTTCTATGACGTCTCAATTACCATTTACAGTTTAATTGAATTTCTAAAACTAGAGATCATATTCGCCATTTTCATTTTAATAAAATCAAAAAAAAAATTAAAATTTGCGTAATTTAAAGGGCTATAACTTCTTAAGTAAATACCGGATTTTTAAAGTCAAAATCGAAATAAATATCTAAGGTCCTCTACTTTAAACGTTAAACTTAAAAAAAATTGTGTCATTAAAAAAAATGCATTTAAATGCAAGTGCATTTTCTGAGTGCATTTTCGGCAACTTTTTAAATAAACATATCGCTCATTTACTTGTATAGTGTCATAACGCAAAATGTTTGATTTTACAGAAAACCTGTTTAAAGTTTACAATTGAAACTTGTTTTACATTGCAAAATGCCCGTACATAGAAAATGTTATAATGGCGTGTTCTCTTCTCAAACTGAGAGCTTGGAAGATATTAATACTCATTTTTTACACACTATAAATCAGGATATAACAAATAATTCTGTATGGTTTACCCAAAAACGACATATTTTGAGTTATGACACTATACAAGTAAATGAGCGATATTATTAAAGTTTGACATTTATAAAAAAAAAAACCAATTGTCATCATTTTCATGATGACAATTTTTGTTCGTATAAAAAGGAAAAGGTATGATTTTTTTTTTGTTTTTTAAAATTTTGTAAATAAATGTTTTCTAAATTGTTTACACCGTCTGACAAAAAATAAAAAAAGTCTTTGAAAACGAACTGGATAATATACGTTTGAAACTATAGAATAAATTTAGGTAAACTGCATTTACAGTTTTTCATTTCGTGATCCTGTTTCCTTTTAAAATGACTTCAAAATTTTAGAGGACTAAATTTTATAAAATATTTTTTTAATATTTGTACTTGTCCTATGATGCCACTATCTATAGCAAATGAAAGAGCAGGTTCTCCCCTATTTTTTCCCATTTTATTATTTTTACATTTCAGGAAAAAGGATGTAAGTTACGTCCATTCAAAAATGTGTCCTTCAATATCATTAAAAAATTTTAATAAAATATTTTGATAAAGTTTTTAAATTACTTTATTTACATCCTTTTATCCAGATAATGGCAAAATATAAAAATGGAAAAATTAGGGGAGATCCTCCTCTTTCATCTGCCGTCACAAGTGTCAACCTTGGACAATTACATATATTTCAAAAATATTTTACAAAATGCATCCTTAAAAATTTTGAAGCCCTTTTTAAAAGAAACAGGATCACGAAATGAAAAAGTTTTACTCCATTTGGTCTCTACTTTCAGGCGTATATCATTCGGTTCATGTTTAATATTGTCTGTCGGACGGGGTATTCGGCCTTAACCGATACCGAAACCGAATACATGGTCGGACTCAAAAAATTTCACATTTTCTTATAGAAAAATTTTCAGAATCTAACAGATTTTTCGTATACATCTGAGATTTTTTTTTATGAGAATTTTGTCCTATGTCAAATATCTCAAATTTATGAAATTTTTTCTACATAAAAAGTTTCAGATTGTAAATTATTTTTCGCACAGAAAATGTTTTAGATTCTGAGATTTTTAAAGTCTAATAGTACGTTCAGATTGGCCTTGAAACCCCGTTTAACGAGGTTTCACAAATTAAAACCTTTTTGTAGTGGGGTTTCAACGAAAGTACGATCGAAACCTTTTAAATTTCATAATTCTATGTATTTTTACCACTGTGCAAAAATAAGAAATAAAGAAAATGGGGAAACGACAAAAATAAATAAATCAATTTATTTATAAAATTTCTTTAAAATATTTATATATGAACAGTTCATGCGAATAAGGACGAATAGACCACTTTTTCGCAAACACGTTTTTTTGCATAAATGCATTTTATTAGCAGAGCCCTACAATCCAAATTTCAATAGATTTTTTTGGATATTCGCCCTTTTTCCATTTAAGCAAAAATTGAAGTCCCATTTTTGGCAAGTTTTCTTTCGAATACCTTACTAAAATTTTGTATATAGGTAGATGTGACTTAAATCTTTAAGCTAATACCAAAAAATTGACAAAAATATTATTTTTAACCGTTTCCTGCGTTTTTATTGTCCCCTGTAAAATTCTACAAATGGTCTATTCGTCTTTATTCGCATAAACTGTTCATATGTATTTGGAATAAAACAAAAATAAAACCATCTGGAAAATAATTTAGTTTTTTAAGATATTTTTTTTGTTCTAGTTTTCGAAAACTAGATAAATATCAAAATATTCGTGTGTGAACATTCGAGTTTTTAAATTGGAAACACGAGGTTTCAACGGGGTTACGAGGTAAGTGTGAATGTACTATAAAGTTCATAGAAGTTTTGCCAAATAAAAACATACGTGTTTGAGACACTTATCGTATGCAAAGTCTCAGATTCTGAGGCAATTTTCGTATAGAAATATTTTCAGAATTCTGAGACATTTTTTCGTATAGAAAAAGTCTCAAATTCTTAGAAATTTTTCTTATAGAAAAAGTCTCATGTTCTGGTACATTTTCTATAGAAAAGGTATTAGACTCTGAGACATTTTTCAAATAGAAAAAGTCTCAGATTCTGAAAAAATTATCGTAAAGATAAAGTCTCAGATTCTGAGAAATTTTTCATATAGAAAAAGTCAAAGATTCTGGGACATTTTTCATACAGAAAAAGTATCAGGTTCTTAGAAATTTTTCGTATAGAAAAAGTCTCAGATTCTGACACATTTTTGGTATAGAAATATTCTCAGGTTCTTAAACATTTTTCATATAGAAACAGCCTCAGAATTTAAGACATATTTCGTATAAAAAATTGACAGATTCTGAGACATTTTCCGTATAGAAAAAGTCTCAGATTCTGAGACATTTTCCGTATAGAAAAAGTCTCAGATTCTGAGCCATTTTCCGTATAGAAAAAGTCTCAGATTCTGAGACATTTTCCGTATAGAAAAAGTCTCAGATTCTGAGACATTTTCCGTATAGAAAAAGTCTCAGATTCTGAGACATTTTCCGTATAGAAAAAGTCTCAGATTCTGAGACATTTTCCGTATAGAAAAAGTCTCAGATTCTGAGACATTTTCCCTGTAGAAAATGTCTCAGATTCTGAAAAATTTGTGGTATAGGAAAAGTCTCAGATTCTGAGACATTTTTCATATAGAAAAAATTTCAGATTCTGAGACACAGAAAAAATATCTTTTCACCTTCTTTAATCCAACCTAGATTTGAACCTGGAACCTCCAGTTTATTCTACTTGATCCAAAGTTTATATTCAAAATTGTATATTTACTAATATATTTTAAATTATTTGTAAGAGATTGGTTCATGTTTTTGTTGGATATTGACGAGTTTCCCAGCCTTAAAATTAAATTAAATACACTGTTATTCACACATTATATACACTAGAGTGTCCCTTATTTTGGAAATGTTGAGACGGTACCCCCTCATTTTTTTCCTTTTGACTAAAAAATAACTCAGGAAAAATTTTACGCCCCTACGACCACGCCTTCCCTACGCGACGGGGCCGTAAAGAGCGGGGCCTTAAAAATCATTTTTCCATACAAAGCAAAAAATTTTTTTTTGATTTTAAATTTTTTTGTTATTAATTATAATATTACTTGGTTAGCTTATTCACGACAAAAAATTTGATTTTGGTGGGATGAGGCTTTCAGTTCTAAAAAATTTTTCGAAAAAATTTTGAGCTTTTGGGGTCCTACAGTAAAAATTTTTTAAAAAATATTTTTTTTTTTGTTTTGACAAGCAACCGTTTTAGTTGAATTATTGCTTTTAATGATATATTTTCATAAAAAAATATTATTCCTATCTGTGACATACTTATCGTGATCTAAAAAAGGTTAAAAAATGCATTTTTGATGTTTTTCGATACACGATCAAGATGTCACAGATATGAATAATATTTTTTTATGAATATATATCATTAAAAGCAACATTAAACGGTTGCTTGTCAAAACTAAAAAAAAATTTTTTTTAATTTTTTCTGTAGGACCCCAAAAGCTCTAAATTTTTTTTTCGAAAAATTTTTTAGAACTGAAAGCCTCATCCCACCAAAATCAAATTTTTTTGTCGTGAATAAGCTAACCAAGTAATATTATAATTAATAACAAAAAAATTAAAAATCAAAAAAAAAATTTTTGGTTTGTATGGAAAAATGATTTTTAAGGCCCCGTTCTTTAAGGCCCCGTCGCGTAGGGAAGGCGTGGTCGTAGGGGCGTAAAAATTTTCCTGAGTTATTTTTTAGTCAAAAGGAAAAAAATGAGGGGGTGCCGTCTCAACATTTCCAACATTTCCAAAATAAGGGACACTCTAATATACACATTTTATTATCGTTGTCTTGGAGGAGTATATGACAATGTTATGACTTGTCATGACAATGTAAGCACTTGTCATGAAACAATATCTATGATTTGTTAGAACATAAAGACATTTGCTCAAGGAATCACTAACCAATAAACTACTTGAAAAATTCCTGGAATTCAAGTATAACTCAAGTATAAATCAAGCCTTTGTTTCCAGTCTATCCTTAAATTAAACTTGAATTACGCTTTAGCTCAATAGCATTTGCCAGCGAAAAGGATACTTGAATTCAAGCCCTGATTTCACAATGTAAAACCAGTGTTAAGGCTGTAAAAACTGGGATTGAATGAAAGTAAAAGTTTTGCTGGTGAATTGAGTTCAAGCGTAATTCAAGTATAAATCAAGCAGGACTAAAACTTTGGGCTTGATTTACACTTGATATAAATATATTTAAATTGCACTTGAAATTTAAATGGTTTATTGGGTATATAAATTTCCTCATTGACACATTCTCCAACCGTGATGTAATGTAAATGACAGTAATTATTTTGCTGTTATTATATTTCCATAGAAAACAATCAAAATTAATTAAATTCAAACGAATTACAATTCAATCACTATAAAAACTATTACGTTTTGTTAAACAATACTTTGTTTAATAGAAGTATAAAAAAAAACGACAGAATATTAATTCAATTAGAAAAATCATTATATGTGCAAAAACATTTATTTAAATATTTTAATTTTAATTGCTAGAAACTCTACACTCAAGAAAATAACTTGTAAAATAATAGAAAAATAAATTTCAAACCGAATTTTTCAGTTTTATCAACTCATAATGCGCTTATCGAAACTACTTTGGATGTGACAAACGATTTACGCTGAGACTACCGATATTCAATATTGACAATCAATATGCAGAATTAAAGTTGGAAATTTGCATTTTTTTTACTGTGTAAAGAAAACAGAAAACTTCTAAGAAAATCTTTTCTGAATTTCAATTGGGCTTTTCTGAATTTCAATTAAGCTTTTCTGAATTCCCATTGAGAATTTCTTAATTTTAATTCTGATTTTAAATTTCATTTGGGCTTAATTTCAATTGTGATTTCTGAATTTTAGTTGGGCATTTCTGAATTTCAATTATGATTTCAATTGGGCTATTCTAAATTTCTATTAGCATGTCTGAATTTAAGATTTCGGAATAACAATTGATCTTTTCAGAATTTCAATTTGAAAATGTATAGTGCTATCTGTCTTTTAAACTAAAATGAAACGGATTTAAAAAATGTTTGAGTAATATCTTTCTGTCAAGTTCTAAGGTAATTTTCCTAAAGCACAATTATCTATTTCGGAGACAGTTTTTCTCCCAATTTTAAGAAATTTACCTAATACATAAACTATAAAATTTTTCAACAATTTAAAAAAACTAATGCCAGATAAAAAAAAAACATTTTTAATAGTAATAATTTCAAAATGTTATCATTTTATCCAGGCAATTCTCAGTTTAAAGATAAAAACAAATACATATTTAATTAAGTGTTTCGGTTTGTTAAATATTTTTTGGAAACATATTGTTGTGTTTATGGTTTAATCACATTATAATATTAGTAAAACAATAAAACCCGAATGAGTTTATTCTTTTTATACCCTCCATAGAGGGTATATATAAGTTTGTCATTCCGTTTGTAACACATCGAAATATTGGTCTAGGACCCCATAAAGTATATATATTCATGATCCTTGATCGATTTTAAGTCGATCTAGCAATGTCCGTCCGTCCGTCCGTCCGTCTGTCTCTCTGTCTGTCCGTTGAAAACACGCTAACTTTTGAAAGACTTTACGGAGGCTCCTGAAGTTTGACATATATGTTCTCCATTTACCGGGTCAGGTTGGTATTGCAATCCAGCAAAATCGGTCAAGTGGTTCAAAAGTTATGAGCAAAAGAGTAAATTTCGGCAAGGGTATTTTTCGAATTCACAAGATTAAAACCACTCTAACTTTCAAAAGACAATTCTGAAGGGGCTGAAGCTTAGCATATATATTTTTCGTTCCCCGGGTCTGTTTGGTTTTGAATTTCAGCAAAATCGGTTCAGTGGTTCAAAAGTTATAAGCAAAGCTCTGAATTTCAGATTAGTTTCACCTTAAACTGTTGAAAACTCGTTAAACAAGTTTTAACAGCATGGTGAAATACCAGTTCTTTAAAACTTGTTGTTGTTTGTTTTCTTGTCGTGGGGTGCAGTTTAGTTGTTAGACAAGTAAATTTTTGTTATTGTTTTTGTAACTGTATGTAACGGTGTATAGTAAGTATTTTTGGAAAAAAATCAAATGATTTGGGATTTTATGATACAATGTTAGTTTGTTTTTGGTTTTTAAAGAAGAGGATGGTAAAATAAAAACAGGAAAAAATGTGAAATTGTTTTTTTTTTTGTATTACATATAGGTATAAAACAACAAAAATGTTTTACAAAGAATTTTGTTACTCAAAAAAATTGTACACTAAAAAAATATTTACACTAAAAAAAATGTTACACTCAAAAAAAAAATTATACGTTATTTTTTTTTAATGAAATGTCACACTCAAAAAATGCTTACAGTCAAAAAAAATTGTACACTCAAAAAACTTTGATTGATTAAAAAAAAGTTTTACTCAAAATAATAAATACAAATCGTCGGTGCGCCGACCAGAACACCTATGTGTTTTTTATGAATTGTTCAGGAGAGCAAAAAAACCGTTTTATTTTGCCAATTCGCAACATTTTTTTAAAGTAAATTTTTTTTATTTTTCCTAAACCCATTTAAAAATATTACGCGTTGAAAAACATACAAAATCTTTTTTTAATCTGAAGTGGTACAAGATTTTAACAAAAAACTACACATAGGTGATTTTGTTTCGGACTTTTTACATGTTTATAAAAAATATATAATACACATAGGTGTTTTTGTTCTTAAATTTATTTTAAATAAATTTTTATTTGTTGTTCAAAAGTAATAATTTTGCAAGTTATATATCCGCATGGACTTGTAGCGAAATATTGATGGTATTCACGTTAGAATTTTTATCCTTGCAATGTGCGAAATGCAACATTTACTACAAAAAACACACGTAAAATTATTTTGGTGTTTTTTTTTTCATCCCATGTGTTTGTTGTAAAAAGTTTTTCGTTTCGTACTTTGCAAGGCTGAAAACTTCTGATGTGAATTTTGTTATCACAAAGAGACGGAAAAACTTTACCAATGCAGAAAGTGATTATCAGGAAAACCAAAATAATAATAAGTAATAAGTCAAAAAACGTATTAAATATAATTCTGATGCAAAAAATGGCAAAATGTGTCTTCAGTGAAATGAAATGGCGAATCTTTTCGTAGAACATATTAACCCTCTATCTCCCATTTTTAGGGGTCATTTTTGTCCTTTTTTTAAATATCCTCATACAACACCACCTACACCACAAAAACGTACATTAACGGGTTAAAATCTTCTACAAAGATTTTCTGCATCAAATTTTACTAGGGGTTGTCAAAGTCCAAAAGTTCCTGCAAAGTGCAAAATGGTTAAAAAAGTAAAATTGTAAATTATCAAATACTGTTAAACTTTTTTTTTGCAAAAGTCGAGTGAAATAAGTCGAAAAAAAATATAAATCTGCTTTTGAGCTAAATAAAGTTAAGAGATAATTCAGTGAAAATTGATGGCGGTTCTTTTCTTAGAACATGTTAACCCTTTATCCTCATTTTGGTGCTTTTTTTAAATATCATCATAGTCCACTACTAAGGCATACGTATAAAGGGTTAAACAATTTTACAAACATTTTCTGCATCAAATTTTACTAGGGGTTGTCAAAGGCCAAAAGTTCGTGCGATGTAAGCAAAAGGTTTAAAAAAGGAAAATTTTAAATTATCATAATTTGTTAAATTGTGTCTTACCAAGATACTTTACAATTTTACTTTTTTAAGCACTTTTCGCACGAACTTTTGGCCTTTGAGAACCCCTAGTAAAATTTGCTGCAAAACTTTTTTGTAGAACATTTTAACGCACGTTTAAGTGAAGTTCTATGAGGGTATTTGGCAAAAGGACCAAGATTGCTCCCAAAAATGGAAGATAATGTGTTCCAAGAAAAGAACCGCCATCAAATTTCACTGAAGACATCATCATTTAGCTCAGACAAAGATTTATATTTTTTTTACTTATTTTACACGACTTTGGTGATAAACAATTTAACAGTTTGTGATAATTTACAATTAAATTTATTTAAGCATTTTGCACTTTTCGCACAAAATTTTGACCTGTGACAACCCCTAGTAAAATTTGATGTAAAACTAATTTTTTTGTGGAACATTTTAATCCTTTAACCGCACGTTTTAATGGCGTTCAACGAGGATATTTAAAAAAAGTACCAAAACGACACGTAAAAATGGGACACACAGGGTTAATGTATGTAAATGTATGTTCTTAGAAACGAACCGCCTTAAAATTTCACTAAAGACATCTTTTGATATTATTTACCTCAGAATTATACTTTATACTTTTTTTAGCTTGTTCAAAACGCATTTAAAAAAAAATTTGGAAATTATTTTTTTTTTAAATCGTGTTGCACAGTGTTATGCAATAAAGTTTCGGAATATTACAAAAAAAATGTTCAGAAAACTTTTAAAATATCAATTTATAAAAAAACCAAAGGCAGACGCAATGTTTTTACGTTTAAATCAAAAACAGTTATGTGTACTAATAACACATAAGTGTTTTTGCCGGAGAATTTCTATTATAGGTAACACATAGGAGTTTAAGCTAACTTTGAAACCATTTGAGATAACGGGAAACGCTCTGGGGGATAAATGCATTACCTGATAGGCTTCCTAATGGGCCAATAAAAAAAAAATAAAAAAATTACACATAGGTGTTCTGGTCGGCGCACCGACGAAATAATGTTTTACAAAGAATTTTGTTACTCAAAGATATTGTACACTAAAAAAAATATTTACAGTAAAAAAATGGTACACTCAAAAAAAAATTTATGCATTAATTTTTTTTTAATGAAATGTCACACTCAAAAAAATGCTGACAGTCAAAAAAATTTTACACTCAAAAAAATTTGATTGATTAAAAAAAAATTTTACTCAAAATAATATATTTCTAATAAAAAATTTGTAATGCAATTTTTTGAAATTTTTTTAGAAAATTACTATCAGATAACATTGTGGAGGGTATTCATAAATTCGACCAAGTCGAACTTAATTTTTCTACTTGTTTTGTTTGATAATTTAAAATTAAAACAAGTGAATAATTTAAAATTCAATGGAAAATGGTTTTTACAGCAAGTCCTTTAGAGCAAAATATTTTGTTAGTTATCAATTAATCAACACTTAAAACCTTTAATTTATAACACATTCATGTAAAATTATATAATCTGAGAATTTAAATTTATGTTAATATCAAATTTCAATTAAAATTATTTTTGGAGAAAATCTAACAATCATATCAATGTTGCCACCAGTGAACCAAAAAATTATCCAGGAGTTTGTCCGAAATTATCCAAAATCCCAAAAATTATCAAAAAACGATTTTTTTAACGAAACAAGTGTTTTTTTAATTTTTACATAAAATTATTTTTTAAATAAAAATCATACTGCCTTACCAAAGAAAAATAAAATAAATTTAAAATCGACTTTAAATTTTATTTCCGTACAAATTGTTTTATGTTTTTTAAAATCGACTTAAAAAATTGTATGCGAAATTTGAAATTTTAAATAAAACTTTTGTTAAAATAGACTTTTTGTTTTTCTTTGGTGACCCGTATACAGTTTGTACTGTTCAGAATAAAAAATATTGTGTAACAATAGTATTACTAGTTCTTTTTCCAGTTTTTATTTAACATTTCTTTTGTGGGCTCAAAATTTGTACCCCCATTTCTTTCAATGTCTTCTTTTGTAAAAAGAATTGGAGCAACAGTATTAGAAGATAATTTATTTCGTAAATCGGTTTTTGTTTTCTTAAATAAAAATTATATTTTGTGCATGTAAAACTTTAAATTGTAAATGATAAAATTATCCATAAATTATCAAAAAATTTAATTATCCAAAGAGTATCCAAAAAATTTTAAGCTACCCATTTTTTGGATAATTATCCAAGAAGTGGCAACACTGAATCATATGCATTTTATTCAAAGGTAATTATAAATTACACAGTCCTACATAAAAGTGTGAGACTTACAAGGAAAGTATCTCAACCTTTAAGAATCGATTTGCATGAAACTTAAAATATATCGTCCATTCCATGAGACATTTAAAAAAAATCTGACCGAGGGTCTTTCGATTTTTGTTATAGTTTTCATACAGATTCTCTATGGAGCCAATTTCAAATTTCATACTTCAGATCGAAAATATTCGAAAAACTCGCGATTTTATCCACGATTTTCGTTTTTAAAAAAAGTCTAAAAAATTCAAAATCTGTATAACTTTGAGCACACACAGCGGGCCATTATAAGGACGACTTTATGTTGTTGTAAAAATTGTAAACTTTTCGAATATGATAATTAAAAAAATAATCAAAGGGGTAAAAGTTTGAAAAATGCACTTCAAAACTGCATTTGCATTTAAAATGCATTTTTGAAACACCAAAAATTTTGCGATCATTATATGCAAAAAATAGACAAAAATACCTTTCTAATGTGCATAAAAACAATAAGATACGATTAGTACTTTTGAAAATAAAACGGTTTATAAACATGTCTTTATACATTAGTTTGGTATAATTTAAAAAACTAAAATTTTTATAAGGGAAACTGAAGGAAGAATTTTTTTAAAAAAAATATAAAAAAAAAGCATACATTCTCGGTCCATTGTAAAGAAAACATTTTTTTGTAGCAAAAATTCAAAATTTTCCAAATATGCTAATTAAAAAAAATTAAAAGTGGTAAAAGTTTCGCAAATGCACTTCAAAACTGCATTTGCATATAAAATGCACTTTTAAACCACCAATATTTTTTCAGTTAATTAGATATTAAAATAGACGTACATGCCATTCGTATGCGCTATAGATTGTTAAAATGCGATAAGCAGTTTAGAAAATACAGCAGCTCAAAGTCACACAGATTTTACATTTTTTGACTTTTTTAAAAACGAAAATCGTGAATAAAATCCCGAGTTTTTCGAATATTTTCGATCTGATGGATGAATTTTCAAATTGGTTCCATAGAGTATCTATATGCAAAAAATAACAAAAATCGGAAGACCCTGGGTCAAAAAATGCCTTAAATTATCAAATATCTGGTGGAATGGACGATATATAAAAAAACAATTCTAACGAAGTGTCTTGGCTTATCGGCCAGATCGAGAATTTAGGGGTCAAAAATGGCGAAAAACTGTTTTTTGGATTTTCTGCCATTTCTTTCTAAGAAAATATATCATGTTTACATATGAGATGAAAGGTTTTTTTGTTTTTAATCGGCTTCGTTAAATAATTTTTTTATGAAAATATGTAAAATTTGTGGAATATTTATATGAAGACATAGATCTACAATATCCATATGAATACGAAATTATCTTTATTAAATTCAAATCGATACGTATTTTTGCTCTAGACGATATACCTGTTTGTTCAGAAGTAATCGAATTTTTTCCATTGGTCCTCGTTGTTTCATAAAAATTTTTTAAAACTTATATAGCCGATAACACCGCTCTACAAATCTGAGTTTTGTCGCTGCGTTTTGAATGAAACCAAAAAAAGTTTATACACTCCGCATCATAACTATAGCCGCAATGCATTTTTCGGTTTATTTAATGTTCAAGAAGTATTTTTATGAAACCTATTATGGTATATTACAGTGTTATAACAGTTCTCTTGTTTTTGTAAATTTGAGCCATCAGCTGTTTGAATTGAGAAAACGGCGACCTATAACTGAGTTGTCAGTGTTTCATAACTATAGCCGCATTTCAATAAAATCGGTTGAAATGAGTTCAAGTCAAAGTTTCGTGGCCAAATTAATTTTTGTTTTTGGTAAAATTCGTTCCTCTATTAATTTTTAAACAAAATGCCACGTGGTAAATTTTTAAATGAAGTCGAACAAGTGAGAGTGTTACATTCGGCTGTGCCGAATCTTTTATACCCTCCGAAATGTAAAAAAAACCAGGGGCGTTTATTTTTGGGAGGGGGGTTCGTGGGAGACGTTAGGGGGCACCTTCTCCTTGCGATTTTGAACTTCTTCTGAGATAAGAATGTTGCATTTGCTTACCAAAAGTACAAAAAACTCTGCAAAAAATGCGTTTTTTCTTGGGTTGGTTTAGTTCTCCAAGGGGGAACTTTTTTCCCCTTGGTCCGATTTTGCCCATTTCCGAACTTAACCTGCCTAGGAATAAAAGACATATTCGTGCCAAACTTCGGAAGTCTAGCTCTTTTATTTTGGACTGTATCGTGTCCTCTACAGACGGACAGACGGAAAGACGGACAGACGGACGGACGGACATCGCTATAATGTCTTAGAATCGATCACTGATCAATAAAATATATACTTTATGGGGTCCTAGACCGATATTTCGATGCGTTACACACGGAATGACAAAGTGAGTATACCCTCATACTGTGGTTGGAGGGTATAAAAAGTCAACATTTTAGCCTTTTTAGAATGTGGTTTAAGTTATCGCGAAATTGGACGAAAAATTAAGCGATCTGACAAAGTTATCCGAAATTTTGTAAAAAATAAAAGTGGATACGGAATGAAAAAAACAGGGGGTCCAAAAAAAAGCTATCTGAGAGAGATCAACGCCGTATTATTAACGCTGCTAGCAATTCTATGAAAACTCTTTCGCAGATTGGTAATGAATGCGGGTTGAATGTGTCCAATTCTACAATAAGTAGAGTCTTAAAGGAGTCTGGAACGATAACAAGACTTTTATTTTTTACAAAATTTCGGATAACTTTGTCAGATCGCTTAATTTTTCGTCCAATTTCGCGATAACTTAAACCACCTTCTAAAAAGGCTAAAATTTTGCCTTTTTCGACTTCATTTAAAAATTTGCCATGTGGCATTTTATTTAAAAATTAATAGAGGAACGAATTTTACCAAAAAAAAAATTAATTTGGCCACGAAACTTTGACTTGAACTCATTTCAACTGATTTTATTGAAATGCGGCTATAGTTATGAAACACTGAGAAATACAGTTATAGGTCGCCGTTTTCTCAATTCAAACAGCTGATGGCTCAAATTTACAAAAACAAGAGAACTGTTATAACACTGTAATATACCATAATAGGTTTCATAAAAATACTTCTTGAACATTAAATAAACCGAAAAATGCAATGCGGCTATAGTTATGATGCGGAGTGTAGGTTTTTGTTTCCCGATTCCAAAACGGTACTTAAATTTTTCTATCACGTCACAATTTTGAGACAATCGCAGTTAAAGTGTCAAAAAAGGCCCATTTAGGCAATTTTTGAGCGCCTATAAAAAAAGATCCTGACATGCGAATGGCTGGATATCAAGCTCATTCGAAAGCTTGTAATTTTTTCTTTAAGACAAATTCAAATCTTCTTGGAATTTCATTTTTTATAATAGTGAAAAAATCATTAGACACAAGTGCTCTAAATCTAATATTCATAGCTGTATTATTGATTTTTTTTATTTGGATTTTTTGGAAAAAAATAAAATACTTTGATATTTTAGTTGGCTATCAAAAAATAAAATGTTTTGTTATTTTATTTATTTTGGTTTGAATAAAATAAAATTTTATTTTATTCAAATTCATAAAAATGAAATAATATTTCTTTCCAAAAAAATCAAATAATTTTTTCTGATTGCTTATTCAAACAAACAAAATAGAATTTTTCAAAATAATCAACAAAAATTTGTGATTTTTTTTGGTTATTCACAAAAATTCAAATGAATAACGTATTATTTAAAAAAAAAAAAGAAATATTCTTGAAAATTTTGTGTTTGAAAAATATTTTTTTTTATTTATTTTGAATTTTATTATACAGTAAAACACACAATTATTCTTACAAACCACTATTGTTTTACTTATTTAAGGTTTTCTTTACTAAAACATTAATTAGATTATTTTTAATTTTTTCCCAAATTGACTTTTACTGATTAAAAAATGTTCTTAAAACATTTTCTTATGGAAAATACTCTAGTTGATTAGACTTTTCGATATTTTTCTTAAACAATAAAAAGTCGTGAAAGGATGTATAATTACTTAAATACCCTTAATTGTAAAGGTTTATTTTGCAAAACATTGAGATTTTTAAGGGTTTTTGCTTTGGTGACATTTTTAAGAAAATATTCTTTAGTATTAACTGTGAAATGTTTCTACTACACAAAAATTATTTTAATCGAAAAAAATTTCATTCTTTATACAATTGAACATTTTTGCAATAGAAAATGCATTATTCTATTTTTAAAATTTAAATGCATATTTGCTTATAATATTTTTTTATTTTTGACTACTTTTGAGGTAAAACTGATGTTGTACTGATGATGTAATTTATTGTGATTCTCTAGCACATAACGAACTATCCTTCTATCCCCCATTTTACGGATTAACTGTTATATTTTTTAAGCGAGATACATTGAAGTCTACCAAAAGGGAAAAAATATTCTACGAATTAGTGCATGAAATTTCACTGGGGAAGTATCATATTGAAAATAATTAAAATAATAAGTTATAATCAGGGAAACCAAAAATATGCAGTATCATGTTTTTTCCTGTGCATTTTATTGATAAATGGGTAAGGTATTTATCCGTTTCAGAAGTTTTTAAGAAATCTGGCATCGATTTGTTAGAGCATATTTTTGCATATTTTAGCCTTAAGAGCATATTTTTGCATATTTTAGGTTTAAGAGCATATTTTAGCATAAGAGCATATTTTTAGGGCATATTTTCAATTTTTAGAGCATTTTTCCACTTTTTAGAGCATATTTTTACATTTATAGATCATTTTTTTTTCAATTTTTAGAGCATTCTTTTCCAATTTTTTTATGACAACATTTATTTTTAAATTTTTTTATCCAACAAGGATGTTTTTTTCAACAATTACGGAATTGTGACGATTGATTCCCTTTTGGCCTGTTCTTGCATCATATCGGTATATGAAACTATGTTTTCTTTAGATTCAGCAACTTGGTAGAAAATATTAAGGCAAATATTTTTGTAGAACATACATATTTAACCCTCCAACTATCCCACATAACGGTATTTGGAGGGTCTATTCTCTAACAAATTGTAAAAACCACCGCAAAAAAGGGGACATAATTTTTTTTAAAGAGCATATTTTTATTGTTTTTAGAGCATATTTTCCGATTTTAAGGGCATTTTTTAAGCGCATAAAATGTGTTTTTTAGAGCATATTTTTGGTTTCCCTGGTTATAATATATCAAAAATGTTTCAAATTTACTTTATAACTATATCACATAGGCCAGGTAAAATTTGTGACTTTGACCAACCAAGTAAAACACGGGTGGTTGGAAACAGTTTTTGCCTAAAAGTGCGAATACTATATTTTCTTTTTTGAATACGTATTTGGAATGTCGAAGAATAATATAGGAACAAAAACCAAAACATCGATCGAGCACTTTTTCAAAAATCGCGGTTGAATTGCAAAAGATTATTATATTCGAATTTTCTCGAAAACTAGAGATATCAAAAAAAAACAAATATTATTTGGAATTATGCATTTATATAAAGTATTCAAAAAAATTTACATTGCAGTATTCAAACAGTCAAAAAATAAACATAATTATTTTGAATGTATTTTATATGGTATGGAATTGGGCACATTTTTAAGCGCGAAAAACACAAAAACGAAACAAGCTACAGCATTTTAGATGACAGATTTGGATTCTACAGGTCCATATTATATAAAATCCACTCTTAGTTTTTGACATTAACGCAATAATGTCTAACAGTGCCCAGCAAAATGTTCGATTCCAAAGAATCGATTGTGGAATCAACTATACTACCCTGCAATCGATTCTACTATGCATTGCATCATCAATGATTTTTGTTTGAGATTGTCACGAAAGCAATACATCCTTTTCCTTCAAACTAGAACACTTATCTGTTCTACGGAATCTATTCTAGAATATGTTGCATATAGTGGTACAAGAATGGATTCCGCGATTTTTTAACGGTTTAACGGTAATGCATTATGGATTGGTTCTAAATAATTAAATAATTTTTTTTTACAATTTTTTATTTATTTTTCTTCTATAAAAACATTTTAAAACTAAATACACAAGTATATATAAATTAACAATTATTTTATCACAATAATCTTATCAAGAGAAAATATATGGACTTATGTATTAAGGATTTAAACAACCAATAAAAAAGGAACTTTTTTCCACAGAGAAACTGTAAGATTCTGAGAAATTTTTCCAATAGAAAAAGTCTCAGACTCTGAAAATTTTTTTCCTATAGAAAAAGTCTCAGATGCTGAGAGTTTTTTCGCATAGAAAAAGTGTCAGATTCTAAGAAATTTTTCCTATAGAAAAAGTCTCAAATTCTGCGCAATTTTGTAGTAAAAAATGTGTCAGCTTCTGAATCATTTTTCTTATGGAAAAAGTCTGAGATTCTGAGAGTTTTTTTGTATAGAAAAAGTTTTAGATTCTAAGAAATTTTTCCTATTTTTATTTTATAAAAAAAATGTCTCAGATTCTGAGAAATTATTCTTATAGAATAATTAAAGTCTCAGATTCTAAAGCATTTTTCCTATAAAAAAAGTTTCAGATTCTGAGACATTTTTTTTATAGAAAATATCTCAGATTCTTAGACATTTTTCATATAAAAAAAGGTCTCAGATTCTGAGACATTTTTCCTAAAGAAAAAGGTCTCGGATTCTGAGACATTTTTCCTATAGAAAAAATCTCAGATTCTGAGACATATTTCCAATAGAAAAGTCTCAGATTCTGAGACATATTTCCAATAGAAAAAGTCTGCGATTCTGAGACATTTTTCCTATAGAAAAAGGCTTTGATTTTGACATTTTTCCTATTAAAATTCTAAAATTCTCGAGATTTTCCTTAAGAAAAAATCGCGGACTTTAAAACATTTTGTACCTACCAAAAATTATGTAAAACTGTGGATACATACTCGTACGTTCATGCTACAATCCCGATCTTACTTTAACAATGAACATATTCTTATCCCGCGCTTTTGGTTTGGAGAATATGGATTGAAGATACGCCTCAATATAACCATGAGTATAACCGACAGCATTAATTCTCATAAATCGCAGCTTCAAATCTGTATATTTTTAAAATCTGAAAGCACATTTAAAACAAATTATAAGTATCGCGTACGTATACCAAATTAAGATGTGTACTTACGTTAATTCCGCCATATTTATCCAGAATGTATTAAAAAGCACAATAAGTGCTGCGAAAATCTAAAAATTTGTTAACAAGAAGTTAACAAATAAATTGCTTTTTTTTATAAATTTCATTTTTCTGTTTGACATTTTTTTCAAAAATGTTAAGTTTTTTTATCGATTCCGTGGAAACAGTAGAGGAATCGAGTAACATTACTGGGGAATCTATTCTGGAATACATTGCCAAAGAAACGATTCCAAAAAATTTTGCTGGGTGGTGCTACAAAAACGCTTATAAATAACATTTTTTAAATTTCTATTCCGAATATCTCGAAAACGAGAAGCTATAGAGAAATTGCATATTTCATAGAGTATGCGGTACACTCAAAAAAATACGTCAGTAAAAAAGTTTGTAAAATGGTTTGTAACCCAACTTTACAGGTTTTTTACTAATTCTTACTAAAAAATTATTTTTTAGTAATTCTTTTTTGTAAACTCGCGTTACAAACTATTGATTTTTTACTGATTTTTTAATAATTTTTTCAGTTGATTTTTTAAAAATTATAGTACTAACTTTTGATAATTATTTTGTAAATTTTACAATATTATTTAGTAAATTTAGTTTTTTTTTCTAGAAAAAAATACACTTTATTAAAAAATTTAAATTTTATTAAAATATTTGGAAATTAAAAAGAGCATTAAGAAATATATTATTACTTTTTTTCTTTTAATGTTAAAACAGTGGACCAACGCTTTGATGAATCACACTTATTTTTTCCAATTAAAGAACCATATTATAAAATGGAATGGAAATGCAGTAAAAAGAAGATATGCAAAAACAACAAAATATAAATAAATTATTTTTTCTTTGTTCTCAACTCGCGTTACTTTTTTGCTTATTCTTCCTATGAATATTTTTTTTGTTTTCGTGTACATAAAGGGTTGATTTTTTTTTTTATTACTGAGAGAAGTATTGACAATTTTGTGTCTCTTCATAAATTTTGAATCACAATACAGCAGCCACTGTTGCCAACTATTTTTAACCAAAAACCTCTAAATTTCACAAAAAAAGCGCTAGAAACCGCCAAAAATTAATTTAGCGGGGAAAATTTAAAATTTTCCCGCTAAATTACAAAAAAAAGCGCTGAAAACCGAAAAACTTGGCATTTTTGATTGACAAAAAAGAAAAATTTAAAAAAAAAACCTCCAAATTATTTATTTTACGAAAATTTACTTTTCATTAAAAACGCGCAAGAAACCGCCGAAAAAATTTTAGCGGGAAAATACAAAATTCTCCCGCTAAGTTACAAAAAAAGCGCTAAAATTCGACAAACTTGGCGTTTTCGATTGAAAAAAATGGAAAAAACCTCTAAATTTGTCCCACTAAATCCAAATAAAAAGCGCTAGATTTTCCCGCTAAAGGACCGTTCCCGCTAAAACCAATTTTCCCCCGCTAAATCCAAACAAAAAGCGCTAGATTTAGCGGGAAAACCTCCAACTTGGCAACAGTGACAGCAGCAGACAGAAAAATATTTTATACAAACAACAGCAAAAAAATAAATGAGGATATTTTTCTGTCTGCCGGCGGCAGACTGCCGCTTGCTGTTGTATTGTGAAGAGACACTGTGTAATTTTCTTTATTTCTTTCTTTCTTTTCTTCAGTCACAAAATAATACTCGAATATTGAACGTCGCGACACGGACGAAATGAAAAAGAAATTACAAACAAATATTACAACACAGAATACGTTTACCTGTTACAAATTTTAAAGTATTTTTTATTTAAAATTAACTCGTTCTTTATGATAATAAACCAAGGTAAAACATAATAGGAAATGCTGAAAACAGGCAACAATTGTATATTTATGTGTTCCATTTAAAAATTGTATTGATATTTTTATTCTAGAACATCATGCAAAAATGTATTCAACAACATAATTTTCAAAGCATTAATGTTATGTGGTATGTATAGTTTTTATTTAATAAAATGTGTTCAATATTTTCTTTTAGTTTCATTGGAATTGTAATTGGTGACAACAAGGGCAAGGGACGAAAAAAAAAATACAAATATTACAACACAAAGTACATAGCAGGTAACCATATTGTAAAGTATTTTTTATTTAAAATTAACTCTTTTTTTAGGATAATAAATAAAACCCTCGTAGAACAAAATAGGAAATGCTGAAACAGGTAACAATTGTATATTTATGTGTTTAAAAAATTATGTTTATATTTTTTATTCTAGAACATCATACACAAATAAATACATATATTCAACATGTCAACAACACAATGATGAACAAACAACACAATAAAAGAATTAATGTGATGTGGTATGCATAATTTCTATTAAATAAAATGTGTTTAATATTTTCTCTTACATATTTTAGATCAAAAATTGAGTTTCACTGGAATAGTAATTGGCGGCAACAAGCGCAATACGCAGTTTACATATTGTACAAAAATACCAAAAATTATAAATACACAATTTACATTTTTTTTACAAAAAAAGTTAATAATATTTACAAATGGGTTTTAAAATTCATTTTACAAAAATTGTACAGAAAAATTCTGTATTACTAATTTTTACCAGTTATTTTAAGTTTACTAAATTTTGAAAACCAAAGTTTGTAATGGTAACTGAAAAAGTTATCGGGCACAAATTGAAAACTTTTTTAGTAATGGTAACAGACTTTTTTGTAAGGAATACTAACATATTTTTATGAGTGTACGTTTACGTTTTTAGACTAACTACTTACAATTAGACCTTAATGGTCAAAACGTACTCTGAAAATTTAAATACTTTTAGGCATTTCTTTTAAAAAAGGGAAAATGGAAATTAATTGTTGATTTCTTGTAAGAGTCCTAACACCTTAAATGGGAAATGAAGTGTTGATTTTTTAGAATCCTAACAGGTATTGCTTAGACTTTTAAGCTCTTAATTTCCTTAGTTTTTCTCTTCCTTGCTTCTGCAGAAACAAGGTCAGGTCAAAAAAAAATATGTATATCGTTGACTGTGACTTTTCATATTTTTTTTTTAACTATCCCATTATGCCAATAGTTAATCAAGCTGGAGAGAAATTGGCATCGGCCTGACCAATTTTGCTCGGATGCGGCTCAATTTTTTATTTTTTTTGTAAAACATAATGGCCGGCTTTTAAGCCGGTTGGTTTGTTTGTCTGATGCCAAAGTGGTCCTATCTATCTATATATATAAAGTAGTTACGTGACTGACTGATGACTGACTGACTGACATACTAATCACGCATCATCCCACAGCCCAAACCACTGAAGCTAGAGTCTTGAAATTTGGATTGTAGTTTTACCTCCCGGAATACATATCCACTAAGGCTGGGTTTTTGGAAATGTTGATTTTAAGGGGTAAAAACGAAGGGTTGAAAATGGGGAAAAAGCGACTACTTTGGTACTTTTTATTTTTTCTGAGGAAAAAAAAAATCTAATTATTTTAAAATTTGAAATGTAGGATCCTCTAACGGAAAAACATTCCCAAAAAAAGGACTTTCTGCAAATTCGGATTCCTAAGGGTAAAAAGGGGTAAAAAATGGTACTTTGGTACTTTTTATATTTTTTGAAATCAAGGTCCTACAAAAATATTAAAATTTGCAATGGTGGTTCCAACAACGGAAAAAATTCAGAAAACGTACATTTTCGAAGTTCCGATTCTGAGGGGGTAAAAAAGCGAGTACTTTGGTACTTTTTATTTTTTTAAAAAAAAAAAAATCCTATTAATTCGAAAATTAGAATGTAGGATCCTCTAACGGAAAAACATTCCCAAAAAAAATACTTTCTGGAAATTCGGATTCGTAAGGGTAAAGAGGAGTAAAAAGTTGTACTTTGGTACTTTTTATGTTTTTTGAAATTAAAGTCCTACAAAAAAAATAAAATTTGCAATGTTGTTTCCAACAACGAAAAAAAATCTGAAAAAGTTCTTTTTCGAAATACCGATTCTAAGAAGGCTAAAAAGGGAGCACTTTTGTTCTTTTTATTTTTTCTGAAAAAAATCCTATTAATTTTAAAATTGAAATGTAGGATCCTCTTACATAAAAACATTCCCAAAAAAGTACTTTCTGGTAAGGGTAAAAAGTTGTAAAAAATGTACTTTGATACATTCAAAATTTTTTGAAATTAAGGTCCTACAAAAAATAATAAAATGTTAGTTCCAACAACGGGAAAAATTCTAAAAAAGTACTTTTTCGAAATTCCGATTCCAAGGGGGGTAAAAATATGAATTTTGGTACTAATTATAATTCCTGAAATAATGGTCCTGGAAACTTTAAATTTGTAATGCATGGTTTTTAAGCGCATGTAAGCGCATATTCAGAATGGAATGAAAGCTACATAGGACTAATCGGAATGGAGCAGGGAATCAAATGGAATAAAACAGGGAACGAAATGGGGACTTGAAATTTGTAATGTAGGTGCGCCTCCCAAAATATAGATCCTTTAAGGCTGTATTTTTGGAAATGTTGATTTTAGGGAATAGGGGTAAAAACGGTATTTTGGTACTTTTTATATTTCCACACCACTGAAGCTATAGACTTGAAATTTTTAATATATGTAGATTAAGGGTGTTCTTATTTTTTTATTTCGGATTTTTCTGTTTCACTGGGCAAAATTTTGTTCCTTTGTACTAAAAACTTAATAAAAAAAAAATTTGGTGTTTATCCGATAACTTTAAGTGGACGCGGAAACGACATGAAGTTTGGAAAACGGATTACAAGGGGAAAAAATGACTTTTTACTCATTTTCTCAATTTTTTTGATATTTAAGGTTAAGTTTGAATTCAAATGGTTACGGAATTGTGATGTAGAGTACATTACCTTTGTAATAAGGCAATAAAAACTAAAATCGGTTAAAAATCCGCCAAGTTATTACAACTGCCCCAGGCAACTAGCGTGTGGCAGACCACTTGATCAAAGATTTCGAGTTCCATTTTTGAAATTAATTGAAATTATCTAATATAGCAAAATTTTTTTATTCTTTTAGTTCCAATGTACTAAGGTGATAGTTATTTTTCATATTGAGTGATGCAAACTTGTTTTAAATTAATGGTAAAAAGGTCTTCATTTTTCAACCCTGTTTTCAAATCTCCAATTTTACATTTTTATTTTTTTTGGCAAATAAAATTTAAAAAATCGACCATTGGACTACAGGATTTTGTTAAGCACATATAAGGGAATAAAAACTAAAAAAATTGTAGATATTCCATTTTTCATTAGGCTAGTTCAGCGATTTTATTTCGGCGTATTTCGAGATAATAGTGATTTTGGTAACTTTTTTAGCTTTAAGTTAATTTTTTTATTTTTTTAAAACAAACTTCATATGTTTTCTACCGAATTACTGCAGGATAATATAGAATACTTCAATTCCTTTAATAAGGGCAACATTAAGATATGAAAAATTGACTCACAATCAGTTAAAGGTCAAAGGTAAAATTTTAGAAGAATTTGAATTTTTAAAGATAAACAGATTTTTCGAGCGGATATTAATGAAACTCCTTGATGTTATTTTAATATGTCTAAAAATAATGGTTTATTATTAAAATTCAGAACATTAACCCTTAAGTGCTGTTGGGGTCTATATGACCCTATGAAATAATATACTTATATTTTCTCCATTAAATAAAAAAAATATAGACCCCGATGGCACTAAAGGGTTAATTTTCTGAATTTTAATAACAAACCATTTATGTTTAGTCATATTAAAATAAAATCAAAGAGTTTTTTTAATATCCGCTCAAAAAAATTTTTAATCTTTTAAAAATTAAAATTCTTCTAAAATTTGACCTTTGGCCTTTAACTGGGTCAATTTTTCATATGTCAAATTTGCCCTTATTAAAGGAATTGAAGTATTCTATATTATCCTGCAATAATTCGGTAGAAAACATATGAAGTTTGTTTAAAAAAAATAAAAAAAATTAGCTTAAAGCTAAAAAAGTTACCAAAATCACTATTATCTCGAAATCCGCCGAAATAAAATCGCTGAACTAGCCTAATGAAAAAAGGAATATTTACAATTTTTTTAGTTTTTATTCCCTTATATGTGCTTAACAAAATCCTGTAGTCCAATGGTCGATTTTTTAAATTTTATTTGCCAAAAAAAATAAAAATGCAAAATTGGAGACTTGAAAACAGGGTTGAAAAATGAAGACCTTTTTACCATTAATTTAAAACAAGTTAGCATCACTCAATATGAAAAATAACTATCACCTTAGTACATTGGGACTTAAAGAATAAAAAAATGTTGCTATAGTATATAATTTCAATCAATTTCAAAAATTGAACTCGAAATCTTTGATCAAGTGGTCTGCCACACGCTAGTTGCCTGGGGCAGTTGTAATAACTTGGGTGATTTTTAATCAATTTTAGTTTTTTTTTGCCTTATTACAAAGGTAATGTACTCCACATCACAATTCTGTAACCACTTGAATTCAAACTTAACTTTAAATATCGAAAAAATTTAGAAAATGAGGAAAAAGTAATTTTTTCCCCTTGTAATCCGATTTTCAAACTTCAGGTCGTTTCCGCGTCCATTTAAAGTTATCAGATTAACTCCAAATTTTATTTTTTTAAGTTTTTAGTATAAAGGAACAATAATTTGCCCAGTGCCAAGCAATTAAAACATTTTAAATTTTTCCCTTACTGTTAAGAACACCCTTAATGTAGATACACCTCGCGGAAAATAGGTACACTAAGGCTTAGGTTTTGGAAATGTTGATTCTAAGGAGGTAAAATGTGCAAAAACAGGTACGTTAGTACTTTTTATAGTTCCACAAACCAATAAAGCTAGGGATTTGAAATTTGAAATGTAGCTGCATCGCCCGGAATATAAATCCACTATGGCTGGGTTTTATGAAATAGTGATTCTATGGAGGTAAAACGGGTAAAAAAGGTATTTTGAAACTTTTTAAATATACTTAAATATTGGTTTTATTAGCTTGAAATTTGGAATGAAGCATCCCATGCTTAAATAAAGGTCATAAAACTCTGTCAGTTTTTTCTGTATTTACAGGCTCACGCTAGTATTACATAAATACGCCCACGAAGACTTTTCGAAATTTCTTAAAACTATATAATCATACTGATGGCCAGGCAACGATATGTAGTTTTGGTTCACTTACGTCAACGTTACAAAAAATTTCTTCTGTTTCTGTTGTATGTTTCAATAAAAATATTTGAAATTCAAAAAAAAAAAAAAAATCAAACAAAGAAACTTAAAAAAAATTGTCATTTTGTATAAATTTTTGTAGATATAAGTAAAAAGTATTCGTCGATTATTTTTTTTTTAATAAATGCTATATTTTTGCCATGAAACTGCAATTTTTTTTTTATTTTTTTACATACATAATGTTTATTACGTCTTCTATCCAAATCCCAACAAAAATAACAAAGAATACATAAAATGAAGGCAACATAATTAATAAAAAGAAAAATTACATGAAATAAAAACAAAAAAGTATTCGTCTGTTTTCAGAAACTGCAATTATCACTCTGCGATTTGGACTTTGAAACGTTTTTTGGACCAACACTACTCTTTATTACAGCCGTCAAACATCTAGGCATGGAATTGACGTAATTGAGCATTATTTCCGGTATAATTTTACCAAATTTTTCTTTTACTGCATTTCTTAAGTTTTTCTTATCAGAAGTGTGTTTTTTTTCAATGACTTGGTCGAGATCCTCCCATATATCCTCGATTTGGTTAATATCTGGACTTCGGAAAGCGTCTTATCCATTTTGAAACATTTTATAATAACTATAACTCCGTATAAAGAGCCACATGCTTTGGGTTGTTATCTTTAGTAAATATATAATTGCTTGGTAAGCGCTTTGTTTTTAAATTATCTTGGAGGTAGGCATTGATGATGTAAATGTAGACCTTTTAGTCCATAATACATTCAACAATTTTTTTTTGCCACACCCCGTTCGTCTTTATACACCCCCTAACTAGTTGGGAACTTCAGCATGTTTAACAGAGCATGTTAGGGTATTCTCTTGCATTTCCGTTTACGACTTTCGCCACACTTTAATCTTTCCATCAGACTTGAATAGGTTAAATATACTGTCATTGGTAAAAATTATTCGGTTCCAGTGCTTCAGGTCATGATTAAGGTAAATTTTGGCGTGTTTTAAATGCTTCGGCATGTTATTTTCTTGATATAAAGGGGTTTCTATGGGAAGTACTTGACTTTATGCAGTATATTGCGAATAGTTTCAACCGAAGCTTGTTTGCCATAGTCGTAAAATACTTGCGCAGCTATACAGACGCAGTTTTTCATATACCCTTTGTGATATTTTTGGCGGCTATTGCTCTTTTTTTGATCAGTCAACAAGTTGAAGATCCGATTTTTTATTATTTACATACCGCCCGCTTCTCGCGTACTTATAAAAAACGCTGTTGGTAGTGGTAATGAGTCTAATAACCGCTTCGGCTATATTTTTGAAAGAATTTCTTTTTTGGCTCTATTGATGATGATTTCTCCTTCTTCTTTTGTACTCTTTTTAGAATTCCGCCCTATCCTTCCAATTTGCACGATTCCGATCGGGTTTTCAGAAACAATTCTTAACTTACCAAAATCCTTAGACGCTGTAAGTTTTTTAAATCAAATCGCTGTTTTTCTAGAGGAGAATTTCACAAAACAGCAAAACGACGAATACTTTTTTGGAAAAAATATTTGAGCTTTACTTATCTTTCGCTTTTTTAGCAAAGAAGATGACATTTCAAATCACCAAAAACAACAATTTTTTTTATATTGAGAGATAAAGAATATTTGTGGAAAAAAAAATTTGCAGTTTATGCAAAAGGAATATTGATATTTAAGATTTAATAAAAAAACATCGAGCGACGAATACTTTTTACTGGCACTGTAATAGAAATTTTATTCTATAATAATTGTTTGTAAAATTTCCATTTCGCAAATCGCATGTTTTTAAATTTGGTTATATGACCGCTAAATTTTATCATAAAATTTCATTTTCTAGTCCCCTGGATTCAACTGCAGGACGTTGAAGTTCTTCTGCCATAGAAATATTTCATTTGCTGCTGCCTTTTTTCAAATTTTTAAATATGATCCGATTTGGCCCATTTCCGTACTTAACCAGCCTCAGACCATAAGATATATTTCTGCCAAATTTTCGCAGTCTAGCTCTTTTATTTTGGATTGTATCATGTCTTCCACAGACGAACGGACGGACATCTGCAGAATGTGTAACAATCGATCACTAATAAATAATATATATTTTATGGTTTGTTAGATAGATATTTCGATGCTTACACACGGAATGACAAAGTGAGTATACTCCTTAAACCAACCTATGAAAATCGCCAATTTTTACAGATTTTTATACTTTTCTTTAAAAAAAAAGTTTTGTTAAGTAATTATTTGCATAAGTTTATAGCTCTGCACTTGGAATTTCCTAAATCACAACTTAACTTTTCTGAATTCAAATGGACTTTTTATAAATTACAATTTACATATAAGAACCTGATATTAAAACAAAACTGTTTTGTAAGAATAATTTTTTGTTAAACTGTACAAAATAAATAAAATAGTTTTTTTTTCAAACACAAAATTTTCAAGAATATTTATTTTTTGTTGATTGAATAATACGTTATTTATTTGAATTTTTGTGAATAACCAAAAAAAATCACAAATTTTTGTTGATTATTTTGAAAAATTATATTTTGTTTGTTTGAATAAAAAAAATCAGAAAAAATTATTCGATTTTTCGTTATTCAAATAAAATCAAAATAAATATTATTCATTTTCAAATATTTAAATAATCTGTTATTTGATTATTTTTGAAAAAATATTGTTATTTATTCATTTCGTTATTTCAATCATAGCATACAGCTATGCTAATATTAACGTGTGTTTTTGTATGGAAATTTGTTAAAAAAACACAGTATAAATAAACTAAATATTTTAAAAATGGAAGGTTTTTTGTTAATGATTTTTTTACCATTTTAGAAAATTAACTTCCAAGAAATTTTATCTTGTCTTATAGACAAGTAAAAACTAGTAAAACTGCATTTACAAATTTTTATTTTGTGATCCAGTTTCCTTTTAAAATGACTTCAAAGTAAAAAAAAGGTAAGTTATGTCCTTTGAAAACTTTAACCTTTAAAATCCTTCAAAATAATTTGATAAAGTTTTTAAAAGACTTTATTCACATCCTTTTATCCCGATATGGTAAAATAAAAATTTGAGATCCTCCTCTTTCATTTGCCATCACCAGTGGCATCCTAGGACAAGTACAAATATTTTAGAAATATTTTACAAAATGTATCCTTTTAAAACTTTGAAGTCCTTTTAAAAGGAAGCAGGATCACCAAATGAAAAACTGTAAATGCAGTTTTACTCCATTTGACCTCTACTTTCAGACATATATTATCAGCTTCATGTTTAATATTGGCTGTCGGACGGTGTAATATATTAATTTACCATTCTCTTCAATACTAAAAATCAAGTTATTAAAGTGAATCAATTTAGTGAAGCACTATAAATATTATATTTCTGTGAATATCATTTAATATTTACATTTTTTTTTTTATAGAAATAAATAAACCTTAGGCCTCAATTTTTACAAATACCAAAAACAAACAGAAAATTTAGAGTTACGAAAAAAGAGTATTTAAAAGGGATGTTGAAATAAATATAAATAAATTATAGCACAAAAAACAGGCTTTTTCCTGTGGTAGACTATTGAATATTTATTAGTACAAAGAAAATTAATTGGTGTTAATTACCATAATATAATGAAAACAATAGCGAAGAAAAAAAAGCAATAAAAATAAAATTGTTTGCCAATTAAAATGGAAGCTTTAATTAAAAAGACAACAATAAAAAGAATAGAAAACATTAAATTCAAATTAAATCAATTTCAAATATTAATTAATATTCCTGATTCTCATATTACAGACGCCCAGTGGATGAAATGGCTAATTTTTTAGAAATATTTCAGACATTTAGTAAGTACTGAACCGATCGATCTTAAGTTTGTGAGTTGGATATACTGTGCTCGATTTAGATACATTTTTTTTACAAGCTGCGCAACCTACTGGTAATGCAAATTTGAGCACGCTGAATTCAATGGTGACAGCTATTTTGCTATCCACAGTAATGTCTGGTCTAAGCCAGCTGTTACCTAAAAGTGCGACCACAAAAAAAAATTTTTTTTTCGATCGAGCACTTTTATTTAAAAATCGCGTTTGAATATATTCGAAATTTAAATTTTTTGCTATAGCAAAAAATTTAAATTTCGAATTTTCTCGAAAACTACGAGAGGTCCCTAGTAAAAACAATTTAATATGATCTCATATACTTTTATCATGCGCGGGTAAAAGGGTGGAAGTGGAAATTTCCCCACCCCCTAGACCAAATTTTAAAAAGAAAAAAAGGAAAAGAAAGAGAAAAATAAAAAAAAGAACAGAAAAAAGAAATATTTCTAAAAAATTTACCAAAGGAAAAAAATTTTGAAAAATTTTCATAGAAAAATATTCGAACATTTTTAAATAAAAAATTTAAAAATTTTTGTAGGGTAAGAGTCCCCGCACAACAATGTCGGTAACGTTTTTTTCATACAAATATGGCATGAAAAAACGCTCGACCGAAATCCGCTAAAATAAAATCAATTTTATTTTTGTGTCGGTTTCTCTCTCTCCCTTAATTTTTGAAATTAAAATGTTGCCACTTTTTTACAAATATTTCGATTTTTTTCGATAAAGTAAACAAAAAAATATGATCTCTAAAAAGAAAAAATATTAAAATTGAAAAAAAAAACAGCAAGAAAACGAATCAATATGAAAAAATCATATTGATTATTAAAAATACAATTAATTTAAATAAAAAAGTGACGAAAAAGTGAAAAAAATAGTGTAAAAATCAACATATGACAGAATTTTCCGCTGCCGTCTTTGTTTTGCGCCTATACTCTTTCATGACCGAAAACGTCAACCGCTCCGACATTGTTGTGCGGGGACTCTAAACCGAAAATTTTTGAAGGGAAAATTTTACTAAATCTGAAAATTATTTGTGAAAAAATATCTGTCAATCTAGAAGTTCTAATTATGAAGAAAACTTTTCTTTGAGAAAAATTAGACTTTTCCGATAGGAAAAATCAGAATCTGAGTCTATCTACAGAAAAAAAATCCTCAGAATCAGAGACTTTGTTTGGGAAAAATTTGACTTTTCCTATAGGAAAAATTTATAAGAATCTGAGGCTATTCACAGAAAAATATCCTCAGAATCAGAGACTTTTACGTTTCAGAATCTGACACTTTTTCTATAGGAAAAATGTCTCAATATATGACACTTTTTCTATAGGAAAAATGTCTCAGTATCTGACACTTTTTCTATAGGAAAAATGTCCCAGAATCTGAGGCTTTTTCTATAGGAAAGTCTCAGATTCTGAAACTTTTTCTGTAGGAAAAATGTCTCAGAATCTGAGACTTTTTCTATAGGAAAAATGTCACAGAATCTAAGACTTTTTCTATAGGAAAAATATCTTAGAATCTAACTCATTTTCTATAGGAAAAATGTCTCAGAATCTAAGACTTTTTCTATAGGAAAAATGTCTCAGAATCTGAGACTTTTTCTATCCGAAAAAAGTCTCAGAATCTAAGACTTTTTCTATAGCAAAAATGTCTCAGAATCTAACACTTTTTCTATAGGGAAAATGTCTTAGAATCAGAGACTTTTTCTATGCGAAAAAAGTCTCATATTCTGAGACTTATTTTATAGCAAAAACGTCTCAGAATCTGAGACTTTTTGTATAGGAAAAATTTGTCTAAGACTTTTTAAGTAGGAAAAAGGTTTAAGAATCTGCAAGTTTTTCTATAGGAAAAGGTCTCAGATTCTTTGAATTTCAGACTTATTTTATAGGAAAAAGTCTCAGAATTTAAATCATTTTCGAAAGGAAAATGTCTAAAAATTTGAGACTTTTTTTGTTGAAAAAAAGTCTGGCAAGTTGCAACTATTCCATTGGAAGAAGGTTTCAAAATCTGATAGTGCATTCACATTGCCATCGAAACCCCGTATAACGAGGTTTCGTGCCAAACCTCATTTGAAAATACGAATTTTCCCCTACAAATTTAAACCTTTTTGTTATGAGGTTTCAACGAATGTACGATCGAAACCTTTTAAATTTCATAAAAGAAAATAAATTAAAGAAAGTGCCAAAAATAAAAAATTAAAAATATTTAAATATTTTCATAAAAAATAACTGAAATCAAAAAAAATATATAAAATATTGTAAACAAACGCGTAATTTAATTTATTGTGTGAGTTTAATGCCGGTTTGATCGCAAATTTTTTTCGGTGAATTCTGAAAACGTAATAAGTGTCAAAAATTTCAAGTGTGAACGGTAAAGTTTTCAAAATGAAAATACGTATTTTCAACGGGGTTTCGAGGCTAGTCTGAATGTACTATGAGAGTTTTTCGATAGAAAAAATGTCCTCGAATCTTAGACTTTTTCTATAGGAATAAGATTTCAGAATTTGAGACTTGTTCTATAGAAAACAAGTAAGAAATTATAAAACATGTAAGAAATTATAATACCCTACACCAGAGTTTCGCGGAAAATGTGTCGAAAGTTCAAACATGGACTGATTAGTTCTATATCACAAAATCTTTTTTAAATTTCAACTCAGTGAAACTGAAATAAATGTTTAAAAAAACCGGCAGTTTTGGAATTTAGAAAAACTGTAAATGCAGTTGTGTAAACAAGACCTTGAACCATCACTGAGCAATGTTTAAGGATTACCCCACTTTATCCGTAAAAGTTAAAGAGGGTTAAAGTTAAAAAATCGATAAAAATGGCTTGAAATAATTCATAGTTTTTACTTTCTTTCGATTTTTTTTAAGTTCTCCTTATATTTCAATCTTTTCCGGCATAACACAAAGTCAGTACATATAAGAGATTATTTGAATGTTAGTTTGATAGATGCTTCATTGCTTGGTAAGAAGTTATAAGACGGTTAAGTTTTGAAACCAAAAATTAAAAGTTTTTAAATTTTCGAGGTTTTTTGATCAGGGATTTCGGCCCCCTCTATAAAATGAAAAAAAGTTGAACTAGAGTTGGTAGCTGTTGTAATTCTTAATATTTTGGAATTAATCCCGTTTATGTGCCACGAATAGTTAGGGAGTTTCAGCAAAGAAAAAACGTAATTTTTTTAAAATACCAGTTTTTTCTCGAGGCACATTCGCGGTTTCATTCCAAATTTGGTGGACTCTTGCGTAAACCGAGTTTTTTGTGAGTTTATATAAAAAAATCACTGGCGGGTTTATAAAAAATAAATTGCAAAAATGTTATGGCATTTTTGAAAATTGTGCGAAATTTGCAAATCTGTTTCCTATTTTTTTAGTAGCAATTAATGCATCATGTTCATTTTAATACACCAAAAGACGTGCCTTAACGAGTAGAACTGATTTGCTTTTTGACTTTTACTTTAAGCCATTCTGAGCGGAAAGCGCGATGATTTTATCTAAACCTGTTTTGATCTGTCACATCCAAGGCTTTACACGAAATCGGATGAAATTTTTTTTAAATGAAAGCCCACTTGATGTGTCATCATAAAATCAGAGGCAGGTTAAAAAATTTTGATGATTATAGATTTTTGAACCATATTAAATTTCTTGTTTTGAAAAAGCATCACCGATTTTTTTTAACTACTGGTACAATAATACGATTTTCCGTGATTTTTTTCAGTAATACCAACGCGCATTGCCTAAACATTTTATAAAAAATTGTGAAACTTTTCTTTTACCGTGAATTAATCGCGATTTTAGGTACTTATATATTTTTTTATACCCTCCACTCTAGTGATAGAGGGTATATATAAGTTTGTCATTCCGTTTGTAACACATCGAAATATTGGTCCCATAAAGTATATATATTTATGATCCTCGATCGATTTTAAGTCGATCTAGCGATGTCCGTCCGTCCGTCCGTCCGTCCGTCCGTCTGTCTGTCCGTCCGTAGAAAACACGCTAACTTTTGAAAGACTTTACAGAGGCTACTGAAGATTGCCATATATGTTTGTCATTTACCTGGTCAGATTGGTATTGCAATCCAGCCAAATCGATCGAGTGGTTCAAAAGTTATGAGCAAAAGAGTAAATTTCGGCAAGGGTATTTCGCGAATTTACGAGATAAAAAACACGATAACTTTCGTAAGACAATAATGAGACTACTGAGGCTTGGCATGTATCTTTGCCGTTCCCCGGGTCTATTTGGTATTAAATTTCAGCTCAATCGGTTCAGTGGTTCAAAAGTTATAAGCAAAACCCTGAATTTCAGATTAGTTTCATCTAAAATGCCACGTGTTTTAACAAGTTTTAAAAGCATTGGTGGTAACTAAACAATGCTTTTCAAACTTGTTTAATTTTAAAGCAATGCTTTTTAAGCTTGATTAGTTTTAAAAGCATTGGTAACTTAAAAATTACACTCGAAAAAAATTTTACACTCAAAAAAAATTGTACACTCAAAAACAAATTACACTCAAAAAAATTTTTTTTTTTACAAAAATGACAATATTTTGTGTACATACGTACGTGCATTCACCCAGAAATATTTTTACAGTAAAAAAAACATTACACTCGAAAAAAATTTTACACTCAAAAAAAAAAATTAGTAATTTTTCTTAAAAAAAAAAAAAATACAAAAAAAAGTTTTTTACTCAAAATAAAATATTTCTTATCAAAATTGTTAATTTTTTCACGTTAAAAAATGTACTTCCCTTTAAAAAAATGCATTATGGAGGGTATTCATAGATTCGGCAAAGTCGAATTTAACTTTTCTACTTGTTTTTAAATCGTTTGGTCATTAAAAAGTTACATTTATATCATATATTTTAGAAGAAATGATATATCCTGGCATGTTTTAAATACGCATGCAACAAATGTGTAGAAAAAAAAATCTTTAAAATATTTTTAAGATTTTTAAAACCGCTAAATCCTAAAACCGCCATAACTTTTGACCCCCTTGCACGATTTAATTAACCCGAACGAATTTCTTATTCTTAAATAGCTTCTAATATTTATGCCAACTTTCATCGATGTGCCATCAAAACAAAAATCACATATTTTTTACTTCAAAATTTAAGTCTTAGACGGAACTCCTCATATCTATATCAAATCTTTAATAAGTATAAAAAACACCCACAAATCAAATCTGAGATAAATGGGCTTCTTTTTGTTGACAATAAATCTCTTTAACTGAATATCGGGCGAAATTTGCACATGGGGCCTAAGTCCAAAAATGGTCCGATGATAATCAGATTTGATAAGGATATTAAAGTACGCGTTTAACATACACAAACAAATTTTTAGTTTAATATTTTCTATTTTCCTGAAATTTTAGAGATTTATGTGAAAATCGGGAAGGTGGTTCGTGGGCTTCAAGAACAACTGGTCCAATTTCTTTGAAATTTGGAACGATGATTTTTGATAACAAAATAGGTTTACCTACTAAATTTCAAAAGAATACCAATTAAAATGGGGATATTAAAGTCATTTTATTCAATTTTTAAGGGGCGTTTGCATGGGGGCTATATCTGGACATTGACCGATTTTTTTTCCAATTTCAGCAGGTTTCGTTCTTAGGCCAAACGAAGCGTAATTTTAAAATTTCAGCCAAATCGATTGAAAATTGCGACCTCGATTGAAAATTGCGACCTGTATCGTGTATACAACGTTTACATTGACGGACGGACAGACGGACATCGCTAAAATGACTTTAAAAGTTATTGTGAGTTGATCGGATACTTGAATGTTGGTCTAGGACCACTATTTCGGGTAGTTACAAATAGTGTTTGCAAAACGATTAAAATCGTAATCGTAATCGCGATTATTCGCACCAATTAATCGTAATCGTAATCGACAAAAAATACCGTTCGATTACGATTAATCATTTTCTATGAAAAACCCTGTTTTTATAACGATCTTTAAATTCCTTAAATTCTCTTTAAAACTTTTTTATGTCTGTCGGCCCGTCTGTCTTTTGAAAGCACGATAGAGTCTAAACAAAAAGAGATAGAGGGCTGACCATTGTTAGGAATATGTCGTAGAGTACTGCGCTGGTTTATTTATAAACAAGTAAAATCGGTTTTGGGGAAAAAATGTCCCCCTTATAGAACCTACACCTCTTATTTAAAAAAAATTTATGCCAGAGGCATCATTTGTTTTTTTCACCGTTCCTTTTGGTGGGAGTGGTCATGAAAAAGTTTTAAGAAAGAAGATTTTCCCCTATGCTTTCCGGAGTTAAAAAAGTTAAAGCTGAAGTTTTTGTTAAATCACAAAAACAAAGTTTTTGCAGGGAAGTAAAGTTTTTTTGATGTTTTTTCGATAAAAATAAATGAAAAATAATGTTTTCTAACTAGACACAAAAATCGTGTTACATAGTATAATTAATGTTTTATGCTGCATTGAATTTTATGTTAAAGGCTCTATTCATAAAAATTTTTCATAACTCAATCATGAGTAAATTTTTTCCATTTGATTGTTTTAGAACAATCATAAAAAATTCAAATAAAATAAAGCAATGTCATGCAAAAATTGCTCGATGTAACGACGTTTGACCATGCTTATCTCGTCCATTTCTCTGAAAAAACTAAAACTAAAACTTTTGTTAATAAGCTCTGTGAGTTATATTTTTCAAGCAAAATTTTTTGTTCGTGGCACTTTTGAAATAAAAATATTCAAATACATACATATATGTTTGTAGACATCATAAAAAATATTTTAATTTCTTCAAAAAATTATTTTTTGTATTTTCGTACATGGTTAGGTTAGGTTGGATGGGCGCTCGCCATTTGGCGAATTCACTCGGAGGTCATAAGGACAATTGTGATTCCCTTAATCATATTCCCCTACACCCCCTCTGATACAAAGTTCTACTTTTTAAACCACCCCGTTTCCCTGAGGTATTCCGCTAGAGACGTCAATGAGACACCGCTTAGGCAGTCCAGGTCATCGAAAAATCTTTGCCCCTAATGCTTAAGGCGGCTCCTCATTTTCGTACATTCTGAAATAAAAATTTTTAAAAGAATTTTTTAATAAAATTCAATTTATTTAAAAAATTCGATTAATCGATAATCGCGATTAACGGCGATTCTTTTAACCGTAATCGCGATTATAAAATATCCCGAATATTTCCAAACTCTACACTCATAAAAATTTGTTAGTATTCCTTACAAAAAAGTCTGTTACCATTACTAATAAAGTTTTCAATTTGTGCCCGATAACTTTTTCAGTTACCATTACAAACTTTGGTTTTCAAAAATTAGTAATCTTAAAAAACACTAAAAAAATTAGTATTACTAAATTTTTTTGTAAAAAAATTGTAAATTGTGTATTTTAAATTTTTGGTATTTTTTTACTATATGTAAACTGCGTATTGCGCTTGTTGTCGCCATTACTATTTCAATGCAAGTCAGATTTTGTTTTAATTTTAGATCTGAAATATGTAAGAGAAAATATTGAATACATTTTTTTTTTGTACAAAATATATATTACATACCACATAAAATAAATGCTTTGAAAATTGTGTTGAATAAATTGGTGTTCTAGAATAAAAAATACATTATATTGATATTATTTAAATGGAACACATAAATATACAGTTGTTACCTGCTTTCATCATTTTCTATTTCGTTTTATTTATTGTCCTAAAAAAGAGTTAATTTTAAACAAAAAAAACTTTAACATTTGGTTGTGTTGTAATATTTTGTTGTTTGTACATTTTTTTATTTCTTCCGCTCCGCGACGTTGTCCATTCAAATGCTATTTTCCAACTGAATAATAGAAAGAAAGGCATGAAGAAAAGTACACAAAATTACCAATACTATTCTGAGTATTAAGAAATCAACCCTTTGTGTACACTGTACACAAGAAAAAAAAAATCGCAGATAGCGTAAAACAAAAAAGTACCGCAAGTGGAGAAGAAAGAAAAAAAAAAATTTGAAAAAGGTCGGTGTTTTTTTGAATTTTGCATATCTTCTCTTTACTGCATTTTGTTCCCTTTTTTATATATGTTTTTATTTGAAAGAAAACAAAGTAGTTACAATGAAGCAGACATATAAGTGTAATTCAATATTGAAAATAATAAACATATTCATACTCATCAAAGCGCAGTTTTACAATTAAAATAAAAAAATAACTAACTATATATTTTTTTTAAATGCTCTTTTTAATTTCCAAATATTTTAATAACATTTTCTTTTTGTATTTCATTAGTGCATTACTTTTCTAGAAAAAAAAAACCGAAAAGTTAATACGAAATTTTTAAAAAATCAACTGAAAAAATTATTAAAAAATCAGTAAAAAATTAATAGTTTGTAACGCGAGTTTACTAAAACGAATTACAAAAAAATATTTTTTTAGTACAATTTAGTAAAAAAGTTGTAAAGTTGGGATACAAACAATTTTACAAACTTTTTTACTAACGTATTTTTTTGAGTGTAGTTACAAACATCAGCACAAAGTCATTATACCCTGTACCACAGAGTGGTGTAGGGTATAAAAAGTCTCATAGTCTGAGCACCATTAATGTGGGGAATGCATTTAATGAGGCACATTAAAATTTTAGTTTTTTCTCTATGTTTAGAAAAGTTATAATAGAAAACACAATTTTAACATTTAAGTAGCCCCTGCTCAAATCGTCATTTATTAATTTATAAAAACCTCGGTGAACATCTACCGCTTAAATGTGTCACAAAATATGTGAGCTTTATTAAATTAAAATATACGTAATACACAAAGAATAATTTTGATGGCTTGTCAGACTATTACTGTTTTCGAAGCAGAGAAGTTTTTGAGCTCATGCACGCAAATTATTGTATGTGTACAAGTTTGAAATTAAGTATGAAAAAATTTGTAAATTTACTCTTTTACATTGGTAAAAGTAAATATATTTAACTAAAATTTGTAACTCATAAAATGCATTTAACTAAAACTTTTTTAATTTACAGAGTTTTTTTGTAAAATTGTGCACTCATAAAATGAATTTAACTTAAACTTTGTAAATTTAAAGTTTTTTTTATTTTTTTTTTATTTTTGGTAAAATTCTGGTCGATTTTATAAAAATTTTACAGATTATTCTTTAAATTTACAGTTTTTTTTTTTTTTTTATCGAAATCATTTTAGGGTCAGTCTTAGTGAAATCAATCAAAAATAGCTAAAAATTTTCTTGACCCCCTCCGATTTTGATGAAATTTGGTTTAGTTGTAACACTAAGTGATAAACTGATACACACTTATTTTCAGCCCTCTAAGTAAACAGTGGCCGAAAATACGGAGGGTCAAAATTTCCCCCAAAATCTCCCAGTCGCGACACTTTGCACCGTAAAAACTTAATATCGTTAGTTCTATTATAGCTAGAAAGCCCATTTTTGGTTTGTTTTGAAGCTCATAATATGCTCTACAAGACTTACCATAACCAAAAAAATTTCGAAAAAAATAAGGGTTACCTCCCTTATTTTAAGGTCTTGATAAAGGGAGGAGAAAATGGGGAAGATGGTATCCCCCAATTTTTTTTATACTTGATAATTTTATAGAGAAAGTCCTAAAGAATATATTCTAAAATTTTTAAGTTGGGACAACAATGGGATCACTCAAAATCAAAATTTTTCACAATTTCCCCTAAAATCTCCAAATCGCAACACTCTCGAACCTTAAAAATTTAATATCATATGTGCTATTGTAGCTACAGAGTCTATTTTTGTTTGTTTTAAAGCTTAGCGAACGCTCTACAATACCTACCCTAACCAAAAAATTTTAGAAAAAAAGAAGGTTGCCCCCCTTTATTTAAAGGTCGTGGCAAAGGGTGGAGGAAATGGGGGGAAAGTATCCCCCGATTTTTTTTTAATTGGTATTCTCAAAGTGCAAGTCCTAATGAACATATCCTAAAATTTTTATGTTGGGGCAACAAGCAGAACGACCAAAATCAAAATTTTTCACAATTTCCCCCAAAATCTCCAAATTGCGACACTCTTGCACATTATAAATTTAATATAGTGGACTGTATTGTAGCTACAGAATCCATTTTTGGTTTGTTTTAAAGCTCTTAATATGCCCTACAATATTACTATCACAAAAAAAAATAAGGGGTGCCTCTTGTATTAAAAGATCGCGGCAAGGGGTGGGGGAAATTGGGGGATAGTATCCCCCAATTTTTTTTTTTACCTTGTTTTTTTTTTTTAAAGAGTAAGTTCTAGAGAGCATATCCTGAAATTTGGGACTCCAATGGGAGGCGCAAGAATGTCGCGATTTGTTGATTTTGGGGGAAAATTTTGAAAAATTTTGATTTTGGTCGATCCCATTGTTGTTCCAACATAAAAATTGTAGAGCATGTTCATTAGGACTTGCACTTTAAGAATACCGAGTAAAAAAAAAAATCGGTGGATACTTTCCCCCCATTTCCTCCACCCTTTGCCTCGACCTTCAAATAAGGGGGGCACCAATTCCTTTTTTTGGAAATTTTTTTGGTTTTGGTATGTCTTGTAGAGCGTATTATAAGCTTTAAAACAAAAAAAATGGGCTCTGTAGCTACAAAAGCACTTATGATATTAAATTTTTAAGGTTAAAGAGTGTTGCGATTTGGAGATTTTGGGGAAAATTGTGAAAAATTTTGATTTTGAGCAATCCCATTGTTGTCCCAACTTAAAAATTTTAGAATATATTCTTTAGGACTTTCTCTATAAGACTATCAAGTAAAAAAAAAATCGGGGGATACCATCCTCCCCATTTTCTCCTCCGTATATCACGACCTTAAAATAGGGGAGGTAACCCTTATTTTTTTCGAAAATTTTTTGGTTATGATAGGTCTTGTAGAGCACATTATGAGCTTCAAAACAAACCAAAAATGGGCTTTCTAGCTATAATAGAACCAACGATATTAAGTTTTTACGGTGCAAAGTGTCGCTACTGGGAGATTTTGGGGGAAATTTTGACCCTACGTGTTTTCGCCCACTGTTTACTTAGAGGGCTGAAAATAAGTGTGCATTAGTTTTTCACTTAGTGTTACAACTAAACCAAATTTCATCAAAATCGGAGGGGGTCACGAAAATTTTTAGCTATTTTTGATTGATTTCACTAAGACTGACCCCTTTATAAGACTCATAGATTTAATAGATTTGTTGACAGTTTCTCCTTATGAAAAATTTTAAAAATTTCGGAATCTAAAAATATTTTCCAAAAGAAAATCAATCAGATTTTTAGATGTTTTTTGAAAGTTTCAATGAAAATTTTACATTTTACATTTTATTAAGTTTAATAATATTTGTCTGCAATTTTCTTTTTTTATTATTATAATAAAACTTGATAAGTTGTCACTTTAAAAGTTTTTGTTTTATTATTGTTATTTCCATAAAAACTGAAAACATTTTTATTATTGCATGTTTTGTTTTTTTTTTATTATTTTTTCGTAATATTTTTTTATCGCAGGAAATATTTCATCTTTGTCTTTATAAATTTGGTTATGGGCAGTCAAAAAAATCCACCACAATTTCCGCAAAATATTATAATGAATAAATCATATATATTTTTTTTAAACATATTTCGTGGTTTTCTGTGACTGAAGCAAAAAAATAAAAAAAAAATATTAAATTAAAAAAAGTCAAAGAACAAATCAAAAACATAATGAAAAAATAAAAATACTGAAATTATATTATATTTTTTTTGCATTCATTGGTCACAAACAAAAAAAAAACTTTCATTCTTTTTGACAATTTAAACTAAATACGTAGAAACCCCAATATACATATATTTTTTTTTTTGATATTTCATGACGTTTGTAACATTTGGCAAAGGGAGATGTAAAAAAAAACAAACCTACGACGATGAAAAAAAAAACTTTTTAATTTAAATGTTAAAAAAATACGTTACAGTTCTTGATTTTGTTAAAAACAGAAAAAAAAAACACCATTCAATTATATTATTTATTGATACAGAATTTTAATAAAAATATGCTTTCATTGAATAAAGTTTGAATGTACACTGCGAATCACATCAATAAGGAATCGAGTTTTTCACTTTTTAATCGAATATATCTTTGTAACGAATAAGTGGAAAAATATATAAAAATGCACTGATAGAGACCATTATCTAGCTAATAATGTCAAATAACAACAATAATCAAAAGAGTGAAAGAAGTCATTTAAAAAAATATTTTCGGCAACTTGTTAAAAAATTACTGGTTTTTTATGAATCACTTGAATAAGGAATTTTGTAATACAGACCAAGTAGGACCTGAATCCAATTTGTAATGAATAGCAATCCCTCAAACAACAAAAACAAAACAGTTTTTTTTTTTGATTTTCAATAAAGATGGGACTCCCAAAGCTCTTAGCTCTTCCGAAAAGGAAAAAGTACTGACTTTGAAGTTCAAAGTGTTAAAGATCGTTGAAATCGCGGAAATAATAAAGAGCAAAAAAAACTGCTGTATGCAATTATCTAAATAATATTCAGAACTATGAAAAAAAACATGAATGGGCAAACTCAAATGGCAACAACTGAACGAGATCGACAAAAATTTTAAGAATTTCCCCAAATTCTACGCCGACATCTTTCAAAATTCTCAAAGAAAGTGGCGTTAGTACGAGTATTTGTACAGCACGTTGCGTTTAAAAGTCAACGAGTTTATAGCTCGTCGAAAATTTTGCAAAAACTAATCGCTGAATGTCAAACGTAGTAAGCAGCGCCCTAATCTCTGCAGGAATACAATGACACGGTCTGAGAAATTTTTCAAAATAATTTATTCCGACGAAAAAAAAAATAATACCGTTGCATTAGACGGATACAATTGTTTTTGGTGATTTGAGACAATAAAAACAGTTTTTGCATAGCAGACAGATAATAGAAGGTGTTGTTATGGTATGGGGAACTCTATTCTACTGTGGCATCATTACTGTTCCTTACGTTACCATCGATGCTTCTTAAGTTTGGAACTAAGGGGTGGCTTTTTTGCAATTTTCAACAGACTATGAACCCATTTAATTTTTAATCGTGATTGACTGTACAAATACCCATTAAATCACCACTTTCTTTGAGAATTTTGCAACCTGTCAACGTGTAATTCGAGGGAATTCTTAAAATTTTTGTCGATTTCGTTCTGCTGTTGCCATTTTAGTTCGCCCATTCCTGTTTTTTCATAGTTCTTAATGTTATTTAAATAACTGCATTCAATGGGTTTACCCCTCTCTTTTATTTTCGCGATTTTAACAGCCTTTAACACTTATGCCTTTAAATACAGTACTTTTTTCTTTTCGGAAGATCTAAGAGCTGTTGTGAGTTTCATTTTTATTGAAATTCGGAACAAAACTGTTTTATTTTTATTGTTTAAGGAATTGCTATCCATAACAAATTGGATTCAGGTCCTACTTGGTCTGTATTACAAAATTCCTTATTCAAGTGATTCATAAAAAACTAGTAATTTTTTAACAAGTTGCCGAAAAATATTTTTTAAAGGACTTCTTTCAGTTTTTGATTATTGTTATTATTTGACATTATTAGCTAGATAATGGTCTCTATCAGTGCATTTTTTTATATTTTTCCGCTTATTCGTTACAAAGATATATTCGATTAAAAAGTGAAAAACTCGATTCCTTATTGATGTGATTCGCAGTGTATGTATATGAATTACAAAATATAGTATATCGAGGGCCTATATTCAAAACCCCGTATCTTAGAAAACACAACTTTTCAGGAGAGCCAAAAAACTGTTTATTTCGCGTATTGTTAGAGTAATTAAAATTCGATATTCTACAATATTTTTTTAAATCAACTACTGAATCTCACATATGAGGCATTCCACACCAAATGTGTCAGCATGTGTCCCGTAAATTTCAGAATAGGTTGTTTGGATAGCCCTATATGGAACTAAGAAAATTGCGTTTTTGGTTTTTCTAATTTTCAAAAACTGGGCTTAGAAGGCGTGGTCAAATATTGGAAAAATGGTAAAATTTGTGGCGAGTTGCCTTGATTAAATATTTATCACATTAAAACGGAATGCACCACAATCTCAAAAATTTACATTCTTATATAGTTTTGTATGGGATACCGATTAATTTTTTTTTTTTTTTTGAGAATTTTCAGAACCCGTTCTGAAATTTCAATTTTTTATAAAAGTCAATTTATCAAAAATCCGGCCACATTTTTTCTTTTTTTTTTTAATTTTTTTTTAAGTTTAGATGTTTGTCCATCCACACAAAAAAAATCAGAAAAACATTTTTCGGTTTTTTCGAGAAAATCGCATTTTAACTTTAAATTTCATAACAATTTTGTAATTTGCTTGTATTTTCTTGATTTAATGTTGCGAATGAGTATTATTAATTGCATAAATATTATTCATACGCCTTATTGAAACAAGAAAATACAAGCAAATTACAAAATTGTTACACTAAGAAAATTATGTCATTAACTGTTTGTAGGTTATTTAAAAAAGTAATCAGTAAAAGTATTTTAAAAGAAAAATCACTTATTTTATAAAGGATTTAATTTTTTTACTATTTTGTAGTTTAAAAATATAATTTACTGTCTTAAAAACGAATTTTCTGTTACATTCATTTTCTGCAGTAAAAAATTTCTTCTATAGTTTTACTGTTTTTCAATACAAAATAAGTGAATAATCAGTAGTTTTTTAATGTTTTGGTTAGTCATTAAATTAACATTTAAAATTGACTGTAATGTGTTTTTATTTTAAATGAAAAAACACTGGAATGGTTTTTAAATAAAAGTTCATTTGTTTTAAGTGAATATTCACTGGAATTTACCTACATAATTTTTTGAGTGTATGAAATTTAAAGTTCAAATGCGATTTTCTCAAAAAAAACGAAAAATGTTTTTCTGAATTTTTTTGTGTGGATGGACAAACATCTAAACTTTAAAAAAAAAGAAAAAAAAGTGGCCGGATTTTTGATAAATTAACTTTTATAAAAAATTTAAATTTCAGAACGGGTTCCGAAAATTTTCAAAAAAAAAAAAATTTAATCGATTGCTTATACAAAACTATATAAGAATGTAAATTTTTAAGATTTTGGTGCATTCCGTTTTAATGTGATAAATATTTAATCAAGGCAACTCGCCACAAATTTGACTTTTTTTCCAATATTTGACCACGCCTCCTAAGCCCAGTTTTTGAAAAATTAAAAAACCAAAAACGAAATTTTCTTAGTTCCATATAGGGCTATCCATACAATCTATTCAGAAGTTTACGGTACACGTGTTTTTTTTCGCTGGACATTTGGTGTGGAATGCCTCATATATGTAATTAGTTTTTAAAATGTTTCACTATTTGGTTTATTATGAAAGATAGAGGGTTTTGTTTCTCAAAAATATTAAGTACATGAATGAAAATGATCAGATAGAAGGTTTTGCATTTTAATAAAAATGAATTATTATGATTTCATTTACGACATCGGTAAATTTTTGACGTGATTTATTAATGACAACGGCTTATAAAGAGTTCCGAAATCGTGCTGATTTTTGAGACAAAAAAATATTTTTTTACAGAATTCATATTAAAACATGACAAACTGTTGAGTATATTATGTAAAAAATAGTAAAAAATTAAAAACGCGATTTTGGTCCACAGATGCTGATCCCCATCGCGATTTTTAAGATTAAAATTTTTGTTTTATACTGTACACAAGACATCTAAATTTTGAGCTATATTTATCGAAAAGGTCAATCAAGAATTTTGAGAAAAAAATAGCATCAGTGGACCAAAATAGTGATTCTGGAACTTATTTGACAAACTCATGTTCAACAGGCAAAAATTAGTATGAAAACATGTAATGCATGTTGAAATTATTCAAAAAAATATTTATAAATTTATTATTTGAATAGATAGAAGGCTTTGCATTCAGAAAAATTAATTGTGTAAGAGATAGAGAGAACCAAATATGCAAATCAAATAGCAAAAAAATATATTCTTGTTCTGAATTTTACACCATATATGAAGGCCGTTTTACTGAATATTTTGCCATCAAAAAGTCATTTTCGTGAAAATGGAAGATAGAGGGTTTTGAATATAGGCCCTCGATATGCTTTAAATTTCAGGCCAATTGGATAAAATAAACCATTGGCGGCCGGCGATCAAAATTTTGGATTTAGGAAAAATAAAAAAATAAAAAAACACATCATGTTTATTCACGTTGACGTGCTGAACGCAAATATCAAAAAAAAATCTGTCAAAAGGTTTCCGAGATGTCGCTATTTGAAGCGACAATTTCTGTAATATTTTTGGATTTTGGAAAACTTCCACTAATATTTATGATTTTTAAAAAATTAAAATATAAAAAATTCTCTTGCAATACATAATTTTTATTATTTTTTCCAAGCTGAAATTGAATAAAAAAAAATTTTTGAAATCGGTTGAGTTGTTTCGAGATACCGCCATTTGAAATTTGTAAAAATATTTCTAAAAATAACGATTTTTCCTTTGATCGGTAACTAAAAAAAATAGTATCAAAATTTTTTCCACTGACTTTTTCATAGAGCTTAAGACTAACTGTCATTTTAACTTAATTAGAGACAAATCAAGCTAAATCAGAACGTTTTAACCCTTGGAGTCCTTCGATCAAAGTTTAGAGTTGTTGCTGAAAATTTTCTAAAAAAAAACCTAAACTTTGATCGAAGGATTGAAATGATTGGATTTGGCTCAAATTAATTTTAAATGTAACTTTGTCTCAAGCTCTGTAAAAGGGTAAAAAGAATGAAATTTAAAAAAAAATTGTTAAAAAAAATACTTGTAAGTAGAAAATAAATCGTAATTTTTTGCAAATTTTAAACATCAATACTCTGAAAACCATTCTACCGATTTTAATATCTTCGTATTCAGGGCATTAAAATTGATAAATATGATGTGCCGCAAGACATACATATTTTATTTTACAAAATTTTCCAAAATCCAAAACCTAAAAATTCCGTTGGCCCCTAAATTTTTAAAACATAACTTTTATATCTAGTAGAGTAAAAATTTGCCCGGACATTTGGGAAAATCAAAAGTTGAAGAAAAAATGTCACTCTAATAAGCATATTTGACAGGGAACTTACAATTAAAAATAAGAAAAATTTGGACCACAATTTTCTTAAAAATAGTTCGTAAATTTTCCTACAATTTAGTAAAGTTTGAAAAAAATTTTAACTGTAAGAAACAAAACTTAAATTCATATTTTCCTTAAATGAATTTCCCTAATACATGGAAACAAATTTTACGAATGTGCCAGAGTACTCAGACGTGAAAAACATCTTTACGAACAACGTCTGCGTGCTAAGGTCATTGCTGCTCCTCGGGGTAGTAAGACCTTTTGGTCATTCGTTAAAAGGGTAAAGAATAATACTAGTTCATCCATTCCAACTCTTTTAATGAATGACCAAATATTCACGGACCCGGTTGATAAAGCCAACCTTTTCGCTGAGATGTTTGCAAGAAATGCATACTTACCGGAAAGCAATCAACCACTGCCCGAACTTGAAAGGGTACCCTTTACTATGTCCAAGGTATTTTTTCGAGCACGTGCAGTTAAAAAGGTTCTTGAAGATCTTAACATAAATAAGTCCCCGGGGCCGGATGGTATTACAGCAATGGTGCTAAAGCGTTGTGCTGCGTCGCTTTCTCGTCCTTTGGCAAACCTATTTTGCTATTCATACCGGGTAGGAATTTTTCCCTCATGTTGGAAGGTGGCCAACGTCCAGCCAATCCCCAAAAAGGGTGAGGCTACGAGTGGCACGGTGCACTTGTTTCGAAGCTTATTGCATTTGGTGTCGGTAGTGATTTCTCTCGATTTATATCGAGCTTTCTCAGAGACCGTACTATACGTGTTGTTATAGATGGGTTCTCATCAGATGAGTTCCGGCTAAATTCAGGGGTACCGCAAGGTTCTGTTCTTTCTCCTACCGTTTTTCTTATTTTTCTTAACGACCTTCTTTGTCAAACTTCCAATCCTATCTATTCTTTCGCAGATGAGAGCAACATTTGTCATTCATTTTCCTTTAATCGTAGACCAAGCCTTACTGAGGTTGAATCTATAAGACAGAACATGAATGACACACTCAATCGTGACCTCTCAGCGATATACGAGTGGGGTCTTGCGAATAGGGTGGATTTTAATGCTCGTAAGACTCAATGTTGTATGTTGACCCACAGACGGATTGTGGGATCAGCGTCATTTGTATCCATGGGTGGTATAGCTATTGAGGAATCAGACACTCTTGATGTTCTAGGCATGAAAATTCAATGTGATGTCCGATGGAACCAACATGTTTTCCAAGTGTCGAAAGAAGCATTCAAGTGTCTTGGTTTCTTGAAACGGTGTAAGAATTACTTCACTCCGTCTGATCTCCTCACTATTTATACCGTCTATATCCGGCCGAAGATGGAATACAACTCCCATATCTGGGCAGGTGCTTCAAGGTCTATCTTGAAACTTCTGGATCGGGTGCAAAGGAGTGCGTTGAAGCTAATCAATGACAGTAGGGTATCCAACTCTATTGACTCATTGGAGCATCGTCGGAATGTGGGTTGTGCGACATTGTTCTATCGATATTATCACGGTAAGTGTTCAGCTGAGATAGGCGAACTCATCCCTGAGACTCGGGTGCATGCCCGTAGTACTCGCCTTTCCAGCAGTTCACATTCGTTCGTTGTCGACTGTCCAATGTATCGCACAACGCATTACAGAGAAAATTCGTTTCTCGGTCGAACTAGCCGTATGTGGAATAAACTCCCCGCAGACGTCTTCCCAACCAGCTACAATTTTGAAAAATTCAAATTAAACGTCCACAAACACTACTCCCTCTTTCCTTCTCCTCATAACCTATTTTCCTAATACCAACACAATGCATTGCATCAGTAGGGGGCATCCCCTGAGTGTTGGCTCAAAGTAAAAAAAAACAGCATTTTACTTTTTTTTTTTATAAAATTTAAACCTTAAAACTAAAATATTTAAATTTTTTCTGGTTTCATCTTACTGTTTCATTCTTTTTGCCGTAATATTTTTTTCTTTAAGAGAAATATAATTTATATTTCCTTAAGCTATATTTTATACCACTTAAACTCTTTTCAATATAATATCTTTTAAATTAAAGAAAAATAAAAACAAAGAAAAAATTTATTAAAACAAGAAACATAAAATATTTAAACATAAATAATTTATATGGGTATTAAAGTAAGAAAGCAAAAATAATAAAAAGAAAAATTATATAAATTCCAGAAACTTGTTTATAAATTTCAGCAATATGTATATTGCAGTATAGGAGAAATTAAATATTTTCTAAGGTAGAGAATAAATATAATTCTTGTGGTTTTTTGTAAGAATTTATGTAATGAAAAGTATTTACTTGTGTATTGAAAACTGCATGAAAGCTTGATTTGCATTGATTTTAACTACCAGCAGGAAATGGAAAAAAACTACAACATTTACTGATGGAATTCAAAGAAAGATCAGTAGCAATTCCAAGATTCTATTTGTAATGCGAAGATTTCATTTTTAATTTGAAAAATCCATTTGTATTTCGAAGAATTAAATTCTAATATGTAGAAGATCAATTCTTATTCGAAATATATGAATTGTTATTAGAAAAAGATCAATTAAAGTTCAAAAAAGGTCAATTTCAATTTGAAAAAGTAAAATTTTAATTAGAAAAATATCAATTGTTATTCGAAAAATATCAATTTTATATCGAAAAAGATCAATTGCAATTCAACAAAGATCAATTAAAATTCGAAACAGATCAATTGTTATTTGAAAAGGTTAAATTTTTATTTGATAAAGATCAGTGTTAATTCGAAAAAGATAAATTTTTAATTTCAAAAAGATCAATTCGAAGATTCCAATTGTTCAATACAAAAATTTTGATTGTTATTCGAAAAATATTAATTTTAGTTCGAAAAAGATCAACTTTAGTTTGATAAAGAACAATTGTAATTCGAAAAAGATCAATTGTAAATCGAACAAGTAAAAAAGTTAAATTTAGCCTTGCCGAATGTTTTGATACCCCACAAGCAAAACTAATTATTGCAGAAAACTTTATTTAAAAGAAAAACTTTTAAATAAAGTTTTTTTAAAACTCTTAAGAAAAAAATATTAAAAAAATTTCCGCGAAAAAAAAATTTTTGTAAAAAAAATCCGCGATTTTTTTCTTTATTCGTAAAAAATATGTTCATACTTGCTTAAGTATCATTCGGTGTTCAATTCTGTTCACATATGTAATTAGCAGCCGAAATAAAGCATTTTGTATTTTAAGGTTATGTTGAGTGTTCCGAAATTTTCGAGGTGTCCTTACATTTTCGTTAATAACTTTTGAACCGATAAACCGATATCGTTCAATTGCAATACCAAACTTCTCGGAGCAACAACAAATAAATATGTTAATTTTGGGTGATACCCGAGTAATATATTGGCCGCGCTCACCATTTCCACACACAGACAGACGTATCCAGGAATTTGAAATCGGGGGGGGGGGGGGCACAATTCCCAAATTTTATTTCGTCATCGCCTATTAATATTTGTTTTTAACTACACCCATAACTAACCTGACCAACCATCCCGCTTTTGGCGGGATTATCCCGCTTTTTGATGTCTTATCCCGCCTTGAATTCCGATCCCGCTTTTTAAACAAAAGTCCCGCTTCATCCCGCTTTATCCCGCCTTTTAATTTTTGGAATAGCAAAGTATGTACAATTTTTAGGTTATTTTAATAATATTTTGGGAAATATATTTTTGAGCATATTAACTATTTCTTACAGTATAAAAAAAAATTTTAAGAAAAATTTTGTTTACTCAAATACACTGTTCACAAGAGAACCCTACTGGACTGATTGAAATCAAAAATAAATTAAAATTAAATTTTTACATAAAATTTTTTCATTGTGATACTTCGAATATTCCGAAAAAAGCTTTCAATAAAAAAGTATTAAACTTAAATACATGTTTCCTAATTCTCAGATTCTTAGAATTTTTTTGTATACAAAAATCCTCAGATGCTGAAACATTTTTCATAAAAGAAAAATCTCAGATTCTAAAAAATTATCGGTTTCTAAGAAATTTTTCCTTGAAAAAAAATCTGATACCCTTTCTAAAAATAAATTCTTAAATTTTATAGCCCCGTGAAAAAAAATGATTAGATATGGTCTGATTTGTAAAAATCTAATGATGGCATTTGTATCTGATACGATCTACCAGATACGATATTTGTCTCCAATTTCGAACTCTGATCCGTAATTGAATCTGATCAGATCCTGAAATTGTGGAAAAACGTCGGATCAAAAAGACCTGATCAGATAAAATTATATTTTTTAGATCCAAACAGATTAAATCAGATCCAACCGATTTTTTCAAGGGGCATTTTTCGATAGAAAATATTTGAGAAGGGGAAAAAAAGCAGGGACATTTTTAAAGTTCCAATGTTTTCTAAGATAATTTCATATAGAAAAATTATTAGTTTCTAAGGCATTTTTCTAAAGAAAAATTTAAGACTCAACTTCAAAAGAAAAATTTACAAACTCAAAGACACACTTCCTTTATAAAATTTTTCAACAGAAATATTTTAAGATTCTGGGAGATTTTTCATACAAAAAAAACTTACATTCTGATATAATTTTCTATAGAAAAATTCCAAAACATTTTTCTTGTTGAAAAAAAATCATCAATTTTGAAAAACTTTTCCTTTAGAAAAATTCTCTGATTCTAAAGTATTATTTAAACAGGAAAATCTCTTTTTCCATATAATAAATTCAAAGATTCTGAAATATATTTCTCGTAAAAAAACTATCAGATTCTGAAACGTTTTTCCTGTAGAAAAATTATCCGATTTTAGATTTTTTTTTCAGAAAAATTCATGTCAGACTCTAAAATAGTTGCCAATGGATTTTTTCTATAGAAAGATATATAATAAGATTATAAGATTCTTAAAAATTTTTCCTACAGAAGAATTGTTAAAATTTTAGATAATTTTTCTTTTAAAATATTCTTAAATTCTGAGTCAAATAAGTATCTAAATATTTTCTAAAGACAGTCTCGAGTTCTGAAACATTTTTCTATAAAAAATATATGAGATTTACTTTCTCTTAAAAAATGATAAGAACAGTTATCAGATTCAGTCAACGACTCTAATTTAATTTTAGTTTTTCATATGCAATTTTTTTGATTCTTAAATATTTTATCCAAAGGTTGGTAAAAAAATTCCTTAGACTAAGTATGTTTGCTGACGTAATCAAAATAAAATGTTTCTAGTCAAAGTTCTTATGCATTTTTTTACATAAAAAAATTACAATCCCATAAAAGTATTTCCAGAATTTTGTGCATTTTGGAGGGTATTCGTGGGTTCGTTCAAAGCAAATTTCACTTATTATAAAAAATCCCGCTTTTTAGATCAAAATCCCGCTTTTTCACCTTTCGATCCCGCTTTTCAGTCAAAAGCAGTTGGTCAGGTTACCCATAACCAACCCCCCAAACCCGATTTTCGTCTTGGAAAGTTATAATTTTTATGAGGGTTTCTTCGTCAACCGGGCCACCCTTCTTTCCAAAATTTGTATGGGTTTAAAAATTTTGGAAATTACTTAAAAATATGTATATGGCTTTGAATGCCGAGTGGCGCTTTTGAATTTCAATATGGCGGATCCAATATTATGCCCTTTTTTTTTTTTTAAATATTACAGATTTGCTTAAAGTTCTTTATGCACGGGTTCTTAAAGTCGCTTAAGAAAAATGTGCAGTTGGATTTTTAAAATTCAAAATGTCGGATCCAACAATAATAATGATAATTTTTTTTTTAAATAACAGAAAACTTTTGTTTGCAGAGCTTCGAACGAATTAATTCGCAAAGATTTCAATTCTGTTTTAAAAAGTTTTGAATTATCATTCCTTACTAGCATTCATAACAAATTAATTCCAAGGCTTAACTCACAGAGCTAAAATCAAATTGAATTAATTCCCAAGAGAATTAATTCCTTGCAAGCTAATCATTCAATTGAATGATCAAAATTGTTCATCATTCAAATCTATTACAAATTGAATGATGATTTTTTTATTTAATTCCCTTTTTATTTTCAAAAATGTGTTGCTTGTTTGCATTTTAAGCATCTTCGTGTGTAAACGATCGGCTGTTGTTTTGTCGACTTCTCGTATGCTGCTTCCCACACAAGCTTAAATGTGTGTATATGTGTTGCGCTTCACTGTTTTAAATTGAATGGTGAGAAAATTTCATCATTCAATTTGTAGCAGATTGATTTTGATAGAAAAATAATTATTCAAGTTGAATGATCATTCTTAAGGAATGAATTCTTGAAAGAATTAATTCGGTGATTTTGAAAGTTGAATGATTTAAGGGAATGCTAAATTCTATTATTTTAATTCGAATTAGAAAATTGAATTAAAGAATTAATTCTTTCGAACTTTTGTTTGTTGGGTTGCTAAATTAGAATCTGCCATTCGAAAATCTAACTTCAGACTCTTATTTAGCGACCCCAAAAACTCGGGCATAAAAAGTTTCAAGGAAATCGGTTTATTTTTTAAAAATATTTGTCGCCATGTTGTATCCGCCATTTTGAATTTTAAAATTCCAACTTCAGATTCTTCTTAAACGAACACAAAAACCTGTGTTGAAAGAGTTGACGAAGAAACTCCATATAAAAGAAACAATTCTGAAGTTGTGGTGTCTTGGCTCATTGGCCACATCGGGGATTTTGGGGTAAAAAAAATGGGTACAAAATGGCGAATTTTGGATTTTTCAGCCATTTCTTTCTAAGAAACTATATGATGTTTCCATATGAGAATATTTTTTTTTAACGCCTATCCAACGGGGGCGCAACCTTGTTAAAATTTGGCTTCGTTAAATATTTTTTTTTATGAAAATGTGTAAATTCCAAATCGTCTTTTAAGTTTCAAGAGAATTCGGTTCATAAGGGTTGAGATACTTCCCTTATCCTTTTGTTTTGTAGAAATGAAATTGTTGTTTAGAAATGAATTTTCATGATCCTGATGCATAATTTTTATTAGATAAAAGTAATATAATGTGTTTTTTTCATATTTTACAGTTTTGCGGTATAAATGACTTTTTAGAAACGAATTAATTTCAAACTCTGGAGTTTTTATAAAAAAAAATAAAATCTCTTCTTTTAAAATCAAAATATTTAGAAACTTGTGAATTTTTTTTCTATAAAGTTTTTTGTGTATAAAATTTTCAAATCGAAAAGGGGGGGCGCGTGCCCCCTGTGCCCACCCCCTGTATACGTCCATGGACAGACGGACAGAGAGATCGACGGGCATCGCTAGAATGTCTTAAAATCTATCACTGACCAGTAACACTAGTTCACAAATTAAAAAAAAAATCCGGTTCACGACATTTTGCATTTATTATACCCTCCAACCACAGTATGGGGGTATCTCACTTTGTCATTCCATGTGCAACGCATCGAAATATCGGTCTAGGACCCCCTAAGGTATATATATTATTGATCAGTGATCGATTCTAAGACATTCTAGCGATGCCCGTCGATCTGTCCGTCTGTCCATGGACGTATACAGGGGGTGAGCACAGGGGACACGTGCCCCCCCCCCCCTTTTCGATTTGAAAATTTTATACACAAAAAATTTTATACAAAAAAAATTCACAAGTTTCTAAACATTTTGATTTTAAAAGAAGAGATTTTATTTTTTTTTGTAAAGGACACGATACATTCCAAAATAAAATAGAAAGACTTCCGAAGTTTGGCACGAATATGTCTTATGTTCATAGGATGGTCAAGTTCGGAAATGGACAAAATCGGACCAAGGGTAAAAAAGTTCCCCCTTGGATCACTAAACCATTCTCTGAAAATGGTATTTTTCCCAGCGTTTTTTGTACTTTTGTTAAGCAAATGCAACATTTTTATTTTAGAGGAAGCTGAAAACCCTGCATGTGGATCCAGCGGAAAAAAAAATAATAAAAAAAAGTTTGACCCGCCCTCTTTTGTGGGCGTGGAGATAAAAAATGTTTTTAATTAATTAATTAATTGGATTAAATAATTGCAAGAATCATAATAAATCCATATAAATCCAAAAAAGTGGTTTTACTTAAATTAAAATATCTCCGGAACAAATTTATCGATTTCATTGCTTTTGGTTTTAAATTAAAAGTAATTTAAAGGTCATTCAACCCTATACAATATTTTTCAATCTGATTATCGTCTCAGATGCTATTAATCGTATATCGACCATTTTTCGTTAATTTTACATAAATTTGGCAAAAAATTTGAATTGCATTGTAAATTTCACAGTGAACTTTTATTTTTTTTGTCGTTCAAGTCTGATCTATTACAAAGAAATTAGAAATTTTTTAAAAAAAGCCGTTTAAAATTGTAAAAGTTATATGCATTTGAGTAAAAATGCTGAAATTCACTCGAAATAAACAAATACAACTGTTTTTGTATAAAACTGAATTTATTTTTTTTATTAAAAAACCTCTTATTTTCTTCGCAATAAATCAATCTTGAAATTTACATACAAAAAAAAAATTTTAAAAATTTTAATTAACAAGGAAGGGTTCAACAGGACCCATCGACACGAGAATTCCTTGTAATTTTTATAGCGTGTCAAAAAAATTGTAATTTACAATTTTCTTGGTAAATAATTTTAAAAAATTTTTATTTTACAAAAAAGCTCTTAATATTTACTAGAAATTTTCCTAAAATAATTTAATTTTACAAGATTTTTAGTGTAGACAGGTTGATATTAAATTTTAGTAAAATTGGTCCATAGTTATGAGCAAAAATTTTAAATTGGTTTCACTATGAATTGAAGGATTAAAAGATGCTAGAAATATATTTTACACATTGTTTTTGTCACTCAAAAAATTATTGCATTCAAAATTTTTTTTTTACAAAAATATAAAAAGATCTTTTTTTACTTCATCTTAAATTTCACTTGGTTTTTATTAAATTTTACTCGATGTTTCGCAAATGTCAGATATTTTCGAAATGGATGGCATGTCTATGTGGAATGACTCTCATGTAATACATGAGTATCAGTGACTTGATTTTTATAATGTTTTTTTTTTTTTTTTTTAATAATGATGCTTAAAAGCTGTCTATAGTGAAAACAACAAGTAGGAAATACATACACTCAAAAATTTGTTGACCAGGAAGAAAAAAATCTGTAAAACGAATTGTAATTGAATTTTCAGTAGAATTTTCTGCTGAAAAGTAATTTTTAGCAATTTTTTTTTTTATTAGAAAATAACTGAAATTATTTGGAATTTTATGGATTCTTGCTGGCAATTATGGGTCAAACCAAATATGGATCGAATTTTGTATTTTTTGAGGACAATTCAACCATATTTTTTTTTAAACTACCAGACATCAAATGATAGATCTATGAACAATTTCTTCAATTCTTTATTCGAAAACGCGTTCTTATAATCTAAAAAATTTCATATCATATGTATTAGAGGTGTCCTTAAAAACGAAAATCAACTTTTTATACCTGGTAGGGTCCTAAATTGTTCTTTGGTATCTAAAAATGAGTGAGCCAAAATTTGGGGACAATCGGCTAAAAATAACTCGTGCCGAAAATGGATTGAAGTTTTTGGAGATTCTTAGATGAAGGAAAAACCCTTTTTTTAGTTTTCGGAAAAACCTTTGTATTTGTTATATTTTGTTAAATTTTTTGTGAAACAATATGAAAATGGTATTAAATTACCTATCTAAAAAGACTAATAATATTAAAATCGGATAAAAAATAAGCATTTTACGCATACATGCCCCAGACCATTGAATGGTTTTTAAAGCCAAAATTTCAAAATTTTCTAAATTTTTTCATAAAAAAATAAAAAAAAAATATTTTTACTTTATGATCAAATTGAAAACATGTTTACGATTAAAAATAGCAGATATAGTAGTCAAGATTTTTTTTTATTTGGCGGCGGTAGTGATAAAATTTCCGCGTATTCCAAATAAAATGAATTTTTCTAATATAATTTAGCAAATATGGGACAGTTTTTTCTTTATTGTACAGAAAGAAGTGTAAAACGTAAACTTTTAAGCTTTGAGAAATCGGATATATGCAGATCTTTTGTATTTTCGAAATGTATAATGTCTCAAATTTGCCATTTCACCTCGACGAAAAAGGGTTAACGATGCCCGATTTTTCAAAAAAGTTAGACTACCATATTTGTTAGTTTTTATCTATAACATGTATTTAATAACATCATAAAGTAAAAATTATTATTTTTTATTTTTTTGCCTAAAAATTTTAAACATTTTTAAATTTTGGCTTTAAAAACCATGCAATGGTCTGGGGCATGTATGCGTAAACTGCTTATTTTTATCCGATTTGAATTTTTTTAAGCTTTTTGGAAAGGTAATTTATTACCATTTTCATATTATTTAACAAAAAATTTAACAAAAAATACCATATACCAATATTTTTCGAAAAACTAGAAAAAATGGGTTTTTTCATCATATAAGAGTGTCCCAAAACTTCAATCCATTTTCGGCACGAGTTTTTTTTATCCGATTGTCCCCAAATTTTGGCTCACTCATTTTTAGATACTAAACTACAATTTAGGAGCCTACCACGTATTAAAAAGTGATTTTGAAAAATTGCCTTAGTCGTTAGAACACCTTTAAATATGTATGTGGTGGCCGCTTAAGGTGACGCACACTGTAACGACTAGAACAAGCTAGCGGGACAAAATTATTTTTTGATATATTTAAGTTCCTAAGGTCAGAAGTGTTTCCAATTTGTATATATTTATCTGACTTGTGCACCCTACGTTCAGTATGCTTTCTATATGATAGTGCATGTAACAGTAAATTATTTTTTTCACATTTTTTATTTCCTAGGGTCATAAATATATCAAACTTGTATATTTCTAAATCGCTTGTGCACCCTACGTTCGGCATACCCTCTATATGGATAGTGGATGTAACATTTAATTATATTTGTTCACATTTTACATTTCCTAATGTCATAAATATTTCCAATTTTGTATATTTTTATCTTACCCTACGTTTGGTATAACCAGAGGAAGTGCATAACAACTTTTTTTTTTTGTACATTTGCTAATGTTTATTTAATAGTAATAATAATTGTGCAAAATTTGTGCATATTCAAAAATCATTATAAAATTTTATTGCTCATAAAATTAAAAATTTAGGTACTAAAAAAATTAAATTTGTATGCTTTTGGGATAGTTTTTAAATATAAATTTAAGAAAATGCATTGCTTTTTACGCGAAAAAAATTTCCGCGAAAAAATTTTTTTTCGAAAAATTTTGTGTCTGTAATGTATCGAATTCTACTCATTTTAATAAATTAATAGCAAAATAATAAAAAAATTAAAAAAAAAATTTTGGAAAAAAAATAGCAAAAAAAATTTCCGCAAATAATTTTTTTTTTTTTTTTTTTGTATATTCAATAGTGTTTAGATAATAAAAATTTATTAATTGTCTAAATAATATAAAAAATTGTTTTTTTTTACTAAAAAATAAAAAAAAATAATCGCGAATATCGCTAATACATACACTAACTTTGAAAAAACTGATATTAAAATGAGATTTAGTGTACACCAACTAGCTTTACCAGATGACTGTCGTAAATTCAAATCAAACTAAAAATGTTTGTATTGAGCCAATTTTTTCACAAAAATAAAGACTTTTCGCGAACAAAAAATGTTTTACGCGAAAAAAAATTCACGGTATTATGGTTTGTTGCGTTAGCTTAAAAATTTTAGCAAAAGTTTAAAAATATCGTTTTTATTGCACTTGAGCATCAAAGTTTTAAATCGTCGAAAAACTTCGCTAACTTCTAACTTAGAGCTTTTTAAAAGCTATCAGTTTGGGTGGGGCTACAACTCTAATAAAATTCATTGCTAAAAATTATTTTGGAACATTTTAACCCTTAAAACGCATGTTTTATTGATGTGCAATGATGATATTTGAGAAAAAGGAGTAAAATGACCCCTTAAATAGGAGATAGCGGATTAATATAGTATAAGAAAAGAACCGCCCATCAAATTTTACTGAAGAAATGTGGAAATATTATTAAGCTTAGAAGTTTATTTAGTTCATTAGTTCACATATTCCAACGCCATTGAAAAAATTAAAAACTACAGTGGGCCACAAATTTTTTTTTTTTTATTATTATTATTTTTTTTTTTTAATTCGAGAGAAAAAGAATCGCACGAAAAAAATTAATGAAAAAAGATTATTAATAATATATAATATATACCAACTATGAAAATTAATGTCGTACCTTTTTGTTAAATATTGAATTTTTGGTGACAATAAATGTAAAACTTCACCAAATCATTCTTATTTATCAATGAAAAAACTCCCAAAATCACTCGACTTTGACAGTCTCTAGTAGCTAAAAAAATCCAAAAATTTAATTTGTTGGTGATTAATTTTTGGTACCTAACAAGCTATTAAATATATAAATTTAATCAATTTCTAATACCATCACCATTCTTTATTTTTGTCTATAGGACAATGCACTGTGCGTCGGTTTAAATTAGCAGTTTTGTCATATGGCTCTAAATTGTTGTGCGTATTTTCAGTAGATTTTTCACTTGTTTAGTCAAAATTTTTATTTTGAGCGTACATACATAGAGGAACTTTAGATTTTGTTATTATATTTCATATAAAAATACCTACAAATATTTGGTGTAGAGAAAAATTCATGGATACTTTTTAGGAACTGTTGTGTTTATAAATTTTAAAAACTTAAAAAAATGGTAAGTATTTTATAAGCATAATAAAAAATTATATTTTAATTTTTGAACAATATTGATGGAAATTATCAATTAATTTCGTAGCAAAAAATTTTAAATTCAAAAACTGTCTCCACAAAATTTTAATTTTCGGTTTAAAAAGACTGTTGAAATGGTTCGTCATTTTTAAACACGTTCAAAAAAAAAATCTCGCTTAATTTTTTGTCCAAAAGATTTTTTGTTATTTTATTCTTAACCTAATTTACATAAAGAATTAGAGAAGTAATAAGGTTTTGACCGGAATTTACCACTGTGCGTATGAGTAATATTTTTTCCAATGCAAATAATATTAATCATACGTGCACGTGCGACTTATTAATGTTTTTTTTTTACATATTTCAGATTTGCATATTTACATATAATAGATTTGCTCATGAATCCATAAACGACTGATTCAGTTGTCCGATTTTGACAAAATTGCATACAGGTAGTATTTAGGATATTTTTTTATTTTTGGTAGCCTTCTTAAATCTTATCATTATTGAAAAAAAAATTTGGACTTATATATAAATATATTACTTATATATAAATTACGCCCGACATTAATTAAAACCTATACATTTTGTTTTCTACACTAATTAAAAATAAATTAAAAGATAAATCCAATCGGTCCATGTTTGGAATTGAGACCCATTTTTCGGAAAATATTTGACAACTGTTTTACTAGCCATAAGTAGTTGAGCAAATTGACTTAAAAATTATATTTTGAAGCAGGTACAGCTCACGACAATCATAAATGCATACTTTTAAACTTTGTATGTTTAGTTTTTTTTAAAAACCGCTATTCCTAGAAATATACATGCTAGATACTAGATCCGGGAAACCGGTACTAGATCCGGGAAACCGGTACTAGAGCCGGAAACCGGTACTAGAAACGGAAATATCGGTACTTCCGGGAAACCAGTAAATGGGAAATTTAAGTTGATAAGGGCCAGAAATTTCTAAATATACCTAACACATCGTTGTTACTTGATATGCGAATCCTATAAACATTATTTTTTTTTTTTTTTTTGTGATGATTCGAAAATATTTTCAATATTAAAAAAACATAACAATAAAACGTTTGTGTGTAGGTGTATGATATGACATGACATAACATTGATATGACTTTAAGTTCAATGATTTAGTTTACAATAAAGTCAATTATTATTTTTTCCAATAAGCACACACAATTTAAAAAATTCCATTGCCTGAAATATTTGTGGAATTCATCTTGAGTTTAAGCAATATTATTGTAGGTTAGAATTTATGTCAACGTTTTATGAATTGGTGTCACTCAACAATGAGTTTGACAAAACTTCACTGTTTTTATTCAAATTCTTGTTTCCGTAAGACGAATACTTAAGATGAAAAAAGCTTCAAAAAATTTAAAACTTTAAAGACGATCGGTAGGTGGAAGTTTTTAAACAGCTGCGCTGAATATGTACAGATTATTTCTTATTTTTATAAACAAAATAATACACAAAGGAATTTTTCATAAATGCAAAAAATGGTAAGTGGTTAAATCCCTTATTTTATACACAAATTTGTTCATATGCATATGATTGCTCAACAATTTTGGTTTTTAAATTTATTGTTTTATATTAATATCCGGTTTTATGTCAAAATTAATGGATACTGCAGCAGGATATTGGAAAATATAAAAAAAAAAAACTTAATAATTGTTTTTACACACACGTGCGCAAAGCGTTTTAAAACTTTTTTTTATAGACCTTATTAAGGAAGTTTTTTTTTACATAAATAACCCACACCCAGATGAAAAAATGAAATTCCGAAAGGTCTTTCGATCATTGTTAAGAAATTCGTATGACCTGAGAAAACAAAAAAAAAATGCAATTTATTGGTTTTCCTAATGCATAAGTAAACTGATAATATTTTCATTAGTTTTGACAAATTTGCATGGGTTTTTTACAGCATACTCTTAAAAATGCATATTTTGATTGATAACACAGCCCAACAAATTAAAGGTTTCAACCCAGGAACCCTACCAAGAAATATTAATGTATTTCGAATCTGACATCGAAAAAAAAATTAATCATTACACTCAAAATAAATTCTCTGTCCAATCAGCAGAAAAATCTGCTGAAAATACATCCACTTTGAGCCATATGAGAAATCTGCTGATTTTAGCAGACACGGTTTGCTAAATATCTGTCATAAGAGGTGAATAAATATAACAAGAAAAAAAAACATACGCCGCCAGCCAGCATCGAACTCGCCACCTTCCGATTTGAAAGTACACTTCTTAACCACTACGCTACGGAAGCTTATACTTTTATCTGGCGTTTTAGTTATTAAACATGTGTGTTGTTCGACAGCAGAGAAATCTGATTTTAGCAGAAATATATGCTGATTTTAGCAGAAAAATCTGCTGATTTTAGCAGAACAATCTGCTGATTTCAGCAGAATAATCTGCTGATTTCAGCAGAACAATTTGCTAGTTTCAACAGAGTAATCTGCTGATTTCAGCAGAACAATCTGTTCTGCTTTTTTTTTTATATAAAAAAGTTTCTTGAAAAAATAATGAAATTCAGCAAACAAAATTAGTATAAACATAGTAAAATGTCTGTTATTTTCTTAATCTGAATGACAGAGATTTTAGTAAAAATATCCTTCTCAGCAGAACAATCTGCTAAAAGATTGCTAATTCAAATTGAAAGTCGTTTTACAGATTTTTTGACAGAGTTTTTCTTTTGAGTGTAGTTTTCCTGTAATCTTACAATGAAGGTCCCCAAAATTGCTACTCCAGATTTCTTCAAAATTTATTCACAAGACACAGCAAACTAATTAATTAAATTTGTATGTTTTTTGATCTTCAGAACTCAATTTCGGTCAGACAGGTCGATCTTAGATTTTTTTTTCTCTATCTTATGTATAAGTTTTAAAGAATTCCATTCTGATGGCGGCATTGAGTTCAGGAGGTAATAAAACATAAAAATTCTATTTAGATTTTTTTTCTCTATGTTGTGTATAAATTTTAAAGAAATCTGGAATGAACCCTTTGAAAACTTTCCATATAAAATTAGAGGGAAACCCAACGATAGATCTTTTTAATGACAAATTCGAGTTTAGGTGGTCAAACTACATTAATATTTCGTGGTTTCTGTTTCGGAACCTTTTATTGCTGGGTGATATATTTAAAAATATGCAATTTTAAGTAAAATATTTTTTAAAGCCAAATATCTAATGACTAAAATTTTAAAATAATGTTCTTTGAGCCAAAATATGCAAGAATATGATGTAACAAATCGATGCCAGATTTTTTATGGAACGGATAAAAGTATTATAAATGTATTTATTTGAGTTATTTTTGAAAACTTAATCTGCGGGTATTATAAATATTTTGAAGGATTTAGAGTAGCTAAAAAGAATGCTCGTAATTTTTTGGAAAATTGTTCGCTCTTTGGGATGTGAAAACGCGAATTTTGATCTGATTTTTCTGCAGAACAAAAACGGCTGAATATATCGCAAATCTGATTTCACCAGTCGATTCTACAGCAAAAATAATACCAAACTCTTAAAGAAGTTCCAAAAACCCACCACTAAGGGCAGAAGTATAAGGTTTTCCCATTTTTTTTTTTTAAATATATTTTTTTATATATCGAGGAGGGTCTATATTCAAAACCCTCTATCTTCCATTTTCAGAAAAATGAATTTTTGATGGCAAAATATTCAGTAAAATGGCACTCACCTATCTATGGTGTAAAATTCAGAACAAAAACATTTTTTTTTTGCTATTTTATTTGTATTTTTTGGTTTTCTCTATCTTAAACAATTAATATTCTGAATGCAAAGCACTCTACATTTCAAATATTTAATTTCAAAATATTTTTTTGTAATAATTTTGTCTTGCAATACATGTTTTCATACTAATTTTTGCATGCTGAACATTAATTTATCAACAAAATTCCAGAACAACGATTTTGGTCCACTGATGCTGAAAAAATTCTTGTTTGACTTTTTTTTTTAATATGACTCAAAATGTGGATGTCTTGTGTAGATTATGAAAAAAAAAATTAATCTTAAAAATCGCGATGCTGATCAGCATCTTTGGACGAAAATCGCGTTTTTTAATTTTTTACTATTTTTTACATAACAAACTCAACAGTTTGTCAACTTTTAAGATAAATTTGGTAAAAAAATAATTTTTGTCTTAAAAATCAGCACCTGTGGACCAAAACCGTGATTTCGGAATTTTTTATAAGCCGTTGTCATTAATAAATCACGTTAAAAATTTACCGATGTCGTAAACGAAATCATAATAATTAATTTTTATTAAAATGCAAAACCCTCTATCGGATCACTTTCATTAATGTACTTTAAATGTTTTTGAGAAACAAAACCCTCTATCTGTCATAAAATTCCCAATAGTGCAAAATTTTAAAAATGAATTATATGTGAGATTCAGCAGTTAATTTAAAAAAATATTGTAGAATATCGAATTTTAAAAAATCTAACAATACGCGAAATAAACAGCTTTTAGGCTCTCCTGAAAAATTTTGTTTTTTTTAGATAGAGGGTTTTGAATATAGGCCCTCGATTATATGGTCTGTTTTTTTAATTTTTTTTTTTTTTAATCTCTCAAAAACACATAACTTTGATGACCGGGCACAAAGTTTTAACTAAATCCGATTGGGCCCCTAGGTTTTACGCCTATGAGTATAAAAATTTACCCAGGCGTTCAAAACCGACAGAAAAAACTTTTTTGCCAAACAATAATGGGCATACCAAATCGGAGACTTTAAAACACACAATTTTAATTTGACATGCTAAGGTTTTTATTTATTTGAAAAATCTATTTTATTTCTTATTTTTTTAAAAATCAAAAATTTTGGAGGACATTTTCTAAAAATCCAATTCCGGAAAAAGAGCGCCCCGGGTTAAATGATCGAATTTGACTAAAGTTGAGTTTAAATAAAAGACTGTAGCAAGCTCTACGAAAGGGTCAAGAAATGAATTTTCGAAATTGTTTTTTAAACATTTTTTTAAGCATAGGAAAAAATTTCAAATAGCGATATCTTTAAAACCGTTTGACTGATTTTAAAAAGTTTTTGATATTCGTGTTCAGAGGGTCAGAATATATAAGTATGGTGACACACCAAGATATTTGAAAGTTAATTTAATCCGATTGGACTCAAATTTGTAGCACATTAGTTTTAAATTTTCCAGGAACCTTACACTCTAAAAACTCCTTGTAAAATTACTACTATAAAGTGGGTAAATTTCTGTGTAAAATAACACACAACGAGTAAAATTAAGCACGAAGTGTTTAAAAATCTAATTTACACACAAAAATTTTAAAATTACACACTTTATACAGTATTTTGTGTGTTGATAAATATATTTCTAGAAAATAAACACAAGATTTTTAAAATTACACATTAAATGTGTATAGTAAGCATTTTGTGTTTAATTTCCGATATTGAGCATTAAATGTGTAAATAAAAAATAAATTAAAATTGTCAAAACAATAAAATTAAAATTAATTACAGAAAATTTGTTAGCCTTGCAACAAAATAAAAGCAAAACGCGAAAAAATAATAAAAACAGAAAAATATTCGAAATATAAGTGATGGGAATATATAAAGATACGTTCAAATGTATAAATTATAAAACGTATAAATTTAAAGATGAAATACAACGGAAATTTAGCAAATACAACAAAAACTAAAGGAGATTTTATTAGTTCGTGATATTAAAGATACATTTTTGGCAATTGAATATCATTAAGGTAAGTACAGCAACAATCTATTTCAGAGATTCTTGGAATTTTTCGATAAAAAAAACGTCTGAGATTTTGAATATTTTTATAAAATTTAAATCTCAGATTTAATAATTGTTCTTACAAAAGATATCTCAGATTCTAAGAATTCTTCTTAAGAAAAAATGTCTCGGATTCTGAAAGTTTTTCTGTAAAATATTCTCAGTATTTTTTTATAGAAAAAATGTCTCAGATTCTGAAAATTTTTCTATTAAAAATATCTAAACATCTCAGATTCTCAGATTCTGAGAGTTTTTCTATAGAAAAACTGTCACAGATTTCTGTAATTTTTCCGTAGAAAAAAGTCTAAGATTCCGAGAATTTTTCTAAAGAAAAAAGGTCTCAGAAGAATAATTTTTGTGAGAAAAAATGTCTCAAAATTTTTCTATATAAAAAATTTTTCAGATTCTGAGAATTTTTCTATACAAAAAATGTTCAAACTCTGAGAATTTTTCTACAGAAAAAACTTCTTAAATTCTAAGAATTTTTCTATTGAAAAAATGTGTTAGATTCTGAAAATTTTTCTATTAAAAAAATGTCTCAGATTTTGAGAATTTTTCTATAGAAATAATGTCTCAGATTTTGAGAATTTTTGTTTAGAAAAATGCCTCAGATTCAGAGAATTTCTCTATTTCTTTCAGAACCTTAGAACTTTTCTATAGAAAAATGTTGCAGATTCAGAGAATTTTTTATTATTTTATTATTTTTGAAATTGCAATTTATTTGATAGAATATTTATGTTGTACTTTTCTTAATCTATTTTCAGACAAAGTAAACTCCAAAAAAAAATATATTAAGTGGAGCAAGAAGTAGTTGTGGGCGAAAAAGGAGAGATAAGACATCTAACGAAATATCTCAGACTAAGGAAGGATTATTTAGAAAATAAAAATTTATTAATTAACAAAGTTTTGATTTTTATACATAGTATTTTCACATCCCACAATTAGTACTTTAGTTAACTTTTGTTTTTTTTTTTTATTTTTAAGATTATAATCTTAAACAATTTAATAAAAAAAACACTTTTTATGTAACAAAAAACACAATTTATGTATATATTTTACGATAAGAATTCAATCATAGTTAAAACAAAAAATATAAAAATAATAAAAATAACTTTTAGTTTTATTTCTTTATAGAGGAATTTTAATTGTAAAAAACATTCAATATGCAATTTTGAATATTTAAAATGCATTTTTAAACACATTATAGTGCTTTTTTAAGCATAAATAATTTAAATTTACACATTTTATGTTTATTAATAGAGAATTTGTCAATCAACAACATTGTAGGTGTAAACACAAAATGTGTATAAGTTGTACACACTTTTTGTTCAAATGTTGAAATTTAAACACATAGAGTATTTTTACCCACTTTATTGTAGGAGAACAGTTACCTACAATAAAGTGGGTAAATTTCAACAAAAATTTATAAAAGTGTAAGAAAGACTATTTTGCCATACTAAATCTAATGATAGGCTGATTAAAATGGTTTTTAGTTAGATTCGAAACATTTATTTTTTTTATTTTTGTGTTTAGTGCATCAAAAATATCGCCAGAGATATTTATTTTTTAAATAAAAGTCAAAAAATTTGATCTCCGTACGCCACAAATTAATTTAATCAGATTGGCCTCAAATTTATGCCACATAAGTTTAAGGCATAGGAGAATAAAAGTTTGCCGGGACATTCAAAATCTGAAGAAAAATTTTTTTATACAAAAAAAAAAAAAACAGTAAAATGCTGCATTGTATTAAATTGAGGATTCTATGCATTATTTTATACATTATTTGGGAATAAAAGTTTTGATGGGGAACTAATTTTTCATATAATTTTTTTTATCAATATTTTTTTGTTTTTTATAAACAATTTTGTTTTTAACTTAAAACTTTAATAACCATCTTTTTTTTTGGTTCAAAAAATGTTCCAAACAAAAGTAAATATTAAACAAGTGAGAGTGTTACATTCGGCTATGCCGAATCTTTGATACCCTCCAAAATGTAATCAATACAAAAAAAAACCTAGGGGCGTTTTTTTTTTTTGGGGGGAGGGGTTGGTGGAAGGCGTTATTGGGCACCTTCTCCTTGCGATTTTGAACTTCTTCTGAGCTAAACATTTTGCATTTGCTTAGCAAAAGTACAAAAAACCCTTTAAAAAATTCTGTTTTTCTTAGGTTGGTTTAATTCTCCAAGTGGGAACTTTTTTCCCCTTGGTCTAATTTTCCCATTTCCGAACTTAACCTGCCTAGGAATATAGGACATATTCGTGCCAAACTTCATCTTTTATTTTGGACTGTATCGTGTCCTCTACAGACGGACAGACGGACGGACGGACAGACATCGCTAGAATGTCTTAGAATCGATCACTGATCAATAAAATATCTACTTTATGGGGTCCTAGACCGATATTTCGATGCGTTACACACGGAATGACAAAGTGAGTATACCCCCATACTGTGGTTGGAGGGTATAAAAACTAAATTTGTGGTATTTAAAAAAACTGACAAAAACTGAAAAATTAGATAAATATTATCACCGATTGCACTAGTTTGTAGAGATTTTTTTCCAGATTTCTATCCTGAATCCGAAAATGAAGTCCAAATGGACCAATTTGACAGACACCCCACTGCGTATGATTGATATTAAGTTTCTTTCAGTGAACAACTGAGCGTATGATTAATATTTATTATAAATAAATATTCTAGTTTACAGAGATTTGGATCCATGACATCTGTATTTATTTTCTATTTAAAATATCGCGCTAAGTCCGAAAATAAAGTCGAAGGTGTAAAAATTAGAACAGTTTTCGAGATATTGCTAACTTTTCAAATTATCAACTTTTTAAAAAAAGTGTTTTTACGTAAATAAAATATCTCCTGACAAAATCGGTGGATTTCAATCTTTTTGTTTCAAGTTCGAGTCTGATTGTTAAAAAACATTTGTATTTGTTTATATCTGATGTGACGAATGTAAAAACCCTCAAATATAACTGCATTTGTATCAAAACTCAATTTCTGAATGTTTACTCTGTAACGACGTGTTTTCACTGGTTGCTGGGATAGAACTCGCGGCGGCCAGGGTTCGTTACAAAAATGTATTTTTCAAGACCGAGAGAGGAGAGAGACATTAAAAAACCGGCACAAATATATTTTTTTCATAAAACATTACAATCTTTATTAAACTTAAAACATATGTCCGACTTATAAAACTACGGCACGACGAAAATGCAGCAAGACGAGGTAAACCTTATGAGAGATAATTGTTGTGGGTGGGAATCAACGACAGGGGCTAGTAGGGAAACCTATTACGGTCCCGTGGTATCACAATGGACCTCAGAGTCTACGTGTGTTGACGTAAAACGTCAGCAGCCACTTACAACCTAACCTGTGGGAATCACTGACAGTGCTTGCTCCAGTGGACTGGCTAGGAAATTTGGTACAACCGCAAATCCTCACCGAAAGCTAGTACAACTAGACGATCTTGTCCACTGTGGTGATGGCAAATACTGGGTAGACGAGAAATTTGGTACAACCGCTAATCCCGTCTTCGAAAGCTAGTACAACTAGACGATCTTCCAGCACTGCCAGTGAACTTTATTTAGTTGCCAGATGTAAAACGTCTAACCCAACTAAATAAGGTCTTACCTCAGTGCCGTCTGCTGTCGAACTCCTCATTTTGCAAACAACACTGCCTTTTATATGATTTTGCGATCAACATGTACACACACTAATACTAGTAAATCTATAAACAACACAACGAACATCTGTAGACTACAGTTGTACAAAACAAACAGTAGTATAATTTAGTACGAATGTTTATAAAAGACAGTGTTGTATTTTAGTGGAGGTTATCCGTTACTTAAATTTAAATTTAAAATACTAAATAAAATAATAATAATACACAGTATGATACATTACAATATTATATGGGGACAAAAACGAGTCCAGCGACTTTTGTCGTCACAACTCAAATTTCTGTCACTTTTACAATTTTCAAATTATTTTTTTAAAAAAACCCTCTTACTTTCTTTGTAATAGATCAGACTTGAACTGCTATGAGAGAAATTAATTTATTTTTTCTTTCTGAAATTTTAGTTGGAATTTACTTTTTTCCCGAATTCCGGTTAAATTGAAACAAATTGTCGATTCAATGCTTCTGAGGCGATTACTAATGTTTGTGTGTGCGTGTATAAACGAACTTACAATGTGAATTTTTGTGATGAATGAATATGTCAGTTATGAAAAAAGCTCAATGACTTTCTTTAAGTCTTTCTAACACCAAAAAGAAATGAAAAAGTCAACGTTGTTGCTTTTTTTTACTTTTTCATTTTGTTTTGAACATTTTTTAATACTTAACCTAGTTTCTTAAAGAGCTGCTGGTTATAAAAAATACATATGAATGTGAAGTTTAGAATATAAGAGCTCGTAAATGAACGCGTGTATGTAATGTTTGTGTAACTGTAAATTTGTTGAAGTTGGCACTATCATCAAAAAGGAAATGAAAGTAATACTATACAAACACACTTACCAATTAATGCCCAAGTGGCAAAATCATATAGCTATGATATTACAAAATGACCATCAAAAAACTGATTATTATATATCAGTTTTTTAGAACTTACTTGCCTCTAAAGCTTTCCTCAATTTCAGAAAAGTCACATGAAAACGGAAAACTATTAAATTTGTTATAGTTTGTTGCTATTTTCAGTCCTAACAGGCTTTCTGGAGCCACCAGCTTCTTGTGCAAATCTATGTTTCAAAAAATATTTTGCGACATTTGTAAATATTGGATTTTTATACCCTCCAACTACAGTATGGGGGTATACTCACTTTGTCATTCCGTGTGTAACGCATCGAAATATCAGTCGGGGACCCCATAAAGTATATATATTATTGATCAGTGATCGATTCTAAGACATTCTAGCGATGTCCGTCCGTCCGTCTGTCTGTAGTTAACACGATGCAGTCCAAAATAAAAGAGCTAGATCCCTCAAGTTTGGCATAAATATGTCTTATGGTCCTAGGCAGGTTAAGTTCGGAAATGGACCAAATCGGACTAGGGGGAAAAAAGTTCTCCCTTGAAGAACTAAACCAACCTCTTAAAAATGCTAATTTTTTTTAGGTTTTTTTGTATTTTTGTGAACCAAATGAGACATTTTTATGTTCGTAGAAGTTTAAAGTCCTGCGCTTGGACCCAGGAGACTAAAAAATATCGTTTTTTTTTTGCCCCGCCCCTCTTTTAAGGGCGTGGATAAAAAAATAATTTAAATAATTATAAAACTATAGTACTTAAGTGCACAAAGCAGACAAAAATGAACTTGTAAACATATACCGTGAGGGCCAAGGAGTCACCCCAGCTCACCGACCCCTCCCCCTACCTTGCCCCCCCCCCTTAAAACAACGCCCCTGTCAATTTTTTTTTTTTTTTATTTTTTTACATGTTGGAGGGTATAATAGATTCGGCACAGCCGAATTTAACACTCTCACTTGTTTTTAATAAACCAGCAACATTGCTTTGCTTTTCTTGGAAATTAAAAAGTTTCTCAATTATAAAAAATAACTTTATATACTATTGTTCATTAAAATTTTATAATTGTTGTCTTAGATGTTTTGTCTTTAAATTTTAAAAAAATTATTCATTAAGGAATACTATTGATCATTTCCGCAAAGAATGTTAAAACCCTGAGAACATTTTTAAATAAAAACTTTTTGTAAATTTCATTTTGCCAACTGGGTTCATACACCTATATGTACAACTACTCATAAACGCATCATCATGAACAACGACAAGAAACCTATTTTTTCCAAAAGCAGAAAAAAAAACACCAAATATTATTTTTTTTTGTTAGAATCAAAAGAAATCTTCAAGTGTCTTTGTAAGGCGGCAGCTTCCTTTCTATGACACTTACCATGTAAACTTCTGAAAGAAGACATAATTTTGTTATCCTATTTGCAACGTATCTTAACTTTGTTCTGTGTTTCTGAATGAATTGTTTTTTGACATTCCAATTGTAATGATCATGTTTTTCGCTTTTGCCATCATTATTATTAGCCAAAACGTATGTATAACTACGGTTGCGTATTAGTTATCTCCACTGAAATTATTAAATTAATAATACGTACAGTATTATGCGCGGGTACAGGGTAGGATAAGGGGAAATTCCCCCACCACCCAGACCAAAATTTAAAAACAAAAAATGGAAAAGAACGAAACTAGGAAGAATATAGAAAGAAAAAGAAAGTAAAATAATAAAAAAAAGAAAATAAGAAAGAACAAAATTTCCTAAAGAATTTTCCAAAGGAAAAGAATTTTCAAATCCAAAAATTTTTCATTGAAAAAAAATCCGAAAAGAAAAATTCTAAAATTTGTTACAGCGAAAATCTCAAAATGTTTAAAGAAAAATTCGACTCTATAGGAAAAATTTCTCAGAATCTGTGACTTCTTCAGGAAATGTGTCAAAATCACTTACTTTTTCTATAAAGCAAAAACGTCTAAGAACTTGAGACTTTTTTTCATGGGAAAAACGTCTTAGAATCTTAGAATTTCTATAGGAAAGGGTCACAGAATCTCTGACTTTTTGTTAGGACAAAAGTCTGAGAGTCTTACACTTTTTCTATAGGAAAAAGGCTCGGAATCTGAGAATTTTTGTATTGAAAAAAGTTCTCAGAATCTAAAATTTTTCTATAAAACTTTATCTATAATCTAAGAATCTGTGACATTTTCTATAGGAAAATATCTCAAAAATAAAATTAAAAAAATGTTCTTGAGTGTAGGGGGGACAATGCAATTTTTGTAACTTAAAAGTGGGGCGTGGCGTAAAAAAGGTTGGGAACCATTGCTTTAGAGTATGAAACTTTTTCTAAGAATCTAAAAATTTTTTTTGTGGCAAAAAGTTCTTCCCAATTAGAAATGTCTTTAAGACATCTCAAAGACTTCCTTATGGCAATGTCAGTGTACCTTTTGACTTAAAAATCTCTGACCATACAAAAAACCTCATGAAACCTCCTGACTTTTTCAGATATTTTGTCAAAGTTCCTCGCCGACAAGTATTTAGGTAGTCAATAGTGCCGACTACATTATGACATGTACATAGTACGTCTAAGATCGTTCAAAAATTTAAAATTTACTAATCACGTCTTTTAATTTACACTACTTACTATTTTTATCTGTTCATTTCTTAAATTAAATTTTTTAAAACTTACTATTTTAATCTGCCTCCCTTGGTCCGCGAACTCAGAACCTTCTGTTTACTGGTCTAGCACCTTACCCCTTTTGCCAAACTTTGATAATAAATGTGATTATTTAAAAACAATTTTAAATTAATTTATTATTTGAATTGTCCTGTTATATATATTTCGTCACCTGATTTAAAAAATGCTACAATATAAATTTTTCTTCCTCAAATATAAAATTTTTTAAAAAATTAATTGGAATTTGGCTTCATCCTATTTAACAAGATTTTGTTAGAGTTATTTAAGCGTATCTTAGTTGTTTTTAATATTATTTACACAAAACAAAAAAAAAACATTTACAAAAAAATATTGCAGGAGCCCTTTACAATTAAGGTGACGATTAGGGCTTCCAATCGGGATATCCCGATCCCGGAAATCCCGGGATTTTCGGGATTAGGCAAATCCCGAATCTCGGGATTTCTGATTTTCAATCCCGGGATTTTCGGGATCCCGATTTTTTTCAATCCCGATTTTTTTTCAAAAATTTATTATTTTTAGATTTTTTTTAAATAATTTTAATAAAATATGAATTTTGTGGAACAAAAAAAAAAAAATTACAAAAGTTCCGTCAGGTACCATGCTTTTGTTATAGAAAAAGGTGAAACGTTTGCGAAATGTAAAGAAATTCTAAAAACTAGTGGTGGTTTGACATAAGGGCTTTTATATTTATTCTTTTTACTCTTACAAGTAGAATATTGCTGTAAATGGCTTTTGACACATCTTAACTCCTTAAGTTGTGAACTTTTTTAATTTTATGTTTTACTAAACGCTCACGCAAACTATATTGGAATTACTCACTTTTCATTTACGCTCACTAGTGAGTCATGCAAACTCTACTCTCGCACTCTCGCTAACACATTTTTATACCAAAAAAAAAATTTTTTTTTGCAAGAAAAAAAAAAAAACAAATTAAAAAAATAGCAAAAAATGAAATGAAATAGCAAAAAATGAATCACTTATGCAAAAATTAGATTTTTTTTTTTTTTTTCAACTCACGTTCACTAAAAGTTGATAACGATGAGCCACGACGAAAGATAACCGAATACGGATATTCTTCACAGGAGGAATCCCGACCTTTTTTTGAAGTTCACGACATCAACAAAACTTTGCTAATTTTTACGAACGCGTGAATTTGTTAAAGTGACAAAAATACTAAAAATTTTTGAAAATCCCGAAAAATCCCGAAAATTTCCAAAAAATCCCGTTAATCCCGGGATTCAAAATATACCGGGATCCCGAAATCGGGATCCCGAAAATTTTTCTTCAATCCCGAATCCCGGGATTCAGAAAAACCAATCCCGATTGGAAGCCCTAGTGACGATATATTCAATTTATTTTGTTTTTGACAAATTTGAAAATATTATGATTTCAAAATATATTTTATTACAAACAATTTTAAGTTGTGGTTGGCCTAGTTGTCTAGCAGGTTCTACAGCTTACGTGTTGTAGATTTTTGACCTTGGGTCAATCGCCGGTCGCGGATTTTTTTTTATTGTTCTAAGACCAATTTAATTTTATTTTTTTAATTACAAAGAAAATTAAATTTAACAAAATTACATCGATTTTACATCGGAAAATTTTTTTTAGTGATGGGTCGGATTTGCTGTATAATTGTCAGCATTAAAGACATGATTTTTCTAAAATGATAAGACAACTTATATGACAAGTCAGCACATTTATAGAACTTGGGGAGCTCAGACAAAAATTATTACATGTCATTAAAATGTCTTTAGTAAAATGTATTCACTTGCTGACTTCTACATGATGAATCATTACTGACATTGTCGTAAAGACAAAATTTCTAATTGGGTTAGAATCCGAAAATTTTTCTTTAGGAAAAAGATCTCTTATTCTGAGAAAATTCTCACTAAGAAATTTTTGGATTTTCTAATCGAAAAATCGGCTGCAGTTGTTTAGCAAAAACTACTAAATTTTATGATTTTATAGCTCTCCTATCACTTTTATTGTAAAACAAGTAGAAAAGTTAAATTCGACTTTGCCGAATCTATAAATACCCTCCACAATGCAGTTTTTTAAAGGGTAGTACATTTTTTAACGTGAAAAAATTAACAATTTTGATTAGAAATATTTTATTTTGAGTAAAAAACTCTTTTTTTGTATTTTTTTTTTAAAAAAAAGAAAAATTACAAATTTTTTTTTTGAGTGTAAAATTTTTTCTAGTGTAATGTTTTTTTACTGTAAAAATATTTCTGAGTGAATGCACTTACGTATGTACACAAAATATTGTCATTTTTGTAAAAAAAAAATAAATTTTTTTTTTGAGAGTAAAATTTTTTTTGAGTGTAAAATTTCTTTCGAGTGTAATTTTTAAGTTACCAATGCTTTAAAACTAAAGAAGTTTAAAAAGCATTGCTATAAAATCAAACAAGTTTGAAAAGCATTGTTTAGTTACCACCAATGCTTTTAAAACTTGTTAAAACACGTGGCAATTTAGATGACTCTAATCTGAAATTCAGAGTTTTGCTTATAACTTTTGAACCACTGAACCGATTGAGCTGAAATTTAATACCAAACAGACCCGGGGAACGGCAAAAATAAATGCCAAGCTTCAGTAGTCTCATTATTGTCTTTCGAAAGTTATCGTGTTTTTTATCTCGTAAATTCGCAAAACACCCATGCCGAAATTTACTCTTTTGCTCATAACTTTTGAACCACCAGACCGATTTGGCTGGATTGCAATACCAACCTGACCAGGTAAATGACAAACATATATGCCAGTATCCTTTGTAAAGTCTTTCAAAAGTTAGCGTGTTTTCTACGGACAGACAGACAGACGGACGGACATCGCTAGATCGACTTAAAATCGATCGAGGATCATAAATATATATACTTTATGGGGTCCTATACCAATATTTCGAGGTGTTACAAACGGAATGACAAACTTATATATACCCTCTATCACTAGAGTGTAGGGTATAAAAAAGTAACCCTTTTTTCTTGTCCGACAACGGTGAGTTGATGACTTTTTTTATACAAAGTAACAAAAAAAAAATTCTAAAAAAGTTATATTCCCGATTAAAAATTTTTATATGATGCAATATATAATGATATGTAATACAATATATAATTATACGCAATTTGATCCGAAAAATGGTGGATGTTTTTGCATTAAAAAAGATCAACTTGTATAAAATATGATTTGATTTCATCCGAGTTTTGACCAGACATTGCCATATATTGATGGATCTAATTAGATCTAATTGCATAAAAACATATAAAATCCTGGTGTTTTTTGGTTTGGGTTGAGATACACCACAGGTCAACGATACATTCACCAAACTTTTAATTTTCTAAAACAAAAAAATGTTTGGGTACGCTTCGAACCAGATAGGTGATATACATAACCCTAACAAGGAAATGTTTAGGAACATTTTAAAAAGTTTTTTATACTTTGCCTAAAAAACTTAGAAAATTGTTGGTTAATTAGAAACATTTATAGTTATATATGGAACAGAATGAAAAATATATAATTTTATATTAAATTATACAGAAAAACAAATTTTGTATTGACCCTCATATAATTAAATATAATTATATCAACCGTACGCATTTTAATCCGAATCATGATTAAATTATATATAACTACATATAACTGCATTTAAAAAATTTAGAATATAGCTCACGGAATATATGATCATTAAAGGTGTCCTTACGACTAAGGTAATTTTTCAAAATCACTTTTGAATACGTGGTAGGGTCCTGAATTGTAGTTTAGTATCTAAAAATGACTGAGCCCAAAATTGGGGACAATCGGATAAAAATAACTCGTGCCGAAAATGGATTGAAGTTTTGGGACACTCTTATGTGATAAAAAAACACGTTTTTTCTAGTTTTTTGAAAATTATTGGTATATGTTATTTTTTGTTAATTTTTTTGTTAAATAATATGAAAATGGTACTAAATTACCTTTCCAAAAAGGTTAAAAAAATTCAAATCGGATAAAAAATAAGCATTTTATGCATACATGCCCCAGACCATTGCATGGGTTTTAAAGCCAAAATTTGAAAATGTTCAAAATTTCTAGGCAAAAAAATAAAAAAAATTAAATTTTACTTTATAATGTTATTAAATACATGTTATAGCTAAAAATTAACAAATATAGTAGTCTAGCTTTTTTTTTATTTAGCGTGGGTAGTGATATAACTTCCGCGGATTTCAAAGAAAATGTGTTTTTCTATGGTAATTTAGCAAATATGAAAAAAAATGTTTTGTATTGTACTATACCAAGTGTAAAACATAAATTCTGTAAATTTTTAGAGAAATAGGGCATCTTTAACCCCTTTTCATCGAGGTGAAATGACAAATTTGGGACATTACATATTTATATAAAACAAGATATCTGCATATATCCGGTTTCTCAAAAGTTATAGAATTTACATTTTACGCTTCGTTCCGTACAATAAAGAACAAATTTTCCCATATTTGCTAAATTATTGTGGAAAAACGCATTTTATTTGGAATCCGCGGAAATTTTATCACTACCGGCGAAAAATAAAAAAAAATCTTGACTACCATATCTGCTATTTTTAATCGTAAACATGTTTTCAATATGATCATAAAGTAAAATTAATTTTTTTTTTATTTTTTTGCCTAAAAATTTTGAAAATTTTGAAATTCTGGCTTTAAAACCCATACAATGGTCTGGGGCATGTATGCGTGAAATGCTTGTTTTTTATCCAAATTTAATTTTATTAATCTTTTTGGAAAGGTAATTTAGTACCATTGTCGTATTGTTTCACAAAAAAATTAACAAAAAATAACAAATACCAACATTTTACCAAAAACTACAAAAAAAGGGTTTTTCTTTCATATAAGAATGCCCCAAAACTTCAATCCATTTTCGGCACGAGTTATTTTTAGCCGATTGTCCCCAAATTTTGGCTCACTCATTTTTAGATACTAAAGAACATTTTAGGACCCTACCAGGTGTAAAAAGATGATTTTCGTTTTTAAGGACACCTCTAATGATCATATATGATTCGTTAGGTTTGTATCAAGTTATATATTGTTATATATGTTTATTTTTACTCGGGTTATGTTCGAATGGCGCCAAGCGTTAAATAATCGGATTTGGCTTAAATTAAATTTCAATTAAAGTTTGTCTCAAACTTTACGAAAAAGTCTTCGTTTTTTGAAAATTTCATATAGCGATATCTCGAAAAATATTAACACACCCTTCAATTTTTTGTTTAAACATACTTTCCCCCTATCATCACTCCCTAAGTGGTCGCCCATGCAAAACTACATTTTTATAAAATTATTTCCCACTGTAATTTGTATGAGAACCCTCTGAGGGAGTGGTGATAAGAGACATATTTTATCTTTCAAAATTGAGGACTATTTAATTCTGCAGACGATTTGTACTTTGTATTACACATTTTTTTATTAAAATTCTTCAAGTTAATAGAAATTTTACACACCTTAGAATTTATTTTTTTTAACAAAAATGTATGCAAATATATTTATATTTATTTCTATTTAATTTTTTTAAATTGTTTTTTTTTTTATTTTGAAAGAAATTCTTCTGTTAAAATTTTTCTAGACAACAAGTTGAATGTTGAAAATTCATAGTGTTAAATAAATAAAAAAAATTCACACAAATGCTAATATTTGTCAGTCTGTCTCTTTTATTAAGGGTTGTTTGTCTCAGTTTTAGTTCATAGTTTTTAATATTTGTTATTTTGTCTGCCAAGTATTAAAATGACTATGATGATTATGATGGCAAATACTAATGACGGGTGGACTATAATAACTAATTAATGAGAGTGTTGAACTTTTAAATAACTGTCATAAGTAGTCAAATAAAATTTTTGTGTAAATGGCTAAATGAAAAAAATAAAGTTTAGTTTAGGTAAATTTAAATTACTGTTTTAACAACTATACCAATTATAATGTACGAATTACAATTTGTTTAAATTAAATTTAATTTAGTTGGTAGCGTGCTAGCCTTTTAAGCGAAGGGGTCGTGGGTTCGAATTTACCAGAACCAGAGACCAAATTTAACAGCTGTCTTTTTGTTTTAAAAAAATCATTAAACGAATGTTGTGCAAACTAACAAGGGAAGTATCTCAACCCTTATGAGCCGATTTGGCTGAAAATTAAAATATGTATAAAAGAGACGATTTTAAGGTTGGGGTGTCTCGGCTTATCAGCCATATCAGCGATTTTAAATTTCGTTGTCCCCTTATGAAACAATGTGGACCTTCGGGAAAATTTTGATAATTCCCGAACTAACAGGAATATCGTCTAGAGCAAAAATACGTGTCGATTTAAATTTAATAAAGATTATTTGGTATTCCTATACCTAAAAAAAATTTTTCACCAAATTTTTTTTTTCATCAATTTTTTTTTTTCATCAATTTTTTATCATACATTTTTTTTCATCAAATTTTTTTTTCATAAAAATTTTTTTTTTCATTGTTTTTTTTTTAAAATTTTTTTTTTTGTAAATTTTTTTTTTTTGTCATTTTTTTATAATTTTTTTTTTTTTATAAAGATTTTTTCATCACTTTTTATACCCTCCACTCTAGTGATAGAGGGTATAAATAGGTTTGTCATTCCGTTTGTAACACATCGAAATATTGGTCTAGGACCCAATAAAGTATATATATTCATGATCCTCGATCGATTTTAAGTCGATCTAGCGATGTCCGTCCGTCCGTTCGACTGTCTGTCTGTCCGTCTGTAGAAAACACGCTTACTTTTGAAAGACTTTTACAGAAGCTACTGAAGATTGGCATATATGTTGGTCATTTACCGGGTATTGCAATCCAGTCAAATCGGTCCAGTGGTTCAAAAGTTATGAGCAAAAGAGTAAATTTCGGCAAGGGTTTTTCGCGAATTTACGAGATAAAAAAACGATAACTTTCGAAATACAATAATGAGGCTACTGAAACTTGTCATGCATCTTTGCCGTTCTATTTGGTACTGAATTTTAGCTCAATCGGTCCAGTGGTTCAAAAGTTATAAGCAAAACCCTGACTTTCAGATTTTTTTTCATCTTAAATGCCACAAGTTTTAAAAGAATTGGTGGTAACTTAACAATGCTTTTAAAACTTGTTTAACTTTAAAGCAATGCTTTTTAAACTTGTTTAGTTTTAAAAGCATTGGAAACTTAAAAATTATACTCCAAAAAAAATTTTACACTCGAAAAAAAATGTATTTTTTTTTTACAAAAATAAAAATATATTCGATTTAGAGTTTTATTCTAGTTCGAGGCCCAAAAATATTTCTATTTATGATATTGTCATAAGTATATTAATAATTACCGATGGTGATTTAGTATATACAATTTTTGCTTTAAAAGAGTTATTTTTGTTGGAAAACAGATTTCGGACCTTCATAATAGCATTTCTCAAATAACTTGTGAAATATATCAAATATTATGTCTGGTTTGATGTTTGATTGACCAACGATGATTCTCTAAAGTCTGCTGAAGATTCCTTAGTGGGGATGAAACTGATCAGTACAGATATACTATGAGATGAGTAACTTTTTTAAAGCAATAAATTAAAAATACTCTATTATGACAATATCATAAATAGAAATATTTTTGGGCCTCGAACTAGAATAAAACTCTAAATCGAATATATATACATATATAAAGGCCGAATAAATACATTTTATTTTTATGTACCTTTTGGTACTAAAAATAAAAAAACAACATTTAAAAATTAAAATATTTTGTGTACATACGTACGTACTCAGAAATATTTTTACAGTAAAAAAAAACATTACACACGAAAAAAAGTTTTACACTCAAAAAAAAAAAATTGTTATTTTTTATTTTTTTTTAAATGACAAAAAAAAGAGTTTTTTTACTCAAAATAAAATATTTCTAATCAAAATTGTTAATTTTTTTCTCGTTAAAAAATGTACAATCCTTTAAAAAGGCATTTTGGAGGGTATTCGTAGATTCGGCAAAGTCGAATTTACCTTTTCTACTTGTTTTTTCATCAATTTTTTTTTCACAATTTTTTTTTTTTTTCATCAAACTTTCAATTTATCAATTTTTTTTTTTCATCAATTTTTTTTCTTTTTATCAAATTTTTTTTTATCAAATTTTGTTTATCAAATTTTTTTTTCATCAAATTTTTTTTTTCATCAAATTTTTTTTTTCATCAATTTTTTATACCCTCCAACCACAGTATGGGGGTGTACTCACTTTGTCATTCCGTTTGTTACGCATCGAAATATCGGTCGGGGAACCTATAAAGTATATATATTTTTGATCCATGATCGATTCTAAGACATTTTGTGAATGTCCGTCCGTCTGTAGATGGCACGATGCAGTCCGAAATAAAAGAGCTAGCCTCCTGCAATTCGGCATGAATATGTCTTATGGTCCTAGGCAGGTAAATGGGCAAAATCGGCTCAGGGGAAAAAAAGTTGCCCCTTGAAGAACTAAACCAACCTCTGAAAAATACACTTTTTTTACATGTTTTTTTGTATTATTGTTAAATAAATGAAACATTTATTATATTTATCGGGATAGGAAGGTGCTCTCAATGTCCCCCACTGACCCCCATCACCCCCCCCCCCCCAAACAAACGCCCCTGAAATTTTTTTTTTTTTTTTTTCATTTTGGAGGGTATAAAAATTCGGCACAGCCGAATTTAACACTCTCACTTGTTTTTCATTAATTTTTTTTTTTTTTCATTAAATTTTTTTTTTTATTAATTTATTTTTATCATATTTTTGGTCATAAATTTTTTGTCATAAATTTTTTTTCATCAAATTTTTTATATCAATTTTTTTCTCACCAAAAAATTTTTTTTTTATATTTTTTTTTATCATTTTTTTTTACAACAAAAAATTTTTCTTTTCATCATAAAAGTGCATCAAAAACTTTTTTTCATCAAAATTTTTTTTCACCAAAAATTTTGGGTTCATTAAATTTTTTTTAATATAATTTTGTTTTTCGTGAAAAAAAAAATATTTTTTTACCAAAACTACTTTCTCACCAAGTCTAAGCTTTTCGCATAAAAATTTTCCATTTGTCTATCAAATGTACATAAAACATGTGAGAGTGTTATATTCTTTGGGGCTGAATCTTTTATATTCTCCAAAATGTAAAAACACTTTTATGCACTTATTTTTGCACTCACTTACGAAATGTACAGCTCTTTTGGTTTTTTAATGGGGTCCTCGACTGATATTTCAATTCGTTTTGCATGGAATAGCAAAGTAATATAACATTCTTTTTTCTAAAAAAAACTTTGCTTTGGCAAGTACACCCAAATCTTCCGCAAAACATTATCATGATTTAATGTTTTGAGCAAGAGTACAAAATTCGCAGGCATTTTTTTATGAAAGGACTTCTAGAGATGTCCCGTATTAAAATTTGCAATAACATTTATTTTTTGGTTTTTATCATAAAAGTATAAAATAACAATTATTAAAAACCTTTTGTTCAAACAATTTAAAATAACTTTTATTTTATATTTATTGGAGTAAATAACTGTTATAACAGTTATTTTATAAAAAAAATCAATTAAAGTTTATATCTTAAAATCAATGATTGAAGCCTCAGCTATCAATAGGATTTTTTATGCATGCGTTTATTTTAGTTTTATTTTAATAACTCGAATTTTTTAAGGCTCAGAGAGTTTTTGATAACAGTTATAAAAAATAAAAAAGTTTTTTATTTCTGTTATTTTGAACAGATATTTATTTGAAAAAATATTTTTATTAAGAAAAATATTTTTGAACAGTTAAATTTTACTTTTTTCAATAAATCTCATAACAGTTATGGTCTCTGGTTGTAAGAAAGTTTAGTAATAGTTAAAATTTTTACACATCACCTGATAGGCATTTTAGTGATATTTTTGGTGATTTTTGATCGATAGACACACGTTTCCTGCAGGATAATTATTATCATTACCAGGTGATCCAGTTGGGTAAGAGCACTAATTACTAAATGTTTGCTAGGATATGTTATTCAAACTTCTATTTTTTTTTACCAATTTATATAACTGTTTAGTTAAATTGTTTTTATAAGGAGATTAAAAAGTATTAAATCCCTATTAATATTATAAATCTGATTGTTGGTTTGTCTGTCTGTCTGTCTTTCTGTCTGTCTGTCTGTCTGTTCCGCAATAAGTACAGAACGGCTTAACCGATTTTCATGAAATTTTCACCACAGATAGTACTAACCGAGGCGGGAACTATAGGCCATAAGCGAACTCAATCGGACAAAGGGGCGTAAAATGCCACGCCCCTTTGTACCATGCTAAAGCTATATCTGCCTGTCAGACAATAACGGAAAAACGGCTGAACCGATTTTCATGAAATTTTCACCACTGATAGTACTAACCAAATCGGTAACAATAGGCCATAAGCGACCGCGATCAGAAAAAGGGGCGTAAAATGCCACGCCCCTTTGTACCATGCTAAAGCTATATCTGCCTGTCCGGCAATAACGGAACAACGGCTGAACCGATTTTCATGAGATTTTCAACACAGATAGTACTAACCGAGGCGGGAACTATAGGCCATAAGCGAACGCGATCGGACAAAGGGGCGTAAAATGCCACGCCCCTTTGTACCATGCTAAAGCTATATCTGCCTGTCAGACAATAACGGAAAAACGGCTGAACCGATTTTCATAAAATTTTCACCACAAATAGTACTAACCAAAGCGGTAACAATAGGCCATAAGCGACCGCGATCGGAAAAAGGGGCGTAAAATGCCACGCCCCTTTGTACCATGCTAAAGCTATATCTGCCTGTCCTGCAATAACGGAAAAACGGCTGAACCGTTTTTTATGAAATTTTCACCACAGATAATACAAACCGAGGCGGGAACTATAGGTCAGAAAAATCCGCGATCGGAAAAATGGGCGTAAAATGCCACGCCCCTTTGTACCAATCAGAAACTATGTCTGCCTGTTCCGCAATCACTGAAAAGTGATTTAACCGATTTCACTGAAATTTTTACCACAGATACTACTAACCGAGGCGAAAACTATGAGCCACAATAAAGGGCGATCGAAAAAAGGGGCGTAAAATGCCACGCCCCTTTTCGTTACACTGAAAGCTATTTCTGCCTTTTCCTCAATTACGCTTAAGCAGTTAACTTGATTTTTATGAAATTTTCACCACTGATTGTATTAACCGAAACGAAAAGTATGATCCACAATAGAGGGCGATCAAAGAAAGGGGGCGTAAAATGCCACGCCCCATTTTACTATACTGAAAGTTTTTTCTGCATGTTCCGTAATCATGCTTAAACAACCATACCGATTTAAAAAAATAAATAAAATAGCACGCCCCTTTATATTCAATTGAATGCTATTTGTGTCTGTTCCGTAATCTAGCATAAACTGCTAAACCGATTAGAATAAAATTTATACCACAGATAGTAAGTACTTACCGAGGCGGGAACGAAAGATTAAAATAGAGCGCGTTTGGACAAAGGGGGCGTAAATTAACACGAGCCTCTGTACTATACTGATAGTGTTTCTGCCTGTTCCTTAATAAGGCTTAAACGACTAAACCGATTTTAACAACATCTTTTCCATAGATAGTACTAACAGAGGCGAGAACTTTAGTCTGTATCAACTGCCACGCCTTTTGCAATGTACTGAAAGTTTTTTCTGCCATACCGTTATCACTCTTAAACTACGAACCCGATGTTGTTAAAATTTTCACCACAGTTAATAATTATTGAGGCGTAAACTATAGACTCCACCAGACAAAGGCGTGAATTGACACGCCCCTTTGTAATACATTAAAATTTATTTTTGTCTGATCCGTACTCACGCGTTAACGGTGAAACCTATTTTAAGCAAATTTTCACCACAGTTAGTATTTACCGCGGCGATCGGGCAAAAGGGCTTAAAATGCCGCACCCTTTTGTATTAAATTAAAAAATATTTTTTCCTGTTTCGTAACTATATGCCATATAAAATGCGATGAGACAAATTAAAGTAAAATGCCACATCAATTTGTAATATACAGAACGTTATTTCTAGCTTATTTGCTATCATGCAAAAACGGCTTAACCAATTCCTTTAAACACTACTGCCATATTAGAACCTGAAAACAGTTAAGCCGATTTCAATGAAATTTTCAACACAAATAGTGCTATAGGCAACATTAAACAGCGATTGATAAAAAAGGCATATAATGGCACGCCCCTACTTTTGTGAGTTAATATTGTCTGCCAGTTCCGCAAACGTGGAAAACCTGCTGAACAAATTTAATTGCAATTTTCTTTACGTGCTAACCAATAGGGGAACTATAGGTCACATGAGACCAAAATTTAACTAGATGCGTTAAATGCCACACCCACTTGAACTATTGTGAAAGTTATGTCTTTATTGAAGTTTTCACCACATAAAGTGCTAACCGAGGAGGGAACTATAGGTTCCTTTTAAAAGCCATTAAAGAAATACATTAATTTTGGGGTGGGGCGATTATTCGTTTTTTCTATTTCGCTTTGCGTCGGGGTCGTAACAGTTGCCTTTTATGGTCAATATTAACTCACAAAAGTATTGCACCTGCTGGGCAATGTCTTTGGGTTCCTTTTTTGATTTGAAATCGGGAAGTTCCAAACAAGGTGCAAAAAAACGTTTTCATTTTTTTTGTTAAAAAAAAACGTTTTTGATTTTTTTTGTTAAAAAAGGTTTTTATGATGGTCGAATAACTTTTTTTGAACGGCCCACATCACACACTCCACCCAACCAAGAAGGTTTGTTCCCATGACGGAAGAACACGTACGCACAATGTTCCCGACGCTAAGCGAAGTCGAAAAAAATCGACCAAACCTCAGGAATAGGTTTATATTCACCAGTGAAAAGTCATGAAGCAGTAGATAAACTGACTAATAAAAACCTCAATCATTATATAATATTTTTTCAACCCGGGCAACGCCGGGTGCAAAACAGCTAGTTATTAAATAAATTTAAGTACAAGTTTTAAGTACATTTCAATTAACAATCACATTACAAAAAATATTACCCCCCTTTATAAATAGATAAAAGTAAATAACCCTTTAAGCCAATTAAATATGTATTTAACAATTGAATAAATATAGTGTGAATAAATTTATTGTGAGGGTGCTTAAATAAAACCACTTTAAATCGTAGTATATAATTTTTTTTTGTATGTATTTTCAAGTATTTTATTTAATCTTAAAATTCATGAACATGCACGTGTCACAGCTGTTGAAAAATACATAATACATAATTTGTAAATATAGTATGTACTGTATACAACCACTTACTGAAAATAATATATATGACCAACAACAAAATAAGTGTAACATTAAATGTTTTGTTAGGTTCACGTTACTTGACCAAAAACAAAACAGTTTATTTCATGGTTAAATATAAAAAAAAAATTGAGAGAAAAAATATTCAACAAACAATATGGAAAAAACTCACGCTCTTCAATGAATATTTACTACATACACTCAGAGAAAAAGCTTATTCATATTGATGAAAAGTTAAATCAATATGATGAAATGTTACTTTTTCGTCCAATGTAACTTGTCATCAATATGATGAAGCGGTGTCCATCAATAACTTTTTTTTTATTTGAAAAATAAAAAAAAATAATATTTTTTTTTTTATTATTTGATTTTATTTATTCAAATTATTTTTATTTACTTACATTTGTTTGCTATTTTCTATTTTTAAAAACTTGCATCTTTTTTCGTATCCACCAAGATTTGAACGCCGGACCTCTTGTTCGTTTGGCTTAGCCTCAAGCCACTAGTCTACAGAATATCAACAAATAATACTTAACACTAAAAAGCCGTTTTGTTTGTTGTATAAGTTAATAAGTCACACGCTTTCCTAACCGATTACACGATTTTAAATTGAAACAACGTGTTCAAGTGTCAAAATTAGACTAACTCTTTTATTTTAGTTTATTTGCATCTATGTCTTACATCTATTCTTAAAATTAACTGTTCGGAATGGTGTTGCCAAATTAATGATAAATTCAATTAGGGAATTCCGAATAAGAAAATAAAATGTTACAATTCTTTTCATATCTTTTATAATGTTTTAATTTTATATTGGGTGTTAACTATTTAATAGTATTCCAAATTGATAGTATGTGTTAACTTATATAACAAGAAATTTTGAGTCTTTACATATGGGGCATTCCATGTCATATCGGACACTTTGAAAATTTTTTTTTAGATTTTCCCAATTTGTTTACAGTTTTTAGTACACTTCGAATACTCCTTTGTGGTCAATTTTCAGATTTTTTTGATGACCCGTTCAAAAGATATCGAATTTTTAAAAATTGATAGTTTGTTCCTTTCCTCAAACTTCTTTTACTCATAACTTCTTCAATAATAGACCAAATTTTTTTTTTCAAAATTGTTGATTTTTTACGTACTTTAAAAAAAAAAAAAACAAAAAAAATTATAAAAGCGCTCTTGTATGCGAATTTTTAAGTTTTAAAATTTAAATCTCATTTTTGAAAATGTTTGTACTCTTCGATTTGTTTGAAATGTTTTTGTGTTAAACCTCTATCGATTCTACAAATTTTTTGCCCAGGAGGATCGTGGGATAACGATTATTACTATTTTTTTTTTTAATTTTTTGAAAAAACTTTATTGCAATTTTCCAATCTTAAAATCATTTCTACTGCTCCAATGGTGCGTCATAGAGGGGTCATTTATAAGACCGACCCCCATTAATTTTTACGTCTTAACATTTTTTGGAACAAACTAATACGCTATCTCCAATTTCTAAGGGGTCTCCCACACAAAACGATATTTTTTATAATTTGCGCCAATAGTGCCCTTAGAGCAACAAAATGTATGACCGACCCACAATATTTTTTAATCCAAACATTTTCTATGAATGTTTAGATGCTCTAAGGGCACTATTAGGGCAGTTAGAGCGGTTGGAGCAAATTTTAAAAAATGTCGTTTTGTGTGGGAGCCCCCTTAGAAATTGAAGATAGGGTATTAGTTTGTTCCAAAGAAATGTTAAGACGTAAAATTTAAAGGGGTTCGGTCCCCTCTATGACTCACCATTGGAGCAGTAGAAATGATTTTAAGATTGGAAAATTACAATAAATTTTTTTAAAAAAATTTTAAAAAATAGTAATACCCGTTATCCCACGATCCTCCTGGGCAAAAAATTTGTAGAATCGATAGAAGTTTTACACGAAAAAATTTCAAAAAAATCGAAGAGTACAAACATTTCCAAAAATGAGATTTAAATTTTAAAACTTAGAAATCGCATACTAGAGCGCTTTTAAGAATTTTTTGGGATTTTTTTTTAAAAAGTTCGTAAAAAATCAAAAATTTTGAAAAAAAAAATTTTAAATTTGGACCATTATTGAAGAAGTTTGAGTTAAGGAATAAACTACCAATTTTTAAAAAATCGATATCTTTTGAACGGGTCATCAAAAAAATCTGAAAATTTACCACGAAGGGTACTGAAAACTGTAAACAAATTGGGAAAATCTAAAAAAAATTCAAAGTGTCCGATTTGGCATGGAATGCCCCATATACTTTATGGGGTCCCCGACCGATATTTCGATGCGTTACAAACGGAATGACAAAGTGAGTATACCCCCATACTGTCATTGAAAACAACAGATATTTCCAAATTTTAACGATTTTGACAATATTGTGACGACTTTTACTAATGGTAATTATTTTTTTTTGTGATGCCATACCAATGGTAATTATTTTTTTTTAATTTTCATTAGCAATTAAATTGATTAGTAATTTAATTGGTTCAATTGATACAACCAATGGTAATGAAAAAAATTTCATTACAATTGACATCAATTAATTGGTCCCTTTATTTAGTCCCATCTTTAAGCTGTCCCAACCCAATAAAGTAGCAGATTGTACTAAAAACAAATTAAAAACAAAACACACATTCGATAATATCAAGCTGAAGTTCAGTTTTTGATGCAAAAGAGTTGGTTGATCGATACGTAGGAGGCCAAAATGAACATTGGTAGTAAAAACTAAATTCGGTTGACATAACCGGTTTTTATTTGAACACTTTTTTATTCACAATTTTTGGCTGCCAAAACACCAATTCACAGTTAATTCTGAACCTTGTTAAAGATATCCCTAACGTTCGCCAGTTTTTTTTTTTTAATTTTCTGTAAATTCTCCAGAAAAAAATATCAGATTTTGCAAGGATGAAATTTAAATTTTATCCCATATTTTCAATAAGTTATTATGTATATAAAAAAAATTTTGTGAGTTACAAAAATGAAAAACAAATAATATCATAATAAAAAAAAAAAAAGATACAATAAACATAAGACACACATTAATAAATTTTATTCCAACTTTTGTGCAAAAAAAGTTGTTTTAGAAAAAAATCTGGTTTGAAAGCCTAAATAAATACTTTCAAATTTTGCACAAAATAAAATCCCCAAAGGTATTCTTCGATTTTTTTTCTTAGCTTAAAACTAGACAACATTTTCTTATTGATTTTGTTTTATTAAATAAATTTGCAACAAAAAAAAACTAAATCAATTTGTATGCTTTACATAAGTAGTTACACAAAAATTCTAGTACTCTTTTTTGTTTTCTAAATTTGTAAAATAACAATTTATTATAACAAGCCTTTATTTTCCTATACGCCTTAAAAAATTATATTTTTGTTTTTTGTTTAAGAACCCTTAAGTAAATTTTATTTTTTAAGATTTTATTTTGTTAAAGACTTACAAGGAAGTATCCCAAGAGAATTTCTACATACTTATTTTTGAAAATGTATTCTTGTTTAATATTTAGACTTTCTGCTGTTTATTCCAGAATGAGATGAAATCTTAGTAATAATTTTAAGATAAACTTATCAACAAGAATTATTTTTCAGAATCTGAGAATTTTTAACAGGAAAGCTCTCTTTTTTATTAAAATGAATTTATAGTAAATATTGTTCATACGCTCAGTTGTCCTCTGAGCGAATTTTAATATTAATCATACGCAGTGGGTTGTCAGGCAAATTGGAAGGCTTTTGTTTTTAAATACGCAATCAGAACAAAATACTATATAAACAAAATATAAGAATTTCAATAAAAATACAAAACAAAATACCCAGAAACAATGACTGATGGAACTCAAGATTTTAAATTCAGAAACGATTATTAAAATTCTATTGCAAAGTCGATTTTATTTATTTTTTGGGTACTTTAGGTAAGGCTAAATATTTTTTGTTATTTGTTTAATAACCAAAGTCAATATTATTTTTTAAGATTTTATTTATTAAAGACATACGAGGGAGTAGCCCAAGTGAATTATTACATATTTTTGTAAATATTTTCTTGGTCAAGTTTTAGACTTCATATTTTTTTAGAATGAGATAAATAAATAGTAAAAAAATCTTAATACAAATTTAAAAAAAAAAACTTATCACCAAGAATATATTTTAGAATCTGATATTTTCTAACAGGAAAACTCTCTCAGAATTTGATAATTTTAATTTTTAATAATATCACTAGTATACAAATTTAAAAAATATGTTGCTATCCACTCCAAAATTTTCGAGATATTGGCAACTTTTAAAAATTTCTTCTTTTTAAAAAAGTGGTTTTGCTTAAACTCAAAAATATCTACAAAAAAGAAAATTGCATTATAAATTTCACAAGGAAAAACGAATTTTAAAACTCGTTTTTCTATTTTACGTTCTACACTCAAAAAAATACGTTAGTAGATTTACTAATTTTTTTTTGCTAACGCTAGTTAGCTAACTTTTAGCAAAATTTTAGTTGAGATTAGCATGTTAGCAAAAAATTCTTGTAAACTTCATTTAGCACATTAGCAATTTTAAACAAACTTTGAACTAATTTCTTTTGCTAAATTTGAAATTGAGTTGACAACATTTTTACAAGATTTTTTGCTAACATTATCAAAAATAAATGGTAAATTCTTTTTTATTTTCAGAAAACTACAACTTTGGTGTAAAGCTTCCAAAATTTTTTTTTTCGGCAGTTTACATTTTAAAAATATGTCAGTTAATAAATTAATTTACATCATGAGTTTTAATTTGCAATTTTTTACACAATGGACGATGAAAGAAAAGTGCGTTCAAAAATAATTAAATATTTTCAACAAAACCAAACATGGACATACAAAAAAATTGCCAAAGAAACTAATGTATGCCGCCAAACAGTTTCAAAAGTGGTAAAAAGGTATCTGGAACACCTAACAATTGAAAGGAAGCCGGGAACAGGAACAACGACTGGTTATCGTAACATTGGTAAGGCATATAAAGTTAAAAGCATCCTTAAGAGAGCTCCTAACACATCTGGCAGAAAAACAGCTCGGTTAGCCCAATGCTCAGACTTTTTTGTACGTAAAGTGAAACGTAAGGCGGGACTAAAGTCCTACAAAGTTCAAAAAGTTCCCGATAGAAACGCTTTTAAAAATTTGGAGGCCAAAACCAGAGCTAGAAAATTGAAATCAAATTTTATAAAAAAATACAACTGTTGTGTAATGGACGACGAAACTTATGTCCTGGCTGATTTTGCGCAGCTCCCTGGTCAAGAATTTTATGTTTCCGATGTTCGAGGAAATGTTGCGGAAAAATTTCGGTCAAAAAAGCAAACGAAATTCCCCAAAAAATTCCTAGTATGGCAAGCCATATGTAGCTGCGGCCAAAGAAGCCAGTCATTTGTGACATCTGGCTCTATAAACAGCGAAATTTATATCAAGGAGTGTTTGCAGAAGAGACTTCTTCCGTTCTTGAGTCAGCACAATGTATCCACTTACTTTTGGCCCGATTTAGCATCTTGTCACTACAGCAAGAAAGCGCTGGAGTGGTATAATGATAATAATGTGGTTTTTGTACCAAGAGAGGCAAATCCACCAAACTGCCCGGAGCTCAGGCCAGTGGAGAGATATTGGGCTCTTGTTAAAAAAGAATTAAAGGGCACAAAAAAGGTCTCCCAGGACATGCAAGATTTCAAACGTAGATGGACCACCTGCTCTAAAAAGGTGACAGAAACTACCATAAAAGCCTTAATGGGAGGGTTTCCGGAAAAAGTGGATAACTTTGTTCGTAGTGGTTAGAGTTCCATGCGGTTTTTTTGTTATGATTTTGTATTAAATTTTATTTAATAAAAATTTGGTTTGAAGTCTTAAAATTCAGTAGTCTGTTTTTTATTTAACTTTATGTGTGTTAACATTTTTATGATCTCACTCCTTACTTTCGCGGGTTCTCTTCACATGTGTGGACTAGTGTGGCCCAGCAACATATGGAAAAATACCAAGTATAACTCACAACTGAACGTACCTCAAAATATGATAGATGGCATCGTAATGAACAATTTGCGCCAAATTTCAGCACCCTACAACGATTGGAAGGGGATGCTAACTCATCATAAGTGTTTGCAACCTCCAAAGAAATCTTGAAATTTTTTTTATTGGAATCTTAAAAATAACCATATGAAATGCTAGCGTAACAAGAGCACATAATTCACATGTGGCCATTTTGTCCTAAGTTTGTCCTTAAACAAAAAAAAAATACATATTAAAACAAGTGAGAGTGTTACATTCGGCTGTGCCGAATCTTTTATACCCTCCAAAATGTAAAAAAACTCTATATGAAAAAAAATCCAGGGGCGTCTTTTTTTTTTTTGGGGGGGGGGGGGTTGTGGGAGACGTTAGGGGGCACCTTCCCCCTGTGATTTTTAACTTATTCTGAGATAAGAATGTTGCATTTGCTCAGCAAAAGTACAAAAAACCCTGCAAAAAATGCGTTTTTTCTTGGGTTGGTTTAGTTCTCCAAGGGGGAACTTTTTTTCCCTTGGTCCGATTTTGCCCATTTCCGAACTTAACCTGCCTAGGAATATAAGACATATTCGTGCCAAACTTCGGAAGTCTAGCTCGTTTAGTTTGGACTGAATCGTGTCTTCTACAGACGGACAGACGGACAGACGGACAGACGGACAGACGGACGGACGGACGGACGGACATCGCTAGAATGTCTTAGAATCGATCACTGATCTATAATATATATACTTTATGGGGTCCTAGACCGATATTTCGATGCGTTACACACGGAATGACAAAGTGAGTATACCCCCATACTGTGGTTGGAGGGTATAAAAAGCGGAACCCTGCATTTCACTAAAACCGCTGTAACTCAAAAACTATGCGGACCATTAAGTTGCGATAAAGTTCATTTGAAAGGTAATACAAATATCTTTAATTTGAATATAATATCCAAAAAAAAATTTTGTTTTTTTCTTAATCGAAACTAAAATGTCCTTATTGTCCTTTGTAGGCAACCTTAGGGAAAAATGGCCATATGTGACTTATTTGCTCTTGTAGCGATACCATTCCATGTAGTAATTTTTAGGATTGCAAAATTTTTTTTTTTTAGATTTCTTCGGAGGTTGCAAACACATGTGATCAGTTAGCATCCCCTTCTAATCGTCGTAGGGTGCTGCAATTTGGCTCAAAATATTAGTTACGATACCATCTTTCATTTTTTAAGGTACGTTGAACCGTAGCGAAGCAAAAGGAATTTTGGGCCACCCTAGTGTGGACCCTAATGGGACCTAACTTTGGATCCACAAAAGTTACCATTCCCGAAAATTTTAAAATGTTCATATCTAGGTAAATGTGGCCGACATAACAAAAAGTCCAAAAGAATTTTTGTAGCTCTCAACACGTAGAACAAGACCGCAAAATAACCAAAAGCTCTCCGAGTAATATTTTTGAAGTTATCGAGTTTTTTAATTCTCAAGACCCCAGTGATCCCCTAAAATCACGTATCTCAAAAACTAAGCAAGGTAGAGCGAAACGGACCCAAATTTTGGATCAAAAACTATGACGATTTTTAAGGAATCCAACTAGGTATAGGTCCATCGGGGTCTGGACCTATTGGGTCCGAACCCAATGAGGTCCTCAAATGTGTATGAACTAAGTTCAAAAAAAAAAATCAGTTAACTAATTATTGGCAAAACATTTTTGCTAACTTTAGCAAAAAAATTGTGGGTCCAAAATCAGCAAATTTTCTTGTAGGTTTACAAGCTTTTTTTGCTAACATTACAGTTTTTTTTTTTGAGTGTAGTCTGATCTAATGAGAATAAATTAAGATGGTTTCTAAAAAGTCTGTTCAAAATTTTAAAAATTATATGCATTTGAGTAAAAATGCAAAAATTCAGTTTTAAATTTAAAAAAATTTTAACTAACAAGGAAGGTCTTTCACAGGGCACCCACCGATTGTCCTGAAACTTGCACATAGGAAAGAGGCGACCAAAATAAGAGTAACATGTTTTTTATAGCGGCCCAATCTAATATTTATCGGGTCAAGGGAGAGGGGGAAAACCGGGACTTTTTGCGTTTTTTGAAGATTTTTCACATTTCTTTAACGGCTTCGTTAAGTTCGTTATTGTCGAAAATGTATAATCGTAGGGGTAGTTTATATGGAGATGTATTACCGTAAGACCGCCAAAATTATATTTAATAATATCTATCAAAATTAAGCTGACCCCTATTTTTTCGTTTGGCGAAATTCCTGCTAGTTCGGCTTTTATACGGATTTTCCAGAAAGCCCTTATTTTTCCATAAGGTGGCAACCCTTTTTTAAATTTGAGATTGGGCAGCCAAAAAAACGGGTAACTCTTATTTTTCCCCCCTCATTCCCACATTCAAGTTTCAGGACAATCGGTGGGTGCCCTGTAAAAGACCTTCCTTGTAAGTTAAATTTACAATAGAATTTTTTTTTTTTTTGTTCTAAATTTCGTTTAAATTGAGGTAAAATTGTAGATATATCTATGAATAGATTTTAAGGCAATTATCAGATTGAAATATATTGTATACAGAATTGATAGAGTATGTATTAAGGTTGAATTTAAAAGTAAAAAAATTCAAATCTTCCGATTTTGTCCGGAGATATTTTTGTTTATGTAAAACCACTTTTACAAATGTGGAATTTGGCAATATAATAAAAACTGTTCTACATTTTAACTTTTTTCATTTTCGGATTCAGCGCGCGATTTTACATGGAAATAAATGTCAAATATCATGAATAGAACAATATTTAAAAGTTTGTAAACTTACACACAATAAACTAAAAATGCATGTAACTTATACAATTTTCAACGGATTTTCTAAAAAAACCTTCTTATTTTCTTCGTTATAGATCAGACTTGAACTGTAAAGAGAGGAATGAATTATTATTTTTTTTTTTTATTTCTAAAATTTACAATAGAATTTACTTTTTTCCCAAATTTACTTTTTTCCAAAATTTGAAAAAATGCCAATATCTCGAAAACTGTTCTACTTTTGAAACTTTGGAGTGAATTTTCAAATTCAGCGTTAGATGTTACATGGAAAATTAATTCAACATGTCGTGGGTCAAAATCTCTGTTTACTAGTGTATTTAAAATAAATACTACTCATGCGCTCAGTTGTACACCTAAGAATCTTAATATTAATCATACGCATTGGGGTGTCAGGCAAATTGGATCACAATTGTTGATTTCTAAATTTTACCAGATTATCTTAGTTTTTCTGTATTTTTAAAAAGTTTTTCTGAATTTTCAATAAAATTTTTTCGATTTAGAAAAATCTAAATTTTCCTGAGCTTTCATAAAATGTTTGGGTTTTTTAACCTTTTTTGAGTTTTTCAACATTTTTCCCATTGCTCAGATTTTTGAAAATTAGGATGAATTTTTTTTTAATTTTTTTTTTTACATTAGACTGGCATTTTATAGTACGACAAAAAAGTTTCTCTTTCAATTTTGAACGTCCTGGCAAATTTTTATATTCCTAGGCCTGAAACTTATGTGGCGCAAAATTTGAGGCCAATCGGCAATCAAAGTTGTGGATTTTTGAAAATCAAAAAAAAAAAATCGGTAAACTATATATGAAATTATATAACTATAAAACACATTTTCAATGTCCGAATATAAACTAATATTTTAAGCAAAAAAAAGTAAGTTGGGAAAAAATAAGCAAAATGAATGTTGGGAACTCTCCGATTTTCAAGTCAAAAAAGGAAAACAAAGCCATTGTCCTACATGTCCAATATTTTCGTGTGTTAATATCAACCCTAAAAGGCAACATTCGAAATTAAAAAAAAAAAAGTTTGATCCACCCTAATATACAATAAATAACAGTTCTGATTCAACCCCTTAAAGCAGGCAGTAATAACTTTTGGTCAATCGTAAAAAGCAAACAAGGAAATTTTTAAGTTTATTTAATATTGAAATGCCATATTGCGATACCTTCCTTGTAAGTAAAATTTAAACAAAAAATATTGTAATAGAAATTGATAAATAAATAAATATGTTGTGTACATTTTTTTTATATTTACAACAAATAGGATTACTTATTACACAAAACCTAGAAGTAGGCAATTATTTTTCTTGGTAAATGCCAAAAACAAAACAAGAAGTTGAAGACACTCAAAACATATTTTATAGTAATTAAACATTTCTAAATTCATATTCTGATATTTAAAACTTGAAAGATCAAAGTAAAAGGATTAAAGTTTTAAGATAAAAAATAAGCTTAAAACAAATAATTAAGATCAGACGCTATATTAAAATTTTAACAGGGAGTTTTTTAATACTTTACTGCATTTTTTGTAAAGAATTTTATGTTATTATTTTTCGATTTTTCGATTTTTTTTTTTTTTCCTCTTGAGGATTTAAATAAGAGCCCACGGAATCAAAATTTTTACAGATTCTGAGTCCTTTCTCCTATATGAGTTGTTACACTGTGAGACATTTGAAGGGCATTTTCTTAGGGCCTCAACCAAACCAACACAGTTTGAAAGTACTTGTGTGTAAACCCCCATTGGGTTTTGCTCTGCGACGTCTCAAATTTTTTGTATAGCCCACTGAATTTTTAATTTTTTCTCAAAGACATTTTGGAAAATATCGAAAAAAATAATGTGTATGTTCTGTTGAGCTTTAAATAATGTTTGGATATCTTCAATAGAATTTGATGGGGTATTTTTTTTTTTTTTAGAATATACAAAAATTCTCTATCTTCCGTATTTGTAGGTCATTTAAGTACTTTTTTAAAGAAATGGCTCAAAAGTCTTCTAAGACTTGCGTTTAAAATGTTCAACAAATATTTTCTGCATCAAATTTCACTGGGGGTTACTGAAGACAGAAAGTTTGACTGGTATAAGTAAAATGCAGAAAAAAAAGGTGAATATTTAAGTATCATCTATTTTTTTATATAAATGCCAGAAACCGTATACAATTGCAACTAACAAATATATAATTAAATATAAAAAATTAATGATACTTTACAATTAACATTTTTACGCATTTTCCTTATGTCGAACTTTCTGCCTTCGAAAACCCTTAGTGAAATTGATGCTGAAAATAATTGTTGAACATTCTAACCCTTAAAATGCATGTCTTACAAGTAAGGTCTCCCTGGTGTCACCCGCCGATCTTTATGGAATGGGTTTTATTTTGTACAGCAGGAAAAATAAAGAGGCACGTATTTTTTTTTAGCGACCCAAATTCATATTAAGGGGGTGAAAATGAGGGGGAAGAAACGGTAATTTTTCAGTTTTTTGCGTTTATCTCCTATATTATATAAAGAAACCTAGTCATGTTATATATGAAATGAAAGATCTTTGAAAAACTTATACTCGTGTGCAAAGAATGTGTCCAAACATGTAGAACTTTTCGTCATATTGAGTAAAATTACAAAATTTTAGGATATTTTTGTTAATAAGTCGAAAAATAATTCCTTTTTCGACACGTTGTTAGCATCACGAGATAGGTATTTTAACTACCTTTAATCTTATAGCAAATATGCCAATACTAATTTTAAATAAAAAGGCGTAAATCGGAAAAAAACTGAAAAAGGTAAATTTTCCCCCATACAAATCGACCCCCCTAAAAATGAGTTTGGGCCGCTAAAAAATATATGTGTCGAATTAATTTTCGTTCTGAACAACATATCCAAATTTCATGAAGATCGGAGGGTGAAACCAGGGAGACTCTAATTGTTAGTTGGATTTTGAGCCATTTCTTAAGGGAGGTTACACCTTTCGAAATCGTTATTTTTTTTTAGAAAATATTAACCTTCTATCTCCCATTTTAAGGGGTCATTTTAGTCCCTTTTTCAAATATTCTTATTCAAAACCAATAAAACCTGCGTTTAAAGGGATAAAATATTCTACAAATATTTTTTGCTTCCAATTTTAACTAGATCTTTTTAAAACCCCTCAGTTTGGGACTACAACTCTATTGAAATTCAATGCTAAAAATTATTTTGGAACATTTTAACCCTTTAAAAGCACGTTTTATTATGATGCACATTATTTGAGAAAAAGAACTAAAATGACCCCTTTAAATAGGCGATAGCGGGTTACTATATTCTAAGAAAAGAAAGAAGAAAGAAATTTCACTGAAGACATGGGAATATATTATTTATTTTAGAAGTTTATTTAATTCAATTTGTTTAACTTATTCCAACGCCATAAAAAAATTAAAACTACAGTAGGCCATATTTTTTTTTTTTAATTTAAGAGAAAAAGAATCGAACGAATTTTTTTTTTATAAAAGTGTCCCTCCTAAACTTTAGTTTTGTAAAAAATATCCATACCTAAATTATTTTTTCTCATAGAAGGAATGAAAAATACGCAACCTTTCTTTTAATTATCAGAAAGATGTAGCTCTGAACTATATAAAAATAAAATTTACGGAAAATTTTAGATGACGGATTTTAGATTTATTCCATAAAACCTGGCGGTTTTTTAACTTTTTACAAAAAAAATTTCACTTTTTAAATTGTAACGTTGCAAATCGAACTCCGATTAGCAACTTACATATTCACGTTAAATAATGTTTAAATCAGCACCGATCATATTAATTTTATTATGATCAATCTAAACAAATTACTCTTTTATTTTGGTGGCAGTGTAAACACGCTGATCACGCCACTCTGTATCAATTACACGTGTTTGGTTGTTTGAACTACACAACACATGCAGTAGTGCGTTTGTTTGTAGTAACTTCACAACACATTGTGTTAAGTTTTTTTGATTTAAAATTTGAATTTTTTAACCATACCCGCAAGAGTTCACATTCAGTCTATTTAATTATGAACATAAATATTTTAGTTTGTGACTCAATCGGGGTGGTTAAATTAAACTGCCAGAGGTTAATACTTAATGTATTAACCTAACTTTTAGTAGCGATAAACTTCGGTTGGTCGTTCGATTTACAGCCTTCGCGGTCTGTTCTAAACCAAACTAACACCACTAAAATAACTTTACAGCCTTCGCGGTCTGTTCGGATTTACAGCCTCTGCGGACTGTTCTAAGTTTACAGCCTTCGCGGTCTGTTCTAATTTACAGCCTTCGCGGTCTGTTCTAACAAAACCATTTACAGCCTTCGCGGTCTGTTCGGATTTACAGCCTCTGCGGACTGTTCTAAGTTTTCAGCCTTCGCGGTCTGTTCTAACCAAACCATTTACAGCCTTCGCGGTCTGTTCTAACCAAACCATTTACAGCCTTCGCGGTCTGTTCGGATTTACAGCCTCTGCGGACTGTTCTAAGTTTACAGCCTTCGCGGTCTGTTCTAATTAACAGCCTTCGCGGTCTGTTCTAACCAAACCATTTACAGCCTTCGCGGTCTGTTCGGATTTACAGCCTCTGCGGACTGTTCTAAGTTTACAGCCTTCGCGATCTGTTCTAATTTACAGCCTTCGCGGTCTGTTCTAATGAAACCATTTACAGCCTTCGCGGTCTGTTCGGATTTACAGCCTCTGCGGACTGTTCTAAGTTTACAGCCTTCGCGGTCTGTTCTAATTTACAGCCTTCGCGGTCTGTTCTAACGAAACACAATTTTACAGCCTTCGCGGTCTGTTCGGATTTACAGCCTTCGCGGTCTGTTCGATAGTTGGATTTGCACCCCCGCCGCCGAGGAGGTTGCCAACCCGAGGACGAAAGAGCCGAAGTTCTAGATCCCGAGGATTGCCGAAGGTACCCGAGTTATCTACCGAAGTGACCACAATTATACCTGAACGACTAAGCCAGTGTCGTTACCCGAGAAGATATAACCGACGAGTCGATCGTACCCGAGTGAAGCCAGTAGAGTAGTTGCTATTTATGTGTATTGAAGTTATTAAAATAATAAAGAAAATATATGATACAACCCCAAAAAGGGTAAATATATTGTGTTATTACTTAAGGTTTGGTGGTCCTCAAGTTGAACCTGGACACGACTGATCTACCTCAGCCGAAGAATAAAACCACGTCACAAAATATTTAAATTAAATAAATAAATTTCTAAACAAAATAGGATTATTAACAATATATGTATTAGGGCGGGTCGATTTTTTTTGTTAAAAATCGTATAGCAAAAACATAATCCCTATTAATCCCTATTTCCCTATTAATATTATAAATCTGAGTGTTGGTTTGTCTGTCTGTCTGTCTGTCTGTCTGTCTTTCTGTCTGTCTGTCTGTCTGTTCCGCAATAAGTACAGAACGGCTTAACCGATTTTCATGAAATTTTCACCACAGGTGGTACTAACCGAGGCGGGAACTATAGGCCATAAGCGACCGCGATCGGACAAAGGGGCGTAAAATGCCACGCCCCTTTGTACGATGCTAAAGCTATATATACCTTTCCAATAACGGAAAAACGGCTGAACCGATTTTCATGAAATTTTCACCACAGATAGTACTAACCAAGGCGGGAACTATAGGCCAAAAGCGACCGCGATCGGACAAAGGGGCGTAAAATGCCACGCCCCTTGTACTATGCTATAGCTATATCTGCCTGTCCGGCAATAACGAAAAAACGGCTGAACCGATTGTCATGAAATTTTCACCACCGATAGTAATAACCGAGGCGGGAACTATAGGCCAGAAAAATCCGCTATCGGAAAAATGGGCGTGAAATTCCTCGCCCCTTTGTACTATACAGAAACTATGTCAGCATGTTCCGCAATCACTGAAAAGTGATTTAACCGATTTCACTGAAATTTTTACCACATATAGTACTAACCGAGGCGAAAACTATGAGCCACAATAGAGGGCGATCAAAAAAAGGGGCGTAAAATGCCACGCCCCTTTTTGTTAGACTGAAAGCTATTTCTGCCTTTTCCGCAATTACGCTTAAACGGCTGAACTGATTTTCATGAAATTTTCACTACAGATAGTATTAAGCGAAGCGAAAAGTATGCTCCACAATAGAAGGTGATCGAAGAATGGGGTAAAATGCCACGCCCCTTTGTATTACATCGAAAGTTATTTCTTCCTGTTTCTCAATCACGCATAAACGGCTGAACCGATTTTAATGAAGTTTTTACCAAAGATAGTACTAACCGAGCCGGAAACTAGAAATTATAATAGAGCGCGTTTGGACAAACGGGCGGAAAATGTCACGCCCCTTTTTACTATACTGAAAGTTTTTTCTGTATGTTCTGTAATCATGCTTAAACGACCATACCGATTTAAAAGAAATAAAATATCACGCCCTTTTTTATTTAATTGAACGCTATTTCTGTCTGTTCCGTAATTTAGTATAAACTGCTAAAGCGATTATAATGAAATTTTTACCACAGATAGAAAGTACTTACCGAGGCGGGAACTATAGATTAAAATAGAGCGCGTTTGGACAAAGGGGCGTAAATTGACAAGCGCCTTTGTACTATACTGAAAGTGCTTCTGCCTGTTCCTTAATAACGCTTAAACGACTAAACCGATTTTAACAAAAAATTTTCCATAGATAGTACTAACAGAGGCGGGCACTTAAGTATGTAGCAACTGCCACGCCTTTTGCAATGTACTGAAAGTTCATTCTGCCTTTCCGTAATCATTTTAAACGGTTATCATAATATTCACCACAGTTAGTTAGTACTTATTGAGACGGAAACTATAGACACGACCATACAAAGGCGTGAATTGCCACGTCCCTTTGTAATACATTGAAATTTATTTCTGCCCGATCCGTACACACGCGCTAACGGTGAAAAAATTTTAATTAAATTTCATTACAGATGGTATCACCGTGGCGATCGGGAAAAAGGGCTTAAAATGCCGCACCCTTTTGTATTAAATTAAAAAATATTTTTTCATGTTGAACGATATGCAATATTAGCCCGTGATTAGGCAAATGGGAGTAAAATGCCACGTCAATTTGTAATATACAGAACGCTATTTCTGGCTTATTTGCTATCATGCAAAAACGGCTTAACCAACTCCTTTAAACACTACTGTTGGAACAAACTGAACGCGAACTATTTGATATATCATAACCTGAAAACAGTTGAGCCGATTTCAATGAAATTTCCCCTTTGTACTTTAGTGAGAGTTATGTCTGCTGAGCAAATTTAGTTGCAATTTTCTTCACGTGCTAACCAATAGGGGAACTATAGGTCACATGAGACCAAAATTGAACTAAATGCGTTAAATGCCACACCCACTTGAACTACAGTGAAAGTTATGTCTTTATTGATGTTTTCACTTCATAAAGTGCTAACCGAGGATGGAACTATAGGTTCCTTTGAAAATCCATTAAATAAATACATTAGGCGTTTTTTGTTGGCATAATTATCAGTGTTCTATCACACAAAGTTCACATTGGTGTTAACGCTCAAAATTCTAGAAGTTAAAAATTAACTTGCATACATTGTGAATGATTCTCTTATTGTTAATGGCTCTCTTTGGTATTAATAAAAAAGATAAATGTTTTTGTGTTGCTTTCAAGCTAAATTGCGTCTAATAAACTAATTTTTATCAATATTTTATCGAAAATGTGTAATATTTTACAAAACTATTCCAAACGACGCTAAATTAAATCGAGAAATTTATGGAAGTTAATGTTTCGTTTTTTTTTGTTTTGATGCATGTTAACAATCTAAGTTTGCCAACAAAAAAGGCCTATTAATATTAGTTTTGTTCCCATGACGGAGGAACACGTACACACCATGTTCCCGACGCTAAGAAAAATCGAAAAATAAAATCGACCAAACCTCATGAATAGGGTTATATTCATTAGTGAAAAGCCACGAAGAAGTAGATAAAATGATAATAAAAAACTCATTCATTACATAGCATTTTTTTTTTTCAACCCGGGCAACGCCGGGTGCAAAACAGCTAGTCTACAATAAATTCTAAGAACATTTCCCAAAGAAACCATGTTTCTAAAATCAACCCCTATACCGCGCCTAACGACATGAAGATTTGTCCGTCCGTCCTTTTTTTTAAAAGCAAACCATAGAATTTGACTTTTTTTTTAGTGTTTGTGCTAATTTTTGGGCTTTGGTGTGCTCTGACGTATATAGAAAAATTTTATTGGTAACATTTTTGTAGAACATTTCATCCCCAACCTCCCCTTTATCGGGGAGTTTTTTACGATTTGTTAAAATATAGCATAAAAATAACTTTACGAGAGGGAGTTAGAGGGTTAACAAAAATTCACAAAAATATTTGCAATAATATTTTCTACAAAGTTGCTGAACATTCCCTACACCTCAGATGTAAAGAAAACACAGTTTTATATACCGATATGCTGAAAGAACAGGCCAAAGCTGGGAAACTTTAACCGCCTCTAAAATAAAATTTCGATGTGATCTGTTCTATGATAATTTTACTCCATTATTTATTTTATAATGGGCTGCAGTATGTTTACATGAAGCGTGATAATCTGAAAGTAAGTGCAGGGATTGTGGGTTCGATTCACATCAAAGCCTTTGTATGTTACTTACAAAAGGAAGCTGATGCAGCGTCGTTTTCTTAGTAAATAAAAGTATGTAATTGAGAATCATATTGTTATTAGGAAATTCTTATTTTGTAAAAAAAAAACACATAGATACTTTTGTGGGATGAAATTGGAGAGTTGCATATCAGAGAGGCAAAAAGCTGTGTTCGATAAAATTTTTTGATAACTGAATATTTTTTTGACTTCATTATTTTATTTCTTTTTAGTAAACATTTTTTTTTATAATTTTTGTAAAAAAAAAAAATTTCAAGTGTTAATTTTTTTAAGTACAATTTTTTTTTTTTAGTGTAATATTTTTTCTTAGTTAATAATGGTTTTTTTTAGTAACAAAAATAATTTCTAAAATATTTTTTTTTTTAATTTTTATTTAGTTCGGTTAGAGTCCATATTAATTATTTCTGAGAAATAATAATTGTTGTACAATGAGAAAATCTGAAAAAAATCAAGTGACAACACAGGCTAAGTGGAGATGTTGACAGCTTTCGGAAGATGCCACCCTTCCATCATCAGCACTCCTTCGATTGTCACACACTTAATGTGTGTCAATTAAAATTAGCCATTTAAATGAAACTTTTGAAGAAATTAAGAATTGGAATTACTCCGCTTTGAGTTGAATAACCCGTATTCACCATCAATTCGTGTTGTATTCATTTGGCAGAAACATAATCCATCTTAACTTTTAACAGAGTTGTATTTTTCCCATTGTTAACCCTAAGTAGGACTTTTCAAGTCTTGAAAAATGTCCGTTAGGTTTGAATTTTTGTTTCATATTTCTAATTCTTAGAAATATTACTAAATTGTAATGTACCTTATGAGTTGTGTATTAATTGTGTTTATATATTGTTGGACTGTATATTTTTTTTTTTTGGCTTACCATTCCTTTTCAAAGCGTGTTTAGCGTTTTTATCAACATGGGAGTTCGGGTTAAAACCCATATGAAATTCCCCATTTTACTAATAACTTATGAACCACTGGACAGATTTCGCTGAAATTTGGTATTAATCTGACCGGAAGTATACCAAATATATAAGTACATCACGCCTCAGCAGCTTTCCATTCATATTTTTCATTCTTCCGCTAACATTTGAAAACTAGCGTGTGTCACACAGTGTAAAGACAGCCGGATTTTCATGTCGTTAGGCGAGGTATTGGGTTTAATTTTAGACCAATGGTTTCTTTTTAAAAGTTTCTTAGAATTTCTTGTAGATTTTGTTTTTATACGATTTTTCAGTTTTTTTTGATCCATTCAAATCGAGCCGCCCTAATATGTATATTAGAATGCATCCGGATGGCAGCGAAATTGGATTGAATAACGTTGGGTCGGAATATTGTGCCACATGGTCTTAAACTGACGTAGAACAAATTTGAGCCAAACGGAATAACTTTAACCCGTGCCCCTTTGAGGTCAAAGTTCACAAGGAAAAAAAATGTCCATACAATCAAAAATTTTATTTATTTTTGAATGTTAGTGAGCTTCATTAGCTTATTAACGGCAAAAAAGTTCATATAGATCGGACAAGTTTTTCAATTCCAAAATGGAATTTGAAAAAAAAAATTTGAAAAAAAAAAAATTCGCGAATAATTTTTTTTTTTGTATATTTAATAGAGTTTAGACGATAAAAATTCAACAATTGTCTAAATAATATGGAAAAAATTGTTTTTTTTACTTAACCGCAAATATCGCTAATACATACGCTAACTTTGAAAAAACTGATATTACGATGGGATTTAGTGTACACGTACTAGCTTTACCAGATGGCTGTCGTAAATTCAAATCAAACTAAAAATATTTGTATTGATCCAATTTTTCACGAAAATAAAGATTTTTCGCGAAAAAAATTCACGGTATTATGGTTTGTTGTGTTAGTTTAACAGACTTGAATGGTTTCAAATTTTAAAATTATCGTAAAAGTTTAAAAATATCGTTTTTATTGTACTAAAGCATTAAAATTTTAAACAGCGAATATCGCGAATACGAGCGCTAACTTCGAAAAATTGCTAGCACCATTGAATTCAGCGTACCCGAATTAACTTTACTAGTAGGGTGCCCAGCTTGTTAAAAAAAACGTGTCAAATTCGAGCACAGTGTTATAAATAAATATGATCGAATTAAAAAGATTGAGTGAAATAACCAAAAAAAAAAAAAAAATCGCGAATTTTCAACGGCTAGGAGGCAGCGAAGATGGCCACCGATCTGCATGAAATTTTTACCACATTGTTTTTACATCGATTTCCATTATTTGTCGGTGAACCGGAACAAAATTCGCCAAAAAGCTAAATTCGATCCACCCTAACATCCATGGCATAATGTACACATTCTTCTAGCGGATTTAAAATTAAGTCAAATCTCTATTGACATTTTTATTGAATATTAAGCAAAAAAGAACGAAAAAAATTTACATAAAAATATAATTTCAATAATCCCTTTAAAGTAAAAGTTTATATATATTAATATTTTTTTTTTTGCACTTTATTTCTGGGTAGTTACACTTACCTTTTTTTTTTTTTGCTGCTTACAAAGTGCATTAGTATTAATGGCCAGGATACGCTCTCCTGTGTGTAGCAGGACTAGCAGAATTTGTAGTGCAAAATATAGTTGATGTTTTTCTTGTAAATAAGTTTTTCAGTTAAATCCTTAACGGTAGTAAATAAAAATATATATCCTTAAACAGAGACAATATGGCCATTAAAATCCATACAATATAAAATGGAAGGAGAAGAATAACAACAGCATGAATTTAACGGTGCTGAGACATCTTTGCATATTAAATAAGCACAAGGACGATGAATAAGGATAAAAACACATAAACACACACACAAAAAAAAAAAGTAGCAGTTGACAGAAGCAAATAATGCTGGCTTTAGCACTTGACTTTTTAATGTAGGAAGAGTGTGCTACACTATTACACTTTTACATATAGATAAACTTTTGTGTTTTTTTTTTTTTTTGTTTTTTTTTGTTTTTTGTGAAAGACTGGGGACAACTTTGATTACACTTGATGCATATAAATTGAAGGAATTATATGTTGTGTTTTTTGGGCCTGATTTTTATATTTTATTTGTTTTTATTGATTTATTTTTATTTTACTTTATTAGAATTTATGATAATTCTTTAAGTATGTTTTACTTTTGTTTGTTTTATTTTTTCAGCAGCCTTAAAATAGGCTTTTATTTTTTTGGTTTTCAAAAGCCTAACAAAAGACTTTAATTTTATGAATTTTTATAACAGTTTTGAATAAGAATTTGATTTTTTTGTTGTCTTCTGTTTTTAGCCTTGAAGTAAATTACGCGAGATGCATTTATATTAAAGGAAAGTATATTGTAGGCTTGAATTTTTAGATTTTTATATTTTGCTTTATAAAGTTATACTTTATGCAGAATTTGTCATAATTTGTGGTCGTTTTATTTGTTTTTTTTTTTTATACCTCCTAAAAGTAGGCTTTGATTTTTAAATTTTGTTAAAGCCTAAAAGTAGACTTATTTTTTTTTTTTTTTAGAATGCAACTTTAATTGTTATTTCGTTTTTTTTTTTTTTTTTAATTTGTTTACATTATTTTCTTGTTTTAAATTTTAATTTTAATCCTTCCTTGAGGTTGTTTTCTTATTTTATTTGTTAAGAAACTGTTTATCTTAAGAATTTTTTTTTTTTCTGATTAGCTTTTTATTTTTTTAAGTATCTAAAGAATTTTTTAGAATTTTTTTCAGCATTTTTGTTTTTTTAAATTCATTTCACACTTTAAGGACTAGTATTTTGTTGTTCTTTTTCCACTTGTTATTCTTCACCAACTTTTTTTTTATGTGTCACCATCTTTTAATGTGAAAGTTTTTAGAAACTTTCTTTTTTTTCACATTACCATGTGCTGTTTTAGAAAAATTTACTCGATTTTTTTTTTCTTTAAGAAAAGTTTCAAGGTATTTTATTTGTTTTTTTTTTAACTTTTTCTGTTTTTAAAACATGTTAATTTTACAGGTCTTGTTTTATTTTTGGGCTGTTGCTGTGCTATACTGTTTTACAAATAAACCATTAAATTATTAACAAGAATAACATTAAAATATCCTGTGGGTGCTGTAAAATTATTTATTTTTTACACAAAATAAATTTTGCAACTTTTTTTTTTACAATTTTTTTAAACAGCCTTAAAGTAGGCTATAATTTTATTCACGCAAGTGAGCTCTTGGGGTATGCTATATATATATTTGTTTAATAATTAGCAAGAACTTGAAGTTTATTTAATTAATACAATTTTTAACTGGTGTTTAGTATAAAATTTTGTTTAGATTTTTGCAAAATAATCTTTATTATTTATTTATAATAACATAAATTTGCAAATAAATAATTCGGAAAATGTCTTTCTTCCGTTGACAAAACAAAAGTTAAATTTCATTTTTGTTTCTGTTTTCACCATAAAAGTTAATCTTGGAAAATTTGATATTTTTTTACTCCTTGGAGTATGCTTCATTCTATTTAACTAATATAATTTTTCACTTGCATTTTAGTTTAGTTTTTAGTTCAATTCTTTTTTTAATTCTTTCTTTACCTGAAAAGTAGACATTTTTGATATTTATAGGAATAGATTTTTAACTCGATTTATTTAATAAATTTGTTAATTGTGTTTTACTTAAATATTTAAAGTTTCTATAAAGCTGATTCTTTTATAGATATGTATGAATAATTTTACTGCTTATTAAAATTAATCCTTAAAGTTAAACTTATATTTTGCTAAAAAATGCAACAAAATTTAAATAAAGTTAAACAAATTTGCAACAAAATCGGTTATATTTGTTAAGGATTAAAAAGATATCAAAAGCGAAAGATTTGCAGTTTTTTTTTTCTTAATATGTATCGGCTATATTTGTTTGAGTTTAATACAATCATGTTTAATTTCGTGCTTTCCGCCAGTTTTATTTAAAATTTAAATAAAAATCTTTTGCTATGTCTCAAAAGCATGTTTTAATATTTTTTTTATACATATAAAGCCTCAAAGTATGCTTTAGTATTTAAAACTCCGTTTATTTTAACTTTACAGTCTAAATGTTACTTTTGTTATGCCGTTTTGAACAAACACCTATTTTAAAATTTGTGACAAAAGTATGCCATAGTTTCTATTTTTTTTTTGTAAAGCCTTAATGTATGCTTTATTAAATTTAGTATGTGTCTTAACTTTGTTTCGCACTGATTTGCTATTTTTGATACTTTGTCTTTAAGTTTTATTTGTGCTAGTTCATAACAAATTGTTTAATTTAAACATTTTAAAATCAGCTTTATATATTCAGATTGCAAGTTAAATATGTGAAATTAAAATATTTTTTTATTCTATTCGACTGTTCTATTTAAATGTAGATTTTCATTTGTTTAATAAAAAATACGCTTTTTGCTCTTCGACTTAAATATTTATTTTCCAGAGTTCTTTGAATGTCTTTAGTTTTATGTTTCGTCGTTATTTGTGTTTTCTTTTTGTTATTGATAAATAGCACTAGTCATCACGGTTTTGCACAGAAAAATTGAATAAATTTATTATAAAAATTGGTACGAAAAAATTTTTGAAAAAAAACTATGCAGATTTGGTTCAAATAATTGAATTCTTTTGCAATTATTTCTACATATCGTGAACCTATATTTAAAATATGCCAACTCAAATTTGACCGAAATGAGTTTCCGATGGTAAATAGCTTCCCTATGCAATACCCATCTGTGCTAAAAATTTCAGAGCAAAAAAATAATTTGTTGTCGTTTTAACATCCATTTTTGTTATTCTGCTGTCTCAAAGTACATATTTTTTGGTGAAAATAAATGCCAACTCCCATTGTAAATTTCCAAAAAAAAAAAAATTAGACCACACAACGTATTGCATTTGCCATGCTGAACACGAATCTGGTAAAGATTTTGATACCTAATGGCTAGTTTTCGAGATATTGCCATTTTGAAAATATCGGTAAATAGTGTTTGCAAAAAAAAAATATATTAATGTAACTTTCAAACTATTTATCAGATTGAAACATTATGACTGGGGCAAATAAAGTCAATGATATAAGCTTTCAAAATGGCTAGTTTGGAGTGACCCCGTTACAATACAGCGTGAGTTACAGAGTGATAAAGTTGACCACCCTGAGATTAAAAGGCTTTCGGAGCTAGTAACTTTTGAAAATATGCAAAGATTTTAAATTTTTTTTATAGTTTTTGATATTACCGTACTGAGGATAACAAAGTAAAAAAAAAATAATAAAATTTTTTTAAAAAAAAATGTGTTTTTATTTTCCGACAAAATATGCCAAAGTGCAAAATATGAAATATTTGGCATAGGTAAAAATTATTTAGAATATTTAAACCATCTTATGGAAGCTGGCGCGGATCCACGGGGGGGGGGGGGGGAAAGGGAAATTTCCCCACCAAACCGAATTCAAAAGAAAGAATAAAAGAAAAAAAAGAAAAAAAAAGAAAAGAAAGAGAAAAAAAGAAGAGGGAAAAAGAAGAGTGAAAAGGAAATAATCTGAAAAAAATTTCGATGAAAAATGTCCAAGGATCTGAAAAAATTTTCTGTGAAAAATTTTAAAGGATCTTAAAATTTTTGTAGTGGAAAAATGTTGCGGAAAGTTAAAATTTTTCTATATGAAAAAATTTGAGAATCTTTTTTAGAGAAAAAATTGAGAATTTTTCTATAGGAAAATCATTAATTAAAAGTTTTCTATAGGAAAAATCGGGGAATTTTTCTATAGGAGAAAATTTTTTTTATAGAAATTCTTCTATGAAAAATGTTTAAGAATCTATGTGATAACAAAAATCTCAAAAAATTAAAACTTTTCTTTATAAAAAATACTAAAATTTTTCTAGACGAAATATTTGGAAATTTTTCTAGACGAAAAATTTTTCTAAATAAATAATTTGGGAATTTATAGAAGAAGTTAAGAACTTTTCTTAGAACTTTTTTATGGGAAAAATCTTATAATTTTGACAATTTTTATATGAAAAATCTAACAGTTTTTCTATAGGAAAAGTCATAGAGCTTTTTATAGGAAAAATCTGAGAATTTTCTTTATTGAAAAATTGACAGTGCTTCTGGGTAAAAAAAAAGAGGAAATGAAATCATGAGCGAGAATTTTTTCTAGAATTTTCAAGAATCTCAAAAGTTTTCTTTAGAAAATTTTTTTTTATATCTTAATTTTTTTATAGAAAAAAAGTAAAAAAAAAATTTTCTATGGGAAAAATAAGAAATAATTTTTTATACAAAAAATGCAATAGAATCTTAGACATTTTCTATAGAAAAAAATATACAGAATCTGGAACTTTTATTGGAAAAAATGTCTCGTAATCTAAGTATTTTTCCTTACAAAAATGTCTCAGAATCTGACATTATTTTTATTAAAAAGATGTCTCAGAATCTTAGACGAAAACCTGAGACCTTTTCTATAGGAAAAAAGTCCTAGAGTACTAGAAAAATTTCCGATTTTTTCTATATTAAAAATATATTAGAATTTTCGAGTTTTAATATTAGAAAAATATTATAAAACCGATGACTTTTTCGATAGGAAAAATAACTCAGAATCAGGTATTTTTCTATAAAAATTGCCTTAGACTCTGAGAATTATAGAAAAATTATCACAGAATCTAAAAAAAGGTTTTAGATTCGGATTTTTTTTTTTTTTTTAAATTACTCAGAATCTAAAACTTTTTTTGTAGGAAAAATTTCGGAGACTCAGACTCGGTAAACTCTTCAACGGTAAAATTTCGATTTACCGTCCTTGGGTTAGGTTAGGCTAGGTTAAGTTAAGTAAGGTTAGGTTAATTTAGGTTAGGTTAAGCAAGGACGGTCGACTTGCAAAAAAAAAATATTATGCTGCAAAAAAATAAAAATTTTGCTGCAAAAAACAAGCATAATTTATGTAATTTTTGTCTAAAAATTCTTTAAAAAAATGTTTCATTAACTTTATTTTTTAAAAAATTCTTGTTGATTTAGCATAATTTTTATTTTTTTTTTGCAGCATAATCTTTTTTTTTTTTTTTGCAGCACAATTGTTTTTCATTTTTGCAGCATAACTATCTGATCTCCCCACTTCGAAATTCTACACATCCTTATAAACTCGACCGTACTTGAGGTTAAGGGCTCGTTAGTCAACTGGTAAAGTAATCAAGTAACAAGTACTCGCTAGTTTTTTCTTACATGACAATCGGAATGCATTAGATTTTCACGTAACATGTTACATCGTTCAGTAATCGTTTACATGTATTGCCATATGATAAAAACGAACATCTGATTTGTTATTGCTACTTTTGTTGCGTTACCAGTTGAGAAACGAGCCCTTTAGGTTAGGTGATTAAGGAATACGAGCCTCATTTTTAAAATTTATTGAAACTATCTGCAGTAATAGCATTTTTTTCATTCTTCAAGATTCAATGTAATAAGATGATAGGTTTTTTTTTTATAATGTGTTTTGCTCAATGATGGGTACCAATACCTTTTCGATACCAATACCCGTTAATACCAATTCAAATTGAAAACCAATACCAATTAAAAACCAATACCTTTATTTGTGCGATACCAATACCGATAAAAAACCAATACCGATTCTCCACTACCAATACCAATTAAAAACCAATACTTTTATTCTTCAAAACCAATATCAATAAAAAACCAATACCAATTCATTTTTTCTACTTTCGTATCGGTTTTGTTTCGGTTTTTTGTATTCTTATTTTCGTTTGTTTTAATTGTGACGTCAAACATTTTCTTTCCATCACATTATTAGGTTTTACCTGACTAACGAATTGCAAAAGATGTTACATCGATCAGTAATCGTTTGCATGCAATGTCACATAACAAAAAGGAGTTAGCTACTTGAATTTTAAAAGCCATAAAAACATAAAAGAAATATTTTTTGTCACGGTTTTTATGACCCCTAATAAAAGTAGATCTTAAAAAATTTAGACCTTTTCTGTGATGAAATTTTTTCTTTTGCAAACATTGTTAATATTTGATATACATATGTACATTGAATGTGACTGCACTTTTCTTTGCGTTGTAAAAAAAATACTAATGTCCTTTTTTGGAAATTCCAAAATTTTAATCAAGCAGACGTTACAAAATTTTATGTCACAACACCAGAATCCAGAAAAAATTTGTATTGTTTTATTAGAGGCACCGTCATATTATATAAGAATTTAAGAACGCATAATGTGCAGTTTACACTTGCTATTTTGGAGAGTTTAAGGGCTACGTGTTTAAAAAATTCTTTTTTCTGTATCCATTACGTTTTTTATTCTGTTACTGGTGTTTTGTTACTAGAGTTTTTCACGGGAATTCCCGGGACGGGATTTCCCGGGAATTCCCGTAAATTTTCGATCCCGAAATCCCGGGAAATAGAGGGAATTCCCGGGAATTTTCATTTCTTTGAAATTGTTGATTTTTCGACTTCTATAGATTATTTTGTATGTGATTTTTTAGAGATTTTATTAAAATTATTGATAATTGATGGCAGAAACGTACGCAGGGACCAGGAGGGCTTAAAAAGTATTCCAAGAGAGACCTTCTAACTAAAAAATGTCATAAAATCTGAGACTTACGAAATGAAAAAAGTCTCACAATATCTAAATCTTCGATATGATATAATTATCAGAACCTGATACTTTTTTCAGAAGCTGAAAAATTTTCTTTCTAAGACCTGGATTAGAAAAATTTGCAGTATGATTATTGTTTCTATAGAAAATATTTATGTCTCTGGACATGATTCATTTTAAATCAATAAATTGATATAAAATCTGTTTAAGTAATGACTCTAAAATTAAAGGGGTTTTCTTTTAGAAACCAGGATTTTTAAAATTTTTTAATAATGTTTTGGGGTAAATTTTCTTATATTTCATTTCTCTGAAACAGTTACATTCAGTTTCAGAGACATAATTGAGAAATTTCTCTGAATCAGTTTCATTGTGTTTTAGAGGCAAAGCGTTGAGAACCAATTATAAAAATGAAGTGAGATGAATTAGAATAAATGATGAATTTTTATCATTAAAACAGATAAAGCGATGTGAAATAACATATTCCCTTAATAATACTTTTAAAAGACTTCGACATATTTGGGCCGTTTTTTATAAAAGCTGTGTAACGAAAATTGTTCTTTTTTTCTCGAAACTTATTTTTTTTATTTTAAAGGTACTAAATAAGGTTTTTATGGTGTTAATAAACGTTTTAAATAGTGTGATCGCATTCATAAGGTTTTTATATATTTTTTTTGACAAAAAAATTTGGTTTTTTCTTGTTGCGGGAATTCCAGGGATCCCGGGAAATTTAAAAATGAATCCCGCTTTCCCGGGAAATGAAAAAGTCCGGGAAAAGAAAAACTCTATTTGTTACACAACTTGTTTAAGGTCGTTAAGGTCGTGTGATAAGAAAAATTAGAACACATTCACTAAAAAGTTGTGAAGGTGTTCGCAAACAGAATTCCGAACGTTATGCCTGCGAGTTGATGAACAGAAACTTTACGATAACGTACCGAACTAGGTTAGAAACAAAATAAAGTTCTTTTAGTGTTCTGTTTGCGAACTTTTGAGAATTTTTTTTTAAATTTAAAATGGCGATATCTCGAAAACTAAGCAATATAGAGCAAAACGAAGCACATTTTTGGTTCTTTGGATCTCAATAGTATCGCTAGGCCTCTACACATGGGTAGACCCCATTGGGTCCTTATTTTGAATCTAAAAAAGTTAGCATTCCGGGAAATTTAAAAATGCACATATCTCGCTAAATACTGCCGACACGATGAAAAGTCTAAAAGGATTTTTGTGGATCTTGTCTCGTAATACATGACCGCTTTTAGACTTTATGTCGTGTCGGCAGTATTTAGCGAGATATGTGCATTTTTAAATTTCCCGGAATGCTAACTTTTTTAGATTCAAAATAAGGACTTAATGGGGTCCACCCATGTGTAGTGGCCTAGCGATACTATAGTAATCCCAAGAACCAAAAATGTGCTCCGTTTTGCTGTATCTTGCTTAGTTTTCAAGATGTCGCCATTTCAAATTTAAAAATGTCTCAAAAGTTCGCAAAAAGAACACTAAAAGAACTTTATTTTGTTTCTAACCTAGTACGGTACGTTATCGTAAAGTTTCTGTTCTTCAACTCGCAGGCATAACGTTCGGAATTCTGTTTGCGAACACCTTCACAACCACTAAAAAACTTTTTAGTGAATGTGTTCTTGGAACGGTACGTTTCGATAACGTACGGTCGCTCCATAGTTCCGTACAGAACACTAACGTACCGTACGTTAGAGTTTTTTTTCAAACCCTGCTTATATAGAACTTAATTTAAATGAAAATCACTCTATAATCGCGTGATTTAAATAAAAATCGCTCACGCCTGAATCACGTGGTTTTTTGAGTCACGCAAATTACGGGACCACAGACCATATGTGATTCAAATACATAAACAAAAGACAAGTTTCTCTTCATTTGTTTCATCTATAACATCTGTAAATTTTATTAAAAATGAAGTGTCCACCCTGAAATAGTTTCCTTGTAGATCCGATTTCAAAAACTTTCAAGGCACTTATTTATTACCTAAATATAGGCTTATATTCTGAATTTCAAAAAAATCGATAAGCATTTACGACCTGTAGAGACTTTTGGCCAAAAAACCTACCATCTCGCCCCAGTGTTCACTGTGGGGCGGACAGAAGGACGACTTACGTTAAATTAATTAATATTAACGACAAAACCTTTTGCATACAAATACCAAAACCGATATAAGATAAATACCAATACCTATTAAAAACCGATACCGATTCGAGGCTAAAACCAATACCAATACCCAATACCTAAATAATTCAAAACCAATACCGAAACCTATACCAATTCAACAAAAAATGAAAACCAATACCTATACCAATACTAATATAATTTTAAAAACCAATACCAATACTTTTATCGAATTGGTACCCATCCTTGGTTTTGCTAACATATTTTAAATTAATGCTAAAAAGCCCTGAGATTTTCAACAATGTTTTTAAATTTCCATTTAGATAACAACAAACAACTTCTGCTTAAAAATTAGCATATCGTTGACAAAATTTGCATCGTGCCCTTCAGTATTTTTTTGACCCGAGATAAACATCTTTTAACTGGCCTGAGTACAGGGCAGTAATGACAATTTGCTGTGTTAGGTACTTAAACGACTTTGTTCTTATCTTACCACTCGGCTTGAAAAAATTTCTGGAAAGCTGTTTGTTTGTAAGTGATTTATGAGCAAACCACTTATTCGATTGACTTGATATTTTAAATCCTCATTTTCTTGTTAAATTACAGACCTAATGTGATTTATAGTTTTTTTTTTAGGTTAGAAATTATTTTATCAGTGAAAATGAATGCAATATATTTTTTGAACGCAGTTCTTAATTCCGTGGGACCAAGTGCAGGGCCTTGTACTTATTATAATAATAAAAAATGTTCATGCTTATAATAAAATCTTCAAAAACTGTAAACATGTGAGATTGTTAAAATCGATTGTACCGAATTTAAATTGTAACATAATTAAAGAGTTCTTAAGCATTTAAAAAAATTTAACAAAAATCGTATTGCTAATTTTATACTTCATTTGTTAAAATAAAAAATGTTGTACAAATTCCTGTCAAACTTTAAAAAAAACGTAGGCTAAAGTTTCCCAAAAGTAGACTTTATTTTTTTTTTTTTATTTTTTTTTTTTAATTTAGAATTTGCTAAACACGTGACAGAACTTAAACTTGTTATTCAAGTTTGATTTTATATTTTACATTTAAATTTAAATTCCCCAAGTATTTATGCTCTAATTCTTTTACATTATAAACTCTCTAAAAATATGTTACATTTAATATGGCAGCATTTGAATATGAAAAATTGTTGAAATAGTTTCTTTTGTCTTGTTTTTTTATTATTTAAAAAAAAAAAAAAAAAAAAACTCTTTAAATGTAACTACAGTTTGCTAATTTGCATAAAAAAAATAATATTTTCTTTGTTATGCATCTGGAAGTAGGCTTTAATTTTAAAATTTCACAAACAGCCCCTTAAGTATGCTGCATTTTAGTTTTTTAAACATTTGTTAAAATTGTTTCATTTTAAATTTTGAATTAAGTTTATTTTATTTTCGCTTGTTTGATTTTCATGAGTAAAAATGTTGAATTATACAACAGTCAAATGAAGACTTTTAATTAAGGAATTCTAAGGGGACCCCCGTAGGCTAGTAGGTAGCGTGCTAGCCTTTCAACGTGGGGGTCGTGGGTTCGATTCCCACCAGAACCCTTGGTTTTTTTCGCTACAACGAGACGACGGTCATTGTTACCAGTTCTTGGTTAGGTGGAATTTATTAAAAAATGAGTTGTAAATAAATATAAAGAATAAATAAAAATAATTGATCATGTGATCAAAACTATTATTATAAACTATTATTAAGGAATTTGTTAAAGCTGAGTGAACGAGTGAACAGTTAAATCAAATGTTTAATAATTTTTTTTAGAAAGTGAAAGATTTGTAAAACAAGTTCTGGACATTTTAAATTTATTATATCAATTTTATAGAATTTAACGAAAAAAAAAAATTAAAATAGTTAACTTCGTCCTTGCCGAATATACTACATAATTCATTTCGGTCATAATCCTTATAACGGACATGAGAATTATTACAAAACTGTTTATCAATTTTTGATAATTTTTGTATCTAATCTAAAAATTGGGGGGGGAGGGGGAATCGGAAGCGGTCATTGCCGGTCATTGATTACAAATTCATTATGATGCTTTTTCTTCTTTCTGTGCCGAATCTTTTATACCCTCCAATATGCAAAATAAAAAAAATTACAGGTGCGTTTTTTTTTGTAACAATTTAACAATTTTATAATTTTTCGAAATTACAAAGAAAAAAACGACATTTTCTAATCCCCAGGGTCCTTAAAAACGAAAATCTACTTTTTATACCTGGTAGGGTCCTAAATTGTTCTTTAGTATTTTCGGCACGAGTTACTTTTATCCGATTGCCTCCAAATTTTGGCTTACTAATTTTTAGATACCAAACTACAATTTAGGACCCTACCAGGATTAAAAAGTGATTTTGAAAAATTACCTTAGTCGTAAGGACATCTTGAGGGTCCAAATACAGGACTTTGAACTTCTTGTAGAATAAAAATGTTGCATTTGTTTAACAAAAACACAAAAAATCATGTAAAAAATTGTGATTTTCAGATGTTGATTTAGTTCTTTAAGGGAGAAATTTTTTCTCCCATTTTGATTTCACTCATTAATGAACTTAACACGCCAAAGAATATAAGACATATACGCGCCAAATTTCGGGAGTAAACATCTTTTTATACCCTACACCACTCTGTGGTACAGGGTATAATGAGTTTGTGCTGATGTTTGTAACTACTCGAAATATTGGTCCTAAACCCACCTTCAAGAATACCGATCAACTCAGAATAACTTTTTGAGTCGATTTAGCGATGTCCGTCCGTCCGTCCGTCTGTCTGTCCGTCCGAACATGTAAACACGATACAGGTCGCAATTATCAACGAATTTGGCTGAGATTTAAAACTTAAGCTTCTTTTGCTCCAAGGACGAAGCCTATTGAAATTGGAAAATCGGTCCATGTTTCGACCTAGCCCCCAGACAAACGTCCCCTTTGACTCAAGTGGCTCTTGTTACCGTATTTTAATAGGTATCCTTTCGAAATTTTGCAGGTAATCGTTTTTTGTATTCACAAATTAGCATTCCAAATTTTAAAAGAATCGGACCAGTTCCTCTTCCAGTCCCCATACAAACCATCCTCCCGATATTCACATTCCAAATTTTAAAGGAAATGGACCAGTTCCTCTTCTAGTCCCCATACAAACCATCCTCCCGATATTCACAAAAATCTCTTAAAATGCAGGAAAGTTGGAAATATTGAATCAAAATTTTGTTTTTAAGTGTCAAAGGTGTGCTTTGGTAACTTACTTTTACCTGAATATATTCAGATCATTTTGGGACTTACAATTAGTCCCCTATATCAAAATTTCGACCGATATTCAGTTAAATCGGTCTATTGGCAACAAAATAAGCCAATTCCACTAAAATTTTTGTCTGTGTGTGTTTTCTACACTAATCAAAGGTCTAACAAAAGATAGATTTAATCGGTCTATGTTTGGACTTGGGACCCGTTTTAAGGAAAACACTGATAAAGGGTATTATATGGTCGGTCTTGACCACCTATAACTTTCTTACTTGTTTTTATTGTATCGTGTTAACTACTGACGGCCAGACACACGGACATCACTATGTCTTAGAATCGATCACTCATAACACCGTCCGACACACTTTTGTACATATAGACCATCAATTCGAAAAAAAGCGAATTGATCTAGAAAAACTGGGAGACACGGGTATTTTATTTTCGAATATGCCTTCAGAATTTTTTGGTCCGGTTCGTGTGTACAGCCAAAATTTGAACTTTGTCGGCCGGTGTAATAAATATACATACTTTATGAGGCCATAGACCGATATTTTAATGCGTTACACACGTATTGACAAAATGAGTATACCCCTATTATTTAATGAAATTTTTTTCGATTTTGATCCTTGGACGCGCTTTTCTTCAGAAAAAATTGATTATGTATCAAAACTATTATTATTAAAAATATTTTTTTTAGATTCTAAAATATTTATCCTGTTGATTGAAGACATTTTTTTTTTTTTAATTTTCAGATTCAAAAAATATTTCATCCAGAAATTTCTAACTTTTTCTTAAAAGTTGTTTTAAAATTCTAAAAACAAATTTCCATAAGGAAAATATTTAGATTCATAGCAAATCATATAGAAAGTTTTGAAATTATTAAACTTTATCTATAAAAAAGATTTTAAGACTTATAAAATAATTTTCAGTTTCCTAGACATGTTTCCAGTGGAAGAAAAATTTTTTTTCCTGATGAAAACTCATATGACTTCAGAAAGTTGTTTCTTTAGAAACTTTTCAAACTTCTGAGTTTTTATCCAATTTAAGTTTTTATATTTATGAAACATATGTATGTAGGTTAGAGTGTCCCTTATTTTGTAAATGTTGGAAATGTTGAGACGGTAAACGCTCATTTTTTCCATTTGACTTGAAAATAAAGCCTTATCGTGAAAAAGCTAATCAAGTAATATAACAATTAATAAGATAAAAATTAAAAATAAAAAAAAATGTTTGGTTTGTATGAAAAAATTATTTTTAAAGTCCCGCTCTTTAAGGCCCTGTCGCTTAGGGAAGGCGTGGTCGTAAGGCGTAAAATTTTTCCTGAGTTATTTTCAAGTCAAATTGAAAAAAATGAGCGGGTACCGTCTCAACATTTCCAAAATAAGGGACACTCTTATGTAGGTATTTAAAAAGTCACACTTTTTGAAATTAAAAAAAAAAATTAGATAATCAATCCTATGGAAAATTTTAATTTTTTTAAATATTTTTTTCCAAATTAAGAAACTTTTTAGTATCAACATTTTTTGACACTGATATAAATTTTTCTATAAAAAAAGTTTCACTGTTGCTAAAACATTTTCCAGTAGATTTAATTAATCTTTTTCCATTAAAAAATCCTTAAGTTTAAAAAATAGATTTTTATTTTTAAATTTCAAAATAAATAAAACGGATATTCTGGCATTTAAAAATTTAGAAATATGTGTTTTTATTTGGTTTTATAAAACTAAAATTCTTGTTAAAAGTGCAACTATGCGTATACTTATTTTAAAACAAAATTTTACATATCACTCATACGCTCAGTATGTTTCACTAGGCAATTTTTATATGTTAGCATAGAAAATTCAAGAGAGAAAATATTTTAATAAATTAATAACTAACATTTGGTCAAATAGAACTTCCGGGGTTTCCACTGAATTGTAGAATGCTTTTTTCAAGGACAAAATCGGATGCAGTTGTGCTACTGAACCGATTTTATTGACATTTTTTTGGATTTATAGATTATTAAATTTCCTAGTACTTATCGTTGTAATTATTTTTTTTAAATATAATTTTTGTTGAAGTTAAACTCAAACATATTAAAAAAAAAAAAAGTTACAGGATCAATTTTTTTGGGGGCTTCGGCGGCGGTTGTGGGGGACACCATACTCTCGCAAAAGTATTTACTTATATATTTTTTATGCTTTTTGCAATAAAATTATACAATTTTAGCATTATTTAAACTTTTTTTGTGTCCACGCCCTCATATTCTAATCCCCCGGGTTCAATTGCAGGACTTAGAAATTCTTCTAGCGTAAAAAAGTTGAATTTGTTAAGCAAAATTACAAGAAAAAGACTTAAAAAACTATGTATTGGTTGGGGTATTTTTTAAGGGGGAACTTTTTCCCCTGATCTGATTTGCCCATTGTCCTTATCGTGCGTTTTACGTGCTAATTTAATTAGTCTTTCATATAATTTTTTTTATCAACAATGAATTTTATATTATAAGTTTAAAAGAACTTAACAAAAAACTATTTCTTTTTCCTTTACTTTACTTTTGGAGCATCCTCAAAGGTTGCTTTTGGATGCGCTAAGGTATGCTATAAAAAAAACTATTCTGCCAAAATCTCGTTTTATTTTTGCTTGAGAAAAGTTGAACAGTTTTATTAGAAATTCTCATATAAAAGCTGATACCAAAATTTAAAAATGTGTCCTGATATTTTACCAAATTGTTTTCTGAAATTTAAGCAAATTTAAACTTTTTTACGCGATAAAACCAACAAGGAATACTCTTGATCCTACAAAATTTTATCCTACGTTTTTGAGCTGTGGAAAACACATAAAAACAAAAATACGGATGACTGTGAATCAACATCTTGAAACACGTTCAAAAATTTTTTTTGCGAAATTTGTTGGTTATTATATTTTTAACCTACCCAGGCAGAAAAATACGAATGGTCGCTTGTGTGCTGGCAAAGCATCACAGTTAAGTACTCTCCCAGCGTCCAAAATGATAACCACGGTAAACGGTATGCCGTTGCTATTTTAAAGCTCTTTGAAAGCGCTTTAAAAACAATAAATATGGTACTATTATAGCACTTTTAGAACAAAAAAATGGGACGTATATAAATTATATACATAAGTCCATAAAACACAACTTTTTTTTGGTGTTTATTTGAATAAAGAAATTTATTAAATTAGTATAAAAAATTTATTGACTCATTTACTAGGATAAAAAAATTCTGAACAAACTTCGAACAATTTTCCAAGTCCCGGAAAAAATTTGTTTGCAGTTTTCTTTGCGCTTTGGAGCATAAAAAATTTATTAAAAATGCTTTTAGGAAAAAATTTGGAAAAGTCCCAAAAAAAAGTAGTGCTTCCTCACGAAAGAAACAGGTGTTTTTATATAAAAGGTGTCAAGTTTGTAATATGTAGGTCCAGAGACTCTATGTACATAGGTCATTGTGTATAAGTGACATATCATGAGAACTATCAAGGACCGGCCACTTATCCTGCAGGAAATAAAAAATATTCCAATTGTTATGAAAATTAATAAATTTTAATAAAAAATTTATACTTTGAACGGATTTAAATAGAAAAACATTGGCAAAGCGCTTGGAAAGCACTTTTTCGAATTCATACTACCTTCTACACAAAAAATAAAGTGCCTTGCCGAGACTTTTTCTTTGGAACGATTGGCAGTTTCTGCCTGGGTACGTACCAAATTTTAGAAGTTTATAATTAAAGAATTAAAGAAGTTATAGTGATTTGGCTGGAATTTACCCCTTTGCACTGGACCGACTTTGCTGAAATTCAGTGCCAACCTGCCGCGGTAAATTTAAAAATTATATACCAAGCGACAATAGTCTAAGGTTAATCTTTTGAAAGTTGGCGTGTTTTCAACACCAGACAGACGGACATCGCTAGACCGACTTAAAATTGATCAAAGATCACGAATATATATCGAGGGCCTATATTCAAAACCATCTATCTAAAAAAACACAATTAAAATTAAAATTAAAATTCGAAATTCTACAATATTTTTTTAAATTAACTACTAATAGATAGAGGGTTTTGTTTCTCAAAAATATTTAAAGTACATGAATGAAAACGATCAGTTAGTGGGTTTTGCATTTTAATAAAATGAATTATTATGATTTCATTTACGACATCGGTCAATTTTTAACGAAATTTATTAATGATAACGGCTTATAAAAAATCCGAAATCGCGGTTTTTGTCCACAAGTGCTGATTTTAAAGACAAAAATTATTTTGTTACCAAATTCACTTCAAAGTTGATAAACTGTTATAAACGCGGTCCACAGATTTTTTTATAATCGACACAAGACATCCAAATTTGTGGCATATTTTTCAAAAAAATCAAACAAGAACTTTCAGCAAAAATTAGCATCAGTGGACTAAAATCGTGGTTCTGGAACTTTGTTGACAAATTCATGTTCAGCATGCAAAAATAAGTATGAAAACATGCATTGCAAGACGAAATTTTTCTGAAAAATTATTTATAAATGAATTGTTTGAAAAGATAGAGGGTTTTGCATTCAGAACAATTAATTGTGTAAGAGATAGAGAAAACCAAAAATGCAAATTAAATAGCAAAAAAAATATTTTTGTTCTGAATTTTACACCGTAGATGAGGGCATTTTTACTGAATATTTTGCCATCAAAAAGTCATTTTCGTGAAAATAAAAGATAGAGGGTTTTGGATATAGGCCCTCGATATACTTTATGGGGTCCTAGACCGATAGTAATTACTAGGGCAAGTACTTTCATGCATCTAAAAATCGAAAATATGTGCCTATAATATGCGTCTAAAAATCCAAAATATGCACTAAAAACTTCAAAAATATGCATTTAAAAATAATTTTTTACTAAACAAATAGGTTTTTCAAGATAAATTAGGCTTGGTCAAAAACTTTTAGGCCCTCGACAATTCTAACACAATTTTTAATTAGTAAAATATTGTTTTATAGACACATTTTGTGATAAAAATATTTTTAATTGAACAAATTTACATGAGAAGTTTTTTACTTTGACTCAATAAATATTTCTGGAGTAAATAAATTTAGAAAAAAAAAATTCAAGTTCAACATTGTTCTAAAACAAGTAAATTTTAAAATATTTTTTTCCGATTTTTTAGAATTTTCCGTTTTTCAAGTTAAAAAATTCACTCACAAAAACAAAAAGACCCCACCCTGACTCTAAGCAAAATAAAAAAAATCAATTTTCCTGTCGAAAATCTTAAATTCGAAAACAGGTTTTTCTTTACGATTAGTAAAATGTCTAAGAGCAGAAGAATTTTAAATCGGAAACATTTCTCAGAATCTAAAAATAATACTTTGGGATCAGTTTTCTATAAGAAATACCTCAGAATATGATTTCTATAAATAATTTCTTTTTCTATAAGAAATAGGGGATAGTTTTGTATTTTTCTAAGGAAGTTTTAAAAAAAATATTGATAAAGATTAAAAAAAAGTCCAATTTATATGAAAATATGCAAAAATATGCATTTATACCAAAATATGCAAAAATATGCATCTACAAATCGATGCCATTTTACTGCAAATTTATTGATTCGGATAGATATTTAATTTATGTTATGTTTACAATGCTAAGTAAAAACATGCATTTTCATGAAAGTGCTTGCCCTAGTAATTACCAATCGATTTTTATGAAACCCACATCGTTATCTCTGTATTATTCTAGTTCGAGGCCCAAAAATATTTCTAATTATTATATTTTCATAATAGAATTTTTTTATTTATTGCTTTATCTGCACTGATCAGTTTCACCCCTACTAAGGTCTCATCCGCAAATTTTAGAGAATCATTCATGGTCAATCATGGCCAATTTTTAATTTTAATAAATGGCTCAAAAAAATATACAGCATATAAAAAATAGGCAAAACAAAATTCATTTAAAATAATGTATTATCCAGTTTATAAAACAGATTAAGTAAAAAAAAAAAATAATAATCTAAAATTATTAATAAAAAAATTTATTGGTTTGAACTGTTTCCAATAGAATTTATTATTATTTTGCGCTATTTTAGTTTTGTTGCATACCCGAGTAAAAATTTTTATATGATGCAATATATAATGATATGTAACACAATATATATTTATACGCAATTTGATCCGAATAATGGTGGATCTTTTTGCATTAAAAAAGATCAACTTGTATAAAATATGATTTGATTTTATCCGAGTTTTGACCAGACATTCCCATATATTGGTGGATCTAATTAGATCTAATTGCATAAAAACTTATAAAATCCTGGTGTTTTTGGGTTTGGGTTGAGATACACCACAGGTCAACGATACATTCACCAAACATATAATTTTCTAAAACAAAAAAATGTTTGGGTACGCTTCGAACCAGATAGGTGATATACATAACCATAACAAAGAAATGTTTAGGAACATTTTAAAAAGTTTCTTATACTTTGTCTAAAAAACTTAGAAAATTTTTGGTTAATTGGAAACATATATAGTTTTATATGGAACAGAATAAGCTATATATAATTTTATGTTAAATTATACAGAAAATCAAATTTTGTATTGACCCTCATATAATTTTATATAATTATATAAACCGTACACGTTTTAATCCGAATCATGATTAAATTATATATAACAACATATGACTGCATTTAAAAAATTTAGAAAATATCTCACGCGATGTATAATCATATATGATTTATTATGTTTGCATCAAGTTATATATTGTTATATATGATTATTTTTACTCGGGTACATTAAGAATGATTTTTTTTTATCAAAAAACAAAAATTTTTGGTAAAACTCAAATTTGAAATGTATAAAACTTTTATTCCATACTAGCTGGCCCGGTCCACGTTGCTGGCCCAAATATAAGATCAGTATAATATCTTGTCTCGCTTCAAATATACAGCCCTGCAGAAAATTAGAACTATAATTAACATAAAAAATTCGGTCCGGTTATTAGTAGTCGACTAATTAAGACAAAGTGGGAGTTAAAATTTGTGTGGTAAGTAAAATTTGTACATATGCTAACAATACCCAAGGATTTAAAATCATTTGTACCAAGTTTAAGCGGTATCTTTTAAGAAATATTTATTTTAATAGATCGAATTAGAGTAAAAATTAATTTTAGATATATCGAAAAAAGTGGGAGTGGACAAATTTTCTTTCCGGACAATTATATGGACTATTACGAACATTTAATACAAAAAAATTAGCGACATCGATCCAGGAATTCTCAAGTGTTGCTATTAACAACGAACAACATTTGAGTTTTATTTATATTTTATTATTCTATATTTTTTTTCTATATAGCATCCCTATTAATGTTATAAATCAGAGTGTTGGTTTGTCTGTCTGTCTGTCCGTCCGTCTGTTCCGCAATCAGGGGTGAACGGCTGAACCGATTTTTATGAAATTTTCACCACAGATAGTACAAACCGAGGCGGGAACTATAGGCTATCAAAAAGAGCGATCGGACAAAGGGGCGTAAAATGCCACGCCCCTTTTTATTTTATGGAACGTTATTCTGCCTTTTCGGTAATAACGCATAAACGGCTGAACCGATTTTAATGAATTTTTTACCACAAATAGTACTATCCAAGGCGGAAACTATGAGCTACAATAGAGGGCGATCGAAAAAAGGGGCGAAAAATACCACACCTCTAAGTATTACATTGAAAGTTATTTCTGCCTTTTCCGCAATCACGCTTAAACGGCTGAACCGAATTTCATGAAATTTTCACCTCTGATAGTATTTATCGAGACAAAAACTATGCGGGTGTAAAATTCCACGCCCCTTTGTGATACATTGACAATAATTTCTGCCTGTTCCGTAATCTCGCATAAACGGCCGAACCGATTTTAATAAAATTTTTACTACAGATAATGCTAAACAAGGCGGTAAATATAGATTATAATCAAGCAAAGGGGCAAAGGGGGGGGGGGGGGTGGAAATTCCACTTCGGCAAAAGGAAGTAAAATGGCTCGACACTTTTTCTTTTATTGAACGCTATTTCTGCCTGTTTCGCAATCTATCATAAACGGCAAAACCGATTTAAATAAAACCACAGATAGTACTAACCAAGACGGGAACTATAGATTAAAATAGAGTGCGTTTGGACAAAGTGACATAAATTGAATCGGGCTTTTTTACTATACTGAACGTTTTTTCTGCCTGTTCCTTAATTACAGGTAAGCGACTAACCCGATTTGAACAAAACTTTCTCCACGTAACTAAACGAGGCGGGAACTTTAGTCTGTATCAACGGTCGATTGTACAAAGAGGTGTAAATTTCCTCACCTTACTGAAAGTTACTGAAAGTTTTTTCTGCCTGTTGCATAATCAAACTGAAACGCGAACCCAAAGTTATTAAAGTTTTCACCATAAAAAGGTCATCGGCTTAATGTCCTAATTTTTAAATTTATTTTCAGTAAAAAATTAAACATTTTTTCACTTTGTTCGTAGCTTCCCGTTTTTCAAGTCAAAACAGGAACCCAAAAAAATTCCCCACAAGTCCAATATTTTGTTGTGTTAATATTGACCCTAAAATCAAAAATCAAAAAAAAATATTCACCAGTGAAAAGTCATAAAGCAGTACACCGAAAAAAAATCCTGCCTTATATGTACGAAAACGTTCGTACATTGTACGAAAAATTTCGTTGTTTCGCACCACGAAATTCTTGCGTACAATGTACGAAATGCACGAATTTTTTTCGTAAAATAAACGAAATTATTTTTGTATTTTACAAAAAAAATCGTAAAATAAACGCAATAAATTTTTGTGTTTTACGAAAATTTTCGTAAAATAAACGAAATATTTTTTTTTTACGAAATTATTTCGTAAAATATTTTTTTTTTACAAAAGTCTGTTGTAAAAAAAAAAATCGTTAAATAAACGAAATTACATGTAAAAATTCTTTCTTGAGAATAAGAACAACGTTTTCAACGTTTTGACAGCAACATTTCCAAGCAATTAATTGTTTCTTCTTAACAGAGATTTATAAGATTTCATTTATTATTGATTTTGTTTAAGGCTACGTTCACACTACAAGAACTTATGATATGTTGAGATGATTTTTTTTGGAGGACCACTTCCCCACATGAAAAAAAAAACTTATATCATCAAGCCTCAAATTTTATTTGATCCGATTATCCTTAAATTTTAATTGATCCTTAAAATAATAAAAACCAAGTGAGAGCTTTAAATTCGGCTGTGCCGAATCTTTTATATCCCAAATAAGTAAAAAAATTATCAGAGTTATCATTATTGAAATTAATTCTTTATTTGTTTAACAAAAATGCAAAAAAAAAACACTTTAAAAAAATTAGGGTTTTCCGAGGTTGGTTTATTTCTTAAAAGGGAATTTTCTTTTGCATGGACCGATTTTGCCCACATACGAACTTAACCTGCTGATGACCAAAAGACTTGTTCGTGCTAAACTTCAGGAGTCTATATTTTTATTTTGGATGGTATCCGTGTTTTATGCAGACGGACATTAATAGAATGCCTTAGAATCTATCATGGATCAATAATAGCCCTGTTTTTTGCAGACCTGATTAAGATTTGGATTAACTTTATTTAGTTAAAAAGTGGGTCAAATTAAGTCCAGAATTTTTTTTTATAATTTTTTTCTGAAATTACATACAATTAGTAAATATAAACAGAAAAACACATTAAGCTTTGCCCAAAATGCAAAGAATGAAAAATAAATTTAGTTAAATCTTAGGATTAACTCAAATTTAATTATACCATTTCACATTTTGGACACCGCTTAATTTTGTTTCCTGTTTATATTAACTAATTGAATGTAAATTCAGAAAAAAAATATAAAAAAATTGTCTGGACTTGATTTCACCCATTTTTTAACTAAATAGAGTTAATCCTAATCATAATCCGGTCTGCAAAAAACAGGGCTAATATATATACTTTATGGGGTCCCGGACCGATATTTCGAAGCGTTACACACAAAATGACAAAGTGATTATGCCCCTTTAAGCATGCATTTAAAGATTTCTTCTTTTTTCATTAGATTCGTAAAATTACAAAATTCTTCATTATTTTTTTTTCTTATAAAGTCCACTTTCGTATATCTTACGAAAGAAGTTTTTACGAATTATTTTCGTAAAAATACGAAAGTCTGTACACTTTTTTTGTAATATGTAGTCAACCTTCGTATATTTTACGAAAGAAGAATTTACATTCTTTTTTTCGTTACTTTCGTAAAATTACAAATTTTTTACAATTTTTTTTTCGTAATATGTAGTCAACATTTGTAAATATTACGAAAAAAATATTTACTAATCATTTTCGTTACTTTCGTAAAAATACGAAATTCAGTACTAAAGTTTTTCGTACTATGTAGTCAACTTTCGTGTATTTTACGAAAAAACAAAGTACGAAACTTTTTTTCGTAAAATGTTGCATGAATTTTTTTCGGTGTAGATAAACTCGCTAGTAAAAAAACGAATTCATTGTATAATATTTTTTTAACCCGGCCAACGCCGGTCGCAAAACCGCTAGTATTTAATATATATCGCAGAAAAGAGTGGGTGGACAACTTTTCTTACCGTAAAGATCTTATTTGAATCTAATAATAATCTAATCTCGGTCCATCCATTCAAAAGTGTGAATAGAAATGGAAAATTGTTCTTTACAAAAAACCTTAGGTGGGCTATGACTAACCTGACCAACCATCCCGCTTTTGGCGGGATTATCCCGCTTTTTGATGTGTCATCCCGCCTTGAATTCCGATCCCGCTTTTTAAACAAAAGTCCCGCTTCATCCCGCTTTATCCCGCTTTTTGACTTTTGGAATAGCAAAGTACAATTTTTGGGTTATTTTAATAATATTTTTAGAAACATATTTTTGAGCATATTAACTATTTCTTACCGTATAAAGAAAATTTTAAGAAAAATTTTGTTTACTCAAAAAAACTGTTCACAAGAGAACCCTACTGGACTGATTTAAAGCAAAAATAAATTAAAATTAAATTTTTATATAAAATTTGTTCATTGTGATACTTCGAATATTCCGAAAAAAACTTTCAATAAAAAAGTATTAAACTTAAATACATTTTTCTTAATTCTCAGATTCTTAGAACTTTTTTGTATACAAAAATCCTCAGTTGCTGAAGCATTTTTCATAAAAGAAATATTTCAGATTCTAACAAATTATCGGTTTCTAAAAAATTCTTTCTAAAAAAAAATCTGATACCCTTTTCTAAAAACAAATTCTTAAATTTTATAGCCCCGTGAAAAAAATTGATTAGATCTGGTCTGATTTGTAAAAATCTAATGATTTCATTTGTATCTGATAAGATCTACTAGATACGAAATTTTTACGAAGTGATCCGTAACTGAATCTGATCAGATCCTGAAATTGTGGAAAAATGTCAGATCAAAAAGATCTGATCAGATAAAATTATATTTTTTAGATCCAAACATATTAAATCAGATCTAATCGATTATTTCAAGGGGCATTTTTCGATAGAAAATATTTGAGAAGGGAAATTTTTAAAGTTCTAATGTTTTCTAAGACAATTTCATATAGAAAAATTATTAGGTTTTAAGACGTTTTTCTAAAAGAAAAATCTAAGAAGCAACTTTAAAAGAAAATTTTACAGACTGAAAGACACACTTCCTTTATAAAATTTCTCAACAGAAATATTTTCAGATTCTGATAGATTTTTCATACAAAAAAAACTTAGATTCTGATATAATTTTCTATAGAAAAATTCCAAAACATTTTCTTTTTTGGATAAAGTCATACAGCCTTACCATAGAAAAATAAAATATATGTATTTAAAATCAGCTTTTAATTTTATTTCCATACAAATTGTTTTTAAAATCGACTTTCAAAAAATGTATTGAAAATTTGAAATTTAAAATAAAACTTTTGTTAAAATAGACTTTTTGTTTTCTTGTGGTTAGGGCCATAGATTTTTAAAAACTTTTCCTATAAAAAAATTCTCTGATTCTAAAATATTATTTAAACAGGAAAAATCTCTTTTTCCATATAATAAATTCAAAGATTCTGAAATATATTTCTCATAAAGAAACTATCAGATTCTGAAACGTTTTTCCTGTAGAAAAATTATCCGATTTTAGATTTTTTTCCAGAAAAAGAAGAAATTAAAATGGATTTTTTTTATAGAAAATTTATAAGATTCTTAAACATTTTTTCTGCAGAAGAATTCTTAAAATTTTAGATAATATTTCTTTTAAAATATTCTTAAATTCTGAGTCAAATAAGTATCTAAGTATTTTCTAAAGACAGTCTCGAGTTCCAATGATTAGTGTTAATCATTGATTAGCTTTTGATAAGTTACCAGCCCTAAAACATTTAATCCCAACGTTGGTAAAAAAATTCCTTAGACTTAAGACTATGTTTGCTGACGTAATCTAAATAAAATTTTTCTAGTCAAAGTTCTTATGCATATTTTTATATAAAAAAAATTACAATCCCTTAAAAGCATTTCCAGAATTTTGTGAATTTTGGAGGGTATTCGTGGGTTCGTTCAAGTCGAATTTCACTTATTAAAAAAAATCCCGCTTTTTAGATCAAAATCCCGCTTTTTTAACCTTTCGATCCCGCTTTTCAGTCAAAAGCAGTTGGTCAGGTTAGCTATGACGAACATTTAAAACAAAATTCGACAAATTGATCCAACCATTCCATGATTTAAAATTTATATATCGGGAAAAGTGAACATAAAAGTAGGCGTGGACAATTTTTTTCTCCTTAAAAATCTTTTGCTTAGTATAACCAAATCGGTCTAGCCGTTATAGTTCTTTCGATACATAGAAAAAAGTGGGCGTGGAAAATTTTGCTATCCTTAGTTGAATTATGACGAACATTTTCAACAAAAATTAGCCAGAGTGGGCGTGCTCACTTTCTTTTTTCGTAAAAACCAAAGTTGGAACATGATGAAATTTCATTTAAAAAAATTTAGTCAAATCGGTCCAGCCATTCTCAGATTTTAGATAAATTGAAAAAGTGGGCGTCGAAGTGGGAGTGGTCGATTGTTCCTTCAGTAAAAACTTAAATTGCATTACTACGAACATTTTAATAAAAAAATACCCAAATCGGTGCAGCCGTTTTCAGATTTTAGATAAATCGAAAAAAGTAGGCGTAAAAGTGGGCGTGGACAATTTTTCTTTACGTAAAAACCTAAGTTGGACCATGACAAACATTTAAAAAAAAATTGTCCAAATCGATCCAGCGGTTCTCAACTTATGCGGTTACCAACGAACGACAATTGATTTTATTTATATAGATTTCTTAGGTTAACATTTTATTCAAAAATGCTAATTTTTGCTTCGCCTGAGCATAATTGCGAACTGAACCAGGAATTTTCAAAGAACTTATTGTTAGTTATTTCATTTTCTACAAAAAAAAAAAAAAAAATTAAATACAATTCAATTTGGACCTGTTTAAAATTTATTGCATATTTTTAGGATCCAATTTTATTCAAAACGGCTTATTTTTGTTTTTCCAAATCATAACTCTGAAAAGAATAGTAAATATAAAAGCAACATAGATTACAAAATAAACTAATGTTAAAAACTAAAAATTTTTTTTATTAAAATTTGAATACTTTCAGCCTTACCATAGAAAAATAAAATATATTTAAAACCTACTTTTAATTTTATTTCTATATTGTATTGAAAATTTGAAATTTTAAATAAAACTTTTGTTAAAATAAACTTTTTGTTTTCTTGTGGTAAGGGCCTTTGTTTTTTCATTTATTTTGAATTTTATTACTTTTATGGGGATTCATAAAATTAATTTATTTCTATCCAATATTAAGTCAACCTAATTTTTCTAACTAAAAATGTTTCTTTGTAATGCCTTAAATTATGCTATGAACAAGAAAAAAACGGAAACCCATTGAGAACTTTATAAACAAATTTTGTTTGATATTTTAAAAAAAAATATTACATATTTTTAGGATTAAATTCATATTTTTGGTTTCCCAAATCATAACTCTGAAAAGACTGGTAGATATTAAAGCCACTCAGATATTAAAAACTGTATAAAACTCAATTGTTTCTAGTTTTAATTTTTTTAATTCCCTGGTCATAATTCTGAATTGAACCGAATCTTTCAAGGCTCTTAAATATTTTTTTATAACTTTTCTATAAAACAGAAAAATATATACCGTTGAATTTTGGCCGGTATAAAATTTATTGCATATTTTTAGGATTCAATATAAGTAATAAAAACATATTTTTGTTTTTCAAATCATAATTCTGAAAATAATGGTAAATATAAAGCCAATTAGATTTTTTTTTAATCTTTAAAACTAATAATCTTTATTAAAATTATAATCCTTTATTTTTCCTTTCTTTTGAATTTTAATACTTTCATAGTTTTTCTTTAAATTCTCTTATTTTTATCCAAAATAAAGTCAACTTTATTTTTCTTACTAAAAAAATGTTTCTTTGTAACGCCTTAAGTTATGCTTTAGAAAATATATGATTAAAATATAAGGCGGCAAATCCACAAAAACCGCAAAATTACGAAACCAAAAAAAAAAAAACGGAAACCTACAGAGAACTTTATTAACAAATTTTGTTTGATATTTATTAACAACAAAACTTGGCTAAAAACAGAATGTAAATGACTTGGGGTTAACGGTAAAGGAAATTAAAAAACAACAGCCTTAAAGTATGCTAAAAAGTTTTGAGTTTTTTTTTGGAAAATACAAATTTCAAAGAAAGCAGCTGCTTTAAGTAGTGCTGGGATTTTTGATTTTGTTAATAGTTTTCTTTTGAAAAAAATATTTTTAAATTAAAGTTTCAGTTTTATTATATTGGTATTTAAGCTTTAATATTTTTTTTTGTTTCTATAGGAATTTTATACACGTTTGTTGTTTCCTTGAGATTTTTACGTTGACCGACTTTATTAACAACAACAATATCACAACAAAAACAACAAGAAAAGTTAAATAACACTTTTTTTTATAGGGCTATATTTTGTTTTGCTCAGCCTAAAAGTAGGCTTATTTTTTTTTTTACTTTTATGGCTCTTTAAAGTAAACTTTAATTTTTTTTTAATAATTTTCATAAAATAATTTAAAATTTAATTTTACCGTCAAAGAAAACATTTTCTTTAACTGGTACGTTTTCCACAACAAAAAAATCAAATTATTGTAACCGACGCATTGTTGCGGTATATTTTGGAATTAAACGTCCTTTAATAAACCGTTAACGTTGATATCCTTAACGAAACTAAACGTGCTCATTTGTGCAAGAAAAACTCGGCCAATTGCTATAAGCAAATTAACCATTTGAGAGTATTTGCAACATTTCTCAAAATGCACCTGTTTCTCTTTGAATAACTCTCGTTTAACACACTCTCTGTGCAAAAAAATCCTTTCGTTTATTACCGCTTTTTAACGAAGTTTGACATTTCTAACCTACTGAGAAAAACATAAACAAAAAAGTCTCCACAAAAAAGGGCGTATTACTGCGCAAACTCTTATTAAAAACGTAAAAGTTGTTACGTTATGAAATGAAACAGTCTAAAAACAGTTTGGCAATTGAAACTAAAAGTTGTGTAAAAAAGAAAACAAACAAAAAGTGTCCTAACAAAAAATGTGTTGTGTAAAAAGCTTTTATTTTTGCTTTTCACTATTTGTATTGAAAACAAGTTCAAGGTATTTTTTTTTTTTTTTTTTATTAAACATCATTATGGTATTTGTTGTCATTGTTTAACTTATGAATGAAAAAATTTTCAGTGTTCAAATATTTGTTTCATTGCCATTATGTTGCTTTAAAAATGTTTTATTATGATTTAGCTATTTTTTTCAAAAAACACATTGCGACACTATGTCATTTGTTAAGTAAATCTATTTCTATATTCTTAAAGATAACATTAAAACATTTTTGATTTTCCCCTAAATGTATGTATTGCTTATTTTCTTAGAAATTGCCTTAAAGTTATGCTAACATTTTCATTTTCTTCAATTTCGTTTTTACTGTTGTTCTATTCGTTTTTCATCTATGAGTTTGTTATTTTGTTGTGTTTTCTAGAAAATATTTACGGTTGACCGCATTTTGCAAGCTGTTGCTTTGCATATTGTTTTCATAGACCATAGTCGATTCGTTCAGCCGTCTATAATCTGTTGCCAGTGTTTATGTTTTTGTTTTGTACTAAGAAAATTTGTTCATTGCTAGGGTTCGAAACGTTAAAGCTGTGTAAACAAGAGAATTTTAAGATTGAAGTATATCATGCCAATCAGTGATTTATATTTTAAAAATTGGAACAAAAAAAAAAACTTTAAATAAGGGTTTGCGATAAATGTGTGCTATAGCACTAGGAAAATTGTCATTATGGTTTTTGAATTCTAAATGTTGAAAAAAAAATGGTGAGATTTGTGTCGAGTTGCCTTGATTTAATATTTATAAAATTAAAACGGATTGCAACACAATCTCAAAAATTTAGATTTTTGTATATTTTTTGTATTTTTTTTTTTGTTTTTGGAAAATTTTCAAGTTCGGAAATTTTCAATTTTGAAAAAAAAAATTATTAAAAATCCGGTCACTTTTATCCTTTTTTTAATTTTTTGTTAGTTTAGATGTTTGTCTGTCCACAAAAAAAAATGCAGAAGCGCGTTTTTCGTTTTGTTTCGAGAAAATGGCATTTGAATATTAAATTTTATAATAATTTTTTAACTTTCTTGTATTTCTCAGAATTTAAAATTTTTTAAAAGCAAGAAAAGGTGAGCCTCAGCGATGTTTTGGTTGAACTATTGTGTCGACGAAAAGTGTAAACGCAGTTAGATTTCTACAAGATTAAATATCACAAAACTTTTAACAGCGAAATCGTAGCTGCTCGCATTCGCGAGATAACGCGAAATTAATGTTTTTGTATTTTTTAAAATTTTGACATTGAATTTTTTTAAATATTTTCAAAAACTGTAGACAGTTTTAATTGTACTTATTTAATGGCCACAAAATAGTAAACATCAAAATCCTATCTTCTTTAGTTCGCTAGAAATCGCGAAATTAATTTTTTGCTGTTTTTGTTTTTTATCTTTAGATAGGTTTCTTTATAATTTCGTTAAAACATGGTATGCATTTTTCTTCTGCTTGATCAAGGGTCACACAGCTGTTGACATTAAAATTGCAGGTGTTAAATTTCGCGAGATATCGCGTAATTATATAATTTTTTTTTTATTATTTTTTTACTTCATTGTCAAAATTTTAGAAAATACAAAAACAATTTTTTTGCGATATCTCGCGAATGCGAGCAGCAACGATTTCGCTGTTAACAGTTTTGTGACATTTAACCAAGTAGAAATTGAACTGCTTTTACACTTTTCGTCGACACTAAAGTGCAACCTAAACATCGCTGAGGGTCGCCGTGTAGAACGTTTCATAATCTCGGACTCTTTATGTAGCCAAAATGACTAAGAAACTGAGGCCTTTTCTATAGTATACTTTTTCAGACAATAATACAATTTTCATAGAGAAAAAAGTCTCAGAAAATGTTAATTTTTCTAAACAAAAAACGTCTCAGAATCTGTAAATTTTCAATAAGAAAATAGTCTCAGAATCTCAGAGAGAAAAAATGTCTCAGAATCTAAGACATTTCCCAAAATAATCGGCAAAATGTCTCAAAATTTTAGATTTTTCTATCGAAAAAATATCTCAGAAACAGAAACTTTTTCTGTAGGAAAATGTCTCAGACTATAAGAATTTTTCTATTGGAAAAATGTCTCAGAATCTGTAACTTTTTATATAAGAAAAATGTTTTAGAACTTAAGACATTATCTATTGGAAAATTTCTTGAAATCTGAGCCTTTTTTTGTAAGAAAAATGTTTAAGAATCTCATTTTTTTAGTTTTTTTTCTATAGGAAAACTGTTTCAGAATATGAGAACTTTTCTATAGAGACATTTTGTCTAAAGTAAATGTTTCAAATTCTAAGTAAATAATTTTTAGTATAGAAAAAGTATGTGTTTTTTAAAATCTAAGTCTTTTGTATGAAAAAAAATATCTGTAGATCTGAGATTTTATGTACGGTGGCTCGCAGCTTATTTCGTGTGAAAGATATTAGTTTGCAATTTTTTCAAGACAAAGTCATACAAAATAGACCTAATTATTATCAAGTATGTATTTTTGTAAAAAGTCCTGTGTATGTAATTAATCAAGCTTGAGTTAAAGCTTAATGGCGTTCAGATTATGTAAATATTAAATGTGATACGAGGGTCGAAATGCAAATTGAAATTATTGAAAGACCTTTTTTAAAAAATTTCTTAAAAATATTTCTAGGTCGATTTTATCCAAGCTCAAACATTAAAAATTTAAAAAATAGTCCAATAGTTAATATTCATTTATTAAATAATTTTTCCAAAGACCCAAACAAAAACCAATTTTTAAAACACAGTAAAAGAAATTCAAATTTTTTGACTTCCAATTCTTTTGACCACCAATTTTTGGTAAACAAAGAAAAGATTTAATTGTTTAGTAATTTTAGTACACCTTAGTGTATAGTAATGAAATATAAAAATAATTGAACATTTCCTTTGTTTACAAAAAATTGGTGGTCAAAAGAATTGGAGGCCAAAAAATTCGGATTTCTTCGACTGCATTTCAAAAATTTTGGTATTTGTTTGGGCTATTGGAAAAATTATTTGATAAATGAATATATACTACTGGACTATTTTTTAAATTTTTAATGTTTGAGCTTTGCAAAATTCGACCTAAAAGTATTTTTAAGAAATTTTCTAAAAAACGTCTTTCAATAATTTCAATTTCCATTTCAACCCTCGTAGCACGTTTAATATTTACTCAATCTGGACGCCATTAAGCTTAAATTAAAGCTCGATAAACTACCTACACAGCACTTTTAACAAAAATACTCGTTTAATATTGCTAACTTGCTAACTGATATCTAACACACGAAATAAGCTGCGAGTCACTGTATGTTTAGAAAAATGATTTAGAATCTTATATTTTTTATGCATCAAAAAAATGTCTCAGAACCAGGGTTGCCAGAATTGTTGGGTACAAAATCGTCAAAAATGTACGATTTTTATAAAAAAAATCGTCAAAATCGTCATCCCATTTGCAGAAATTGTCAAAAAATAGTCAAAATAAAAAAGGTATATTTATCATTGATTAAAGGTTCATTCAAGCGATGTCCGCCCGTCTGTTGAAGACATGATGCAGTCCAAACCAAAAGAGCTAAATGCATGCAGTTTGACAGAAATATATCTTATGGCGATTGGATGGTTCAGTTTGAAAATTGACAAAACAAACCAGGGAGAACAAATTTCACCCTTGTAAAACTGAACCTACTTCCGAAATTTCCTCTTTATATTCTTTGTTCACCTTCTTAAACATATGAAATATTTTTATGAAAGAAAAGATCATGCAGTTGGGTCAAGTTAATTAAAAAATATATTTTTTTTCGTCCGATACTTGCATACAAAAATAATGATAAAATTGCGTAAATATCATAATAAATAAATTTGTTAACATTTATTACGAAAAGAAAGGTGTCCTCCGCCAGAAAAACCCCCTATATTTTTTTTACCTTTTGTAGGGAAAAAGGGAATGTAACTCTCACTTGTTCCCTTTGTCCCTTTTTGTACAAAAATATTGGCAGTTACTTTTTTTAACTAACAATAAGCAAAAAATATTCAATGAGTACTAAAGTTTCATTAAAAAAAATTTAAAAAGTAAACAAAATTGACAGGTTTTTGTTATTTTTAAAAATCGTTATTTTTTGGGCAAAAATCGTCAAATCGTCATTTTGCTATTTTGGGGAGTAAAAATCGTCAAAATGCAGAGAAATCGTCAAATCTGGCAACAGTGCTCAGAACCTTAAATATTCTCTATAATATAAAGAGTTTTAGAGTAAAAAAATTTCAGAATCTAAGACTTTTGTGTTTTATTGCAAAAGAATCTGTGATTCGTTTTAGAGAGAAATATCTACACTCAAAAGAAAAACTCTGTCAAAAAATCTGTAAAACGACTTTCAATTTGAATTAGCAATAGTTTAGCAGATTGTTCTGCTGAGAAGGATATTTTTACTAAAATCTCTGTCATTCAGTTTAAGAAAATAACAGACATTTTACTATGTTTATACTGATTTTGTTTGCTGAATTTCATTTTTTTTTTTTTCAAGAAATTTTTTTATATAAAAAAAAGCAGAACAGATTGTTATGCTGAAATTAGCAGATTGCTCTGCTGAAATCAGCAGATTGTTCTGCTGAAATCAGCAAATTGTTCTGCTGAAATCAGCAGATTATTCTGCTCAAATCAGCAGATTGTTCTGCTAAAATCAGCAGATTTTTCTGCTAAAATCAGCAAATATTTCTGCTAAAATCAGATTTCTCTGCTGTCGAACAACACACATGTTTAATAACTAAAACGCCAGATAAAAGTATAAGCTTCCGTAGCGTAGTGGTTAAGAAGTGTACTTTCAAATCGGAAGGTGGCGAGTTCGATGCTGGCTGGCGGCGTATTTTTTTTTTTTTTTTTTTCTTGTTATATTTATTCACCTCTTATGACAGATACTTAGCAAACCGTGTCTGATAAAATCACCAGATTTCTCACATGGCTCAAAATGGGTGTATTTTCAGCAGATTTTTCTGCTGATTGGACAGAGAATTTATTTTGAGTGTACACTCAAAAGAAAAACTCTGTCAAAAAATCTGTAAAACGACTTTCAATTTGAATTAGCAATCTTTTAGCAGATTGTTCTGCTGAGAAGGATATTTTTACTAAAATCTCTGTCATTCAGTTTAAGAAAATAACAGACATTTTACTATGTTTATACTGATTTTGTTTCCTGAATTTCATTATTTTTTCAAGAAATTTTTTTATATAAAAAAAAAGCAGAACAGATTGTCAGCAGATTGCTCTGCTGAAATCAGCAAATTGTTCCGCTGAAATCAGCAGATTGTTCTGCTGAAATCAGCAGATTATTCTGCTGAAATCAGCAGCTTGTTCTGCTAAAATCAGCATATTTTTCTGCTAAAATCAGCAGATTGTTCTGCTAAAATCAGCAGATTTGTCTGCTAAAATCAGCAGATATTTCTGCTAAAATCAGATTTCTCTGCTGTCGAACAACACACATGTTTAATAACTAAAACGCCAGATAAAAGTATAAGCTTCCGTAGCGTAGTGGTTAAGAAGTGTACTTTCAAATCGGAAGGTGGCGAGTTCGATGCTGGCTGGCGGCGTATGTTTTTTTTTTTTTCTTGTTATATTTATTCACCTCTTATGACAGATATTTAGCAAACCGTGTCTGCTAAAATCACCAGATTTCTCATATGGCTCAAAATGGGTGTATTTTCAGCAGATTTTTCTGCTGATTGGACAGAGAATTTATTTTGAGTGTATGAATTCAGGAAAACTGTTTAAGAATTAGACCGGCCCTTCGGTGCGTGGGCGATTTTTAAGTTGCTCCGAATCCCGCTCCCCGGGGCTCATTTCGTTAGGTTACCGGAAAAACTAATCCAGAAAAAATTTCAGCTCATTTGAATAATTTTTTAACTATCCCCTCAAAGTTTTGAAAAACAATTACTAGGGGTAAAATATTACCTTTTATTAATTTTCTCAATTTTTCCGACATTTTGAGTTAAGGTTAAACTGACTGCTAAATTATGATTTGCAGTAAATTGTCTCTCTAATAAGGCAGTAAACACTAAAATCGGATCAAAACCAGCCAAGTTATTACAACTGCCCCTGGCAACTAACGTGTGCCCGACCACTTAATCAAGGAATTCGAACATAATTCTTTAAATTCATTGAAATTATCTACTGTAACAACATTTTTTTATTCTTCAAGGTCCAATGTACTAAGATGATAAGTATTTTTCATATTGCTTTTTTCTAACTTGCTTAAAATAAATCCTAAATAGGTCTCAATTTTTCTACACTGTTTTCAAATCTTCAATCTTCAATTTTAAATTTTAAATATTTTTGTTTAAGAAATTTTAAAAAATCGACATCCGGAGTTTAAAATATTATTAGGCACATATAAGGGGAACAGACACTTCAAAAATTGAAGGCTTTTTTTTCTTCATTTGGCTAAACCTAAACCTAAAAATGGTTAACCAAAATCCGCCGAAACAAAATCACTGGACTAGCCAAATGAAAAAAGAAAAGCCTTTAATTTTTTTAATTGTTTGTTCCTTTATATCTGCATAATAATATTTTAAACTCCAATTGTCGATTTTTTTAAATTTATAATAACTTGGCTGATTTTCATCCGATTTTAGTGTTTGCTGACTTATTAGAGAGACAATTTACAGAAAATCATAATTTAGTAGTCACTTGAATTTAACCTTAACTCAAAATATCGAAAAAATTGATAAAATTAATAAAAGGTCATATTTTCCCTCTTGTAATTGTTTTTCAAAACTTTGAAGGGATAGCTCAAAAATTATTCAAATGAGCTGAAATTTTTTCTGGATTAGTTTTTCAGGTAAGCGGGATTCGGAGCAACTTTAAAAATAAGGGCCAGTCTATTAAGAATCTTATTTTCTCATTTTTTAATTTTTGAAAATGAATTTTATTAAAAGCGATAAAATATTGCGTAAACTGTCATGACCTGTCATAAGGAAAATGGTTTTCAGGGTTTTTAATTTTTTAAATCTATAACAAAAATAAATTAGATTCTGAGATTTTCCCAATTTAAAACTTTTATATATAATGAACCTCTTAAATCACTCACAAATTTCTCTAGTTCTCTTTCCAAAACTGAAAAATCAAAGACTATCAATACTTAAAGATATGTGAAGTCTCCCTTCCTCTGTTAAACCTTCTCTTAAATTCCCTTTGCTAAGTCCGCCATCGAACTGGACGTTTGATCAAACCAAAAAAAATCCCTTAAGTTCGATATAAAAAAAAAAAAAGTGTTGCAATTTGGCGATTTTCAGACTAAAGCTAACGTTTTTTTTCATCTAGCTGTAAAAAAGCATTTTTTGTGTATTATCGGGAAATCCAATGACTTTTTATTTGCTGAGAATTTGTTTTAAACACTTTTAAAGGTATTTCTAAAATAATATTACCATAATAATTACAAATTGATACATTTTTTCAAAATTTATTAGGCGCTTTTTCGATATAAAAAGTTAGCATTATTTGTCAAACCAACAACGTTAATTTAACATTATCGTATTTTCCTCGTCTAACAGTTTTCGTACCTTCTGTTAAAAAGTTCCAAAATATTAAGAGCGGGAGACAAAGAGCTTGGAAAAATGTTCAATAAGTTAACTTACCCAAAAATTAAGAGAGAATTTCATTTTTCTAATTTATTTACATTTAGTTCAGGGACAATACATTCGGTAAAAAAACTCAAAAATATGTGCTGATGCATATTTGTTGTGCTAAAATAATAGAAACAAGTAAAAAAGTTAAATTCGGCCTTGCCGAATGTAGTGATACCCTCCACAATTTCAAAATGATTTTTGCAAAAAACTTTATATAAAAGGAAATTACTTTTAAAAAAAAATTTTTTTGGAAAAAAAAAATTTCCGCAAAAAAAAAATTTTGGTAAAAAAAATCCGCGATTTTTTTTTTTTTTCAAAAACTATGTTCATACTTATTTTTACACCATTTGGTGTTCAATTATGTTAACATATGTCAAGCAGAAGCCGAATTAAAGCATTTTGTGTTTTTAGGTTATGTTGAATGTACTGAAATTTTTGAGGTGTGCTTACATTTTCGTTCATAACTTTTGAACCGCTGAACCGATATCGCTCAAATGCAATACCAAACTTCTCGGGAGAACTTCCAATAAATATGTTAAGTTTCAGTCATCTCTGTGCAATATTTTGTCCGTGACAGCATTTTCCACAGACACACAGACAGACGGACAGACGGACATCGCTAGAATGTCTTAAAATCGATCGGGCATCATGAATATATATACTTTATGGGGTCCTAGATCGATATTTCGATGAGTTACAAACGGAATGACAAACTTATATATACCCTCCATCACTAAGTGGAGGGTATAAAAATTGTTAGGCACCTCCTAAATTAAATCCTGATTACGCCCCTGGTATGACTGTAGTCGGCCAAGTCGTCTCTACAACTTTATAAAAACTAAGAATCTCCTAAAAATTAATTATAAATTTCTTCTTCAAACAATTTTATCGATAAATTCTTAAATTCATTTATATAGTATTTTACGAGGTTCGAAGATTGTTTAAAAGTAATATGTTTCATTTAAAAGTACACTTGAAAACAAAATGTTTATAAAATTTTACACATAAGTACGTTTGTACTCAGAACATGTGCACTGAAAGAAAGTACTTTATAAAATTGAAAGAAAAACTTTTACGCCCTCTTTTTGGATATATATAAAAAAAGCGGAGAATGGCTGGTTCGGTTTATGTTCTTACTAAACGAAAAAATAACCACACCCACATTTACGCCTACTTTTTTTCAATATATCTAAAATTGATTGGACCGATTGCAAGTTTTTTTTTTTAATATTTGTCATAGTCCAACGTAGGTTCTTACAAAAAAAAATTGACCACGCCCACTTTTTTCGATATATCTACCCAGTTGGCAACGTCCTCGAGCCATCCTCAGTGACGGAGCGATGACATGTCAGAGTCACACCTGACATCCACAAGACATCTCTATGTACTGGGTTGAGGACAGTTTCACACAAATTTTCAAAATGTCCTCACTCAAAGTCAGCAGTGGTCAGGGCTGACCTTCTGGGGACATGTCACCTATGACTTCTTTGGGGAAATGTCTGACATAGGTCATGCGAAAATACAAAAAATTTTCGTATTTCCTCTAGTTTTTACTTTTATCCATTTTCCTTTATAAATTATCTTTCTCATATTTAGAAAAAACTTTTCGCCTTTTTTAGTCCCAACTGGATTTGAACCTGGAACCTCTAGTTTATTAGTCCCACACCTAACCACTTGTTCCAAACATTATTTTTAAAATTGTTTGTCTATTTATTACTTTTATTCTACTTGTTAGATTTTGATTTTATTTTAATTAAGTCAATAATATTGCCATCTTTTTCTTGGAAATTGAAGAGTTGCCCAGATTTAAAATTCTAATTTAAAAAACTGCTATTCTGAAGACATTTCCTTTTAGACGTCTTAGAGGAATTGTCCACACTCTTAAAGCAAACATTCAGTGCTGACAATGTTAGGACATGTCATCAAGGATTGCCTATGATTTGTCAGAACCTGAAGACATTTCCTCAAGGAATCACTGTGGAAATTTCCTCAGTGACACATTTTCCAACTGGGTAAAATTGCACTACGATTGGACCAATTTGTCTATTTTTTCACGACCTCTTTTTTTGATATGCTTGACTATTTTTTTTTCAACATATCTAAATTGCATCACTAGAGAACGGCAGGACCGAAATTGAAAAATCACGGAAAAACTAAAAGTGTTTGTGTTGTTTGCATAAAAGAGGACTCAAATTTTATATGGTTTGCTAAGTCGAAGAGATAGTAGTTTCTACTTAGTTCCTGAAATATAATTTGAACATGATTGATTTGATATTTGAGGATTTAAGATCATGCCAACCAATTTTTCTAAGCCAAGAATTTTATTGAATTTTTTGCTGTGATCAGATATCACCGCTCGAGACGGAACATAACACAGCGCGGACCGGGCCAGCTAGTTGATTAAAAAAACCTTTTCAGTATTATCACAAAGAGTATTTCATAGGAATAAATTTAATGAATTTACGATTTCTTTTTAAATTCCTTTTAAATTTTAAAAGTGTAAATATGATGTTAACAATTTGGTAAATAAATATTTTTCTATTGTAATTTATGACTGCGTATGTGGTAAACTTTAGATAAAACTTATGAAAACAAAATAATAAACATTTTTTGTTTACAATTTCCAATGAAATAAAAGGGAAAATCTATTTGGATGCACTTACGATGCATTGTTACAGTGCCTGTCCATATACATAAGTAAATAAACTTGTATTTTCAGGAAATAACAAAGTGATTGTCAAAAAAAAACAAACAGTTTTAAATTAAAAATTATCTTGTTCAGATTTGAACAAATTTTTGATACAAAACAAGTAAAAAATTACTCTTCTCTCCCTTCTATCTATTTGTATTGGGCATTACATGCCTAATCGCACAATTACGGAAACGACCCTCTTCGATTTTGCTCATTAATAAAATTTCCAAAAAATATTCTTTGCAAAAAAAATGTTGTATTAAAAAAAACAAATAGTTTTGTCAAAAAAAATTGTCCGTCCGTCCGTCCGTCCGTCCGTCCGTCCGTCCCACAGAGGGTTGAAATGTACCAAAAGTGAGGATTAATTCAAAAGCTGAACTTTATCCTACACATTCGTGTGTGGTACTGGGTGAAAGGTAATTAAATTCTACATCACTATTTGCCAAAAACTTTTGTTTTGAGTAAATTACTCTATCGACTGTGAGCTGTCAAAGTCAAATAATTTTTCAAAATATTTCGTGCCGTGCCTAAAACTGAAAATTGAGATATTTTGGGTGCTGATAATTCTTATTAAGCGTTCTAAAAGTAATTTTATTAAAATGGAACCATCAACTTCAGGTATTTGGCTACATAAATGCATTAATGTTTTTTAGATAAATGTTTTGCAAATATTTTTAATATTTTTTTAAAAAGTGCTCCATATTTGGGGTATTTTCGATACATACACAGAGTTTCAACAAATTTCTTGTTGCGATCCAGCAAATTTTATTAAGTGATATTTTAATATAGTATTTTAGCTTATATATTCCACACCGAACTTTTGCAGAGGCACCGCGTTTTTTTACTTATTAAAATTTTTGTGAAAGAATTCCAGTTGCTAAAAATAAGTTGAAAAACATATGAAAGAGGGCATTATGGGAGCCCCCTTAGTTAGAGGAGATACGGGGTGCGTATGTTGGAAAAAAAGTTGGGGGGAGGTAAATAATGATAGTTGATCTCACATTTCACCCTCTAGGAACTAGCATGGAGCGGCAGCAAAAGATTGCATAAAAAAAAAAAAATTATATGTGGACCTCCTTAAGGGTTAAATGTACAGGGTAGGTATATTCTAAGAAAATGTTTGGGTTAAAAACATATTGGGGGTCGGTCACACATTCGACATCTCTAGGGGCACCCTTGGGGCAGTTAGAGCTGTATGAGCAGATTTTATTAAAATGACATTTTGTATGGGATCCCCATTATTGAGTGGAGATAAGGTATAAGTATGTTCCAAAAAAATGTTGGGGGGTAAAAATTAATGGGGGTCGGCCTTAGTGGAAACCACTCTAAGATACATCATGGGAGCGGTAGGAGCTAATTTCATAAAACAAATTTATAAAAAATAAAAATAAATTGTATGGGGACCACCTTAAGGGTTATAGATAGAGGGTAGGTATATTCTAAAAAAATGTTGGGGTTGAAAAAATATTGGGGGTCGGTCACACATTTGCATTTCTAGGGGCACTCTTGGAGCAGTTAGAGCTGTATGAGCAGATTTTTTAAAAATGGCATTTTGTATGGGAGCCCCATTATCGAGTGGAGATACGGTATAAGTATGTTCCAAAAAAATGTTGGGAGGTTAAAATTAATGGGGGTCGGTCTTATTGATTAATACTCTAAGACGCACCCTGGGAGCGGTAGGAGCTGATTTCATAAAATTAATTTAAAAAAAAATAAAAAACAATTGTATGGGGACCACCTTAAGGGTTAAAGATAAAGGGTAGGTATATTCTAAGAAAATGTTGGGACTGAAAATATATTTGGGCCGGTCACACATTTGACATCCCTTGGGGCATTATTGGAGCAGTTAGAGCATTAGGAGCCAATTTTAACAAAAAGGTTATATCTTCTTTTTTAATAAAAAAATATTTTCTATATTTTTTTTTCTGTAAAACATTTTTTTTTACTAAATAATGTATAGTTAGTCTAAAAAAATATAAATATTAATAATAAAGGGCTTTTCTGAATTAATCCCCAGTTTACATATGTTTCAACCCACTGTGCGTCCGTCTGTCTGCCTGTCTGTCCGTCCGTAGAAAACACACTAACTTTTGAAAGACTTTACAGAGGCTACTGAAGTTTGGCACATATGTTTGTCATTTACCTAGTCAGGTTGGTATTGCAATCCAGCCAAATCGGTCCAGTGGTTCAAAAGTTATGAGCAAAAGAGTAAATTTCGGCAAGGGTGTTTCGCGAATTTATGAGATAAAAAACACGATAACTTTCGAAAGACAACAATGAGACTACTGAAGCTTTGCATGTATCTTTGCCGTTCCCCGGTTCTGTTTGGTATTAAATTTCAGCTCAATCGGTACAGTGGTTCAAAAGTCATAAGCAAAACCCTGAATTTCAGATTAGTTTCATCTAAAATGCCACGTGTTTTAACAAGTTTTAAAAGCATTGGTGGTAACTAACAATGCTTTTCAAACTTGTTGAATTTTAAAACAATGCTTTTTAAACTTGTTTAGTTTTAAAAGCATTGGTAACTTAAAAATTACACTCGAAAAAAATTTTACACTCAAAAAAAATTTTACACTCAAAACAAATTTTACACTCAAAAAAAAATTTATACAAAAGAAAATTTAGATTTTTACAAAAATGACAATATTTTGTGTACATACGTACGTGCATTCACTCAGAAATATTTTTACAGTAGAAAAAACATTACACTCAAAAAAAATTTTACACTCAAAAAAAAAAAAATTTGTAATTTTTCTTTTTTTAAAAAAAAATGACAAAAAAAGAGTTTTTTACTCAAAATAAAATATTACTAATCAAAATTGGTAATTTTTTCACGTTAAAAAATGTACTACCCTTTAAAAAATGCATTGTGGAGGGTATTCATAGATTCGGCAAAGTCGAATTTAACTTTTCTACTTGTTTATATTATAGTATAAAAAAATAAAATATGGTTTTTATCAAAAAATGTATTGCAAAAAATGTGATTATTAAAAAAAATAATAGTTTTTGCAAATTGATTTAACTATTAAAATCCAATTTTTAAAAAATTCATTAAAATATAATAGTTATGCTTAAGCTTTTTCCTCTTGAGTTGTTTATAACAAAAGTTAAATTCGACTTGGCCGAATTTATGAATACTCTCCACAATGCCTTTTTTAAGAGATAGTTAATATTCTAACGTGTAAAAAGTAACAATTTTAATTAAAAATATTTTATTTTGTTTAAAAAACTTTTTTTCAGTAATATTTGAAAAAAAAAAATTGCAATTTTTTTTAGTGGAAAATTTTTTTTTTTGATTGTAAAACTATTTTCGAATGTAATTTTTTATTTAGTGTAAAAATATTTTTGAGTGAAAAAATACGATGTAAAATATTTTTGTGACTTAACAATGTTTTTAAAACATGTTTAAAGGATTTTCAACACGTGAATTTAAGGAGAAACTAATCTGAAATTCACGATTTCGCTAATAACTTTTTAACCACTGAACCGATTTTGCTGAAATTCAATACTAACTAGACCTGGGAATGCCAAATATATATGCAAAGCTTCAGCAATGCCAGGATTGTCTGTAGAAATTAAGCGTGTTTTTATCTCGAAAATTTGCGAAAAAATCTTGCCGAAATTTACTCTTTTGCTCATTAATTTTGAACCACTGGACCGCTTTGGCTGAATTGCAATACCAACCTAACCAGGTAAATGACCAACATATATACCAAATTTCAGTAGCCTCTGTAAAGTCTTTCAAAAGTTAGCGTGTTTTCTACAGAAGGACGGACGAACGGACATCGCTAGATCGACTTAAAATCGATCGAGGATCATGAATATATACTTTATTGGGTCCTTGACTAAATTTTCGAACTGAATGACAAACTTATATATACCCTCTACCACCCTCTACCACCCTCTAGTACACAGTGAAGGGTATAAAAAATTTCCCCCACTCATTTCGCTGCCATCCAATTAATCGTTTTTTTCTTTTTGTTCGATTAATATAAATATTTTTAAGATACTGAATTACTTCTCATATAATTTATGTTAGTATTCTAAATATTTATTTTATTTTTCGCACTTTTTTTTCGATAATGCCGGTACATACCGGTATTGACGTTTTGGTATCGGTAATACGGTAACCGATTCAACTCAAATACCGTTACCGATGCCGAAATAAAAAAAATATATCAATACCGATATTGATACCGTTATTCGTTTCGATTGTCAATCTTGTTTTTTATTTATAACCATTTTTTTCTGAACTCAAATCAGTACGCCCAGATTTTTATGTCTGTTTTTTTCTTTAAAAATAAAACTCTCTGAAAACTCTTTTCTATGGGAAAAAACGGATGATTTCTTTAACTCTCAAACAATTTCGGTTAAGTTAACACTCTTGGGGCAAATTAGTATTTCAGTAAAAACAGCTGTTAAAAAACAACTGTCATAAACTGTTTTCGTTATAAAGCAGAAAATTACGATAACTTCAAACAACTTCATTTGAATGTTTTGATCGTTTAAGTGCAGAAATTGTAAGAAAACCAAATGTTTATAAGAATAAGAAAATCGCTAGGATTCTGAGAACTTTTTTCCTTTGCATCCATGTAATTATATTATATTTATAAAAACACAGAAAATCCATCATCTCGTTAACTTTTCGTTACAGAAAACCTCAAAGGTTTTGTGCGCATTTTCAATTTAAATTTAGGAAGATCAAAACTACCTCATGCTCAGATGCATGTTTCCGTTAAGGAACCTCTTAATTCACGAACTCCAAGCTCCTCAGAATTAATTAATTAATTATAAATTGTCTCATTGTCAGACTTAAGTAAAAAGAAAACTACTCTGACGACTTATTTTATCTAAATCAAGTTTTTGTATAGAATTTTTGAATTAAATTATTTTCTATGTTGAAATGTTCAAAAATCAGTACAATCAGTACATATTTCAAGAAATCAGTACAAATCAGTACAACGTTTTTTAATCAGTACACGTGATTAAAAATCAGTACATGTTCTGATCAAATCAGTACGAATGGTCAGCCCACTCATACACCACTGTGCGTATGAGTTATATTTTTTTAATGCAAATAATATTAATCATACGCATAATGAGTTTTTCATTTCAAATGCATTACGAAAAGAAAAGTTGTTGAACAAAAGTCGCAATTACAGAGTTTACACCGTCCGACAGCCAATATTGTACATGAACCGGATGATATACGTCTGAATGTAAAGATCACATGGAGTAAAACTGTATTTACAGTTTTTTATTTCGTGATCCTATTCCCTATTAAAAGGACTTAAAATTTTTAAAGGATGACATTTTTTAAAATATTTTTTAAATATTTGTACGTGTCTTATAATGTCACCATTGATTGGAAATGAAAGAGGAGAATCTTCGCTCATTTTTCCATTTCCCCCCCCCCCCCCCCCCCCCCATATCAGGAAAAGGGATGTTAATAATGCCCTTTCAAAAATTTGTCAAAATATTTTGTTAAAAAATTTTAAATAATATTGAAGGATACTGTTTCATTTGCCATCACTAGTGCTCTTTCATTTACCATCACTAGTGACTAGGGTGTTCAATTAATCGGGTTTTTTTATTGTTCGATTAAACGATTAATCGACATTTGGCATTTTTGACTTGTTCGATTAATCGAAACAAATTTTAAAATTGATCGATTAATCGAATAATTCCAAATTCAAAAATTTTCTAACTAATTCCAAGATTTTGCAAGATTTTTTTCATCAATTTTAGAAAAAATTGGTACTTAAGTAAATAAACAATATTAATTACAAGTATTTTAACAATTAACATTTTAACATTTGTATTTTAAAACAAAACGAATGTTACAGCATTTAAGTTTTCTGCAACTTTGTTTGAAAAAATTAAAAAAAAAAATAATTTTAGAGATTTGAAAAATTTTTAGAAATAAAAAATTATTTTTGTTGCCAAATTTTTATAGATTACCGATATCACAAAAATTTTATATTTATTATCTAAATACGTTTTGGAAAATGTTAAACAAAAAATATTTAGTTTTGAGCATATTCATAAAATTTTGAATTTTTTTTTTTTTATAATTTAGTGGGTTTTTGCTCAAAACTCGAAACTTTGACAGATTTTAGCGCGATCACATAGTTAATCGAAATTTTGGACCAAATTTTATCAGGTACTAACTTTAAGTTGTTAAGCAAATCCAATACTTCAGGAGCAGCGAAAATCCGAAAAAAATAAAGTAAGAATCACTCTAGTAAAAAAATGCCAGTTATCATGAATTAAACACATTTCAAGAAAAACCATATGTTATTCTTAATCGATTAATCGGCATAAATTCTTCGATTAACCCTTTAATCGAAATTAGCAATTTTAAATTAATCGAACAATTATTCGTCTAAAATTGTTCGATTATCGAACAAAAATTAATCGGCTGAACACCCTACTAGTGACATCTTTGGACAAGTACAAATATTTTACAAAAAAATATTGTAAAAAAATTAATCTTCTAAAATTTTGAAGTCGTTTTAAAAGGAAACAGGATCACGAAATAAAAAAAAAAACTTGTAAAATTACAAGGAAAGTTTGCAAATTTTTTTTGATACCTCCTAATTGACAAGAATTCCTTGTTATTTTACAAGCTTTTTACCAATAATTTTGTAATTTTACAAGGTTTTTACCAATAAAATTGTAAATTTACAATTTTTTTACGCAATAAAACTTACGAGGAGTTTTCGTGATTTTACTAGATTTTTTGCTACCTCCTTTTTTACGAGAATTCCTAATAAAAATTACGAGTTTTCTGAAATTTTACAAGATTTTTTTTCAATAAAATTGCAAATTTACAACTTTATTGAAGCAATAATACTGACAAGGAATTCTCGTGAATTCGCTAGATTTTTTTTTTTTTTAATTTTGTTTGGAAATTTGTAAAATTACAAAAAAAATTGCAAAATTACAAAAAAAAATTAATTTCGAACGAAAATTTTTTTGTTAAAAAACAAGGAAAACTGTCCAATATTGGTAAAATGGGATTACGAGACTTTTTCTAGTAATTTAACAAGTCTTTTTTGGGAGTATAGTTTTAATATAAATCCATTTGAATTTAACACATATTTTAGCATTTTATTTGTATCCATACTAATATGGACAGTGACTGTATGATTCATCTTGAACAACATTCCTCATAAATATGAAAATAAAAGAAAATTCTTTACAAACAATGTATGTATGTGTGCATTTACTAATAAAATTATTTTATAATTCTCTGTTTAATACCCAAGGAAAATCTTTTTGCAATTTAACTGCACTTATACACACATACACAAAAGCAAAATATAAATACTTAAACAGATACTTGTATACATAAATATTTTTATACTATGGGCCACAAAACTTAACTAATGTCAACTTAAACAATGGTATGAAAACAAAAGTAATGATGAAAAAAAGTATCAGATTCTGAGACACTTTTCCAGTAAAAAAGGTCTCAGATTCTGACATATTTTTACAATAGAAAATCTCAGATCCCAAAGTATTTCTTTTGCAGATAACAAATATATAATACTGGGATTTTTTTTTTGCTGTAGAAAAAGTCTTTGATACATTTTTTCTAAAGAAAAATTCTCGAAAATATTACTGACGAAATAGGTTATATCAATATTACCATGATAAACAATCCCTCTAGTTTGAAAGATATATTAAGAATTTTGTTTATAATAGTGATCTGACCGATAGTGTTGTTCGAGGAAAATAAGTAATGTTTGGTAAACATAACTACAAGATTTAAAAAAAAATACATATGTTTTTCCGTATAGTAATCACGTGAACATGTTATATTTATTTCGACACTAATACGCTCATACAGTAGAGCAGAGTTAGGACGAAATAAAAGGAGCCACCACAAATTGTTTTGTTGAAAGCAAAATATGTACTGGACTCCATTTGTTCACTGATTTCAAAACAAATTAGAGAAAAACAAATGTTTATAATAGGGCGGAGTAAATTTTTTTCTACAAAATCGTCTAGCATATTTGGATTCTGCATAAAATTCAAAGAAAAAATGCCGAACAAACCATGTCTCAAAAATCAGTTTTGACCCCCCCCCCCCCCAATTTTCAAAAATAGTTTTGCACGATATACGACTTTTTTAGCTGGGCTTATTATTTGGAATATATTGTTTTACTAATAAATTTTGCTTTTATTTTGTATTAAGAGGTGTACCTGGTATTTTTGGGTACGGGGAATCCATATTTGATATTTGTTTTGCTCTAAACCGCCGCTAGAGGGCGCTAAAAAAAATCTGGACTTGGGTCTTCAGATTTTTTTTTATTATGAAGCCAGATACTCTAAGGAGCCATTTAGACATTCCCATTTACAGTTTAATTAAATTCCAATAACTCGCGATTTTATTCGCGATTTTAATTTTTTTAAAATCCACAAAAAATTAAAAAGTGGTAAACTACACCATTCTTTTATTGCCACAATTTTAGCTTTCAATTTCAATTTTGATTATCAAAATCCGATGTTTACTTAAGGAGTTATAGATCTTCAAAGTACATCGATAAACGATTTGAAAATCCTAAAATCATTTATTAACAAAATTAAAAATAAAAATTTTTCGTTTTATATGGGCATAATTTAAAAAAAATATTAAAAATAGCAGACTTTTGTGTCCTATTAAAATGATGACTGATTTTTTTTCTAAAAATGTCATACTTTCATAATATGTTAATTAAAAAAAATCAAAAGAGGTGAAAGTTGACGAACATGCACTAAAAAAATGCATTTGCATTCAAAATTGATTTTTTAATAACACATTTTTTTTTTTTAACTTTCAAGTTTAATGTAGAGGACTTAAGCTTTTAATTTCAATTTTGATTTTAAAAATCCGATATTTACTTAAGAAGTTATCGCTCATCAAACTACACTACTTTTTCGTATTTTGTGATTTTTAAAAAATGAAAATCGCGAATAAAATCGCGAGATTTTGGAATTTAATAAAACTGTAAATGGGAATGTCTAAATGGCTCCATAGTGTATCTATATACACAATCTAAAGATCCAACGTCAAAAACACTTTACGGAGGCTCCTGAAGCTTGGCATATATGTTGGGCATTTACCTGGTCAGGTTGGTATTGCAACCCAGCGAAATCGGTCCAGTGGTTCAAAAGTTATGAGCAAAAGACTGAATTTCGGGAAGGCTTTTTCTTGAATTTACGAGATAAAAACACGCTAACTTTCGAAAGGCAATTCAAAGGATGCTGAAGCTTGGCATATATATTTGTCGTTTCTCTGACCTTGTTCGTATTGAATTTCAGCCAAATCGGTCTAGTGGTTCAAAAGTTGTTAGCAAAACCGTGATTTTCAGATTAGTTTCACATTAAATTCACGTGTTGAAAACCCGTTTAACATGTTTTAAAAACATTGCTAGGTCACAAAAATGTTTTACAACGTATTTGTGTCTCTCAAAGATATTTTTACACTAAAAAATACAATCGAATAAAATTGTACACTCAAAAAAAAATTTACAATCCAAAAAAATTAGTAAATTATTTTTTTTTTTTTTCAAAAATTGCTTAAAAAAGGTTTTTTACACAATTATTAGTCAAATTTTTTTTTTTTTTTTTGTTCAAAAATTGCTTAAAGAAAAGTTTTTTTACACAAAATAAAATATTTCTAATCAAAAATATTATTTTTTTTTACGTTAGAAAATTTACTATCACCTAAAAAGGGCATTGTGTAGGGTATTCATAGACCTTGTTAATTAAAAAAATAGTTTTTACTTAAAATTTATAAGTAATTTCCTAAAAAAAACTTTATTTAGAAATTTGCAACATTTTTATAAACTTCAAAACGCGAAAATTTATAAAAACATATTGACTGGACTATAAAAACCAAGGTTGGCAATCGATACCCACCCAAAATAACGGTATTTGGCTATTGTACCGCAACAAATAAAGATATGGACATTTTTAAAAGCGATTATGAAAGTCAATGAAATTTCTAGTATTTTTGATGTGTTACTTCGAGTTTGTACCGGTTGCTTTTTGAAATATAGGCCAATACCTTTACAATACCGTTTGAAACGGTATTTTAAAGGTATTGGCCTATATAACGAAAATGAACCGGTACAAACACGATGTAACACATCAAAAATACTAGAAATTTCATCTTCTTTCATAATCGCTTTTAAAAATGTCCATATCTTTTTTGGTTGCGGTACAATATCCAAATACCTTTATTCTGGGTGGGTATCGATTGCCAACCTTTTTTATTAAAAAACTATATCATTTAAATCATATTCACTATAATCTAGTTTATTTTAGCTAAGGATTTGAATATGACAAAAGTTAACAATATGTTGGAATCTGGAAATGTGTTTGTTTTAAACAAGAATTCATCTTAGCTAAGTTTAAGTGTATTAAATGAGAAAACATGCATTGTGTGGGAGCTGAAAACTTTAAATCTTTTTTTATTAAAGTTGTGCTCATACATCAAACATTCCAACATGTGCAATTATAATGCGTTTGGAGCGAAACAGTGGGAGCTCAGAAATAAACAAATAAGAAAGTTAATTGTTTTTAAAAAAATACAAAATTTTAGCTTCGACCTTGTAACGCGATTTTTTTTTTTCAAGTTTGGCCTTGCCACAATGTTAAAATAGATTATACCGCTCAACAGTCATTTTCCGGTTTGAATTCTGGTGATCAATTTTAGTAGACTTTGATCTCCTGATTCCAAATCTGTACTCCAAATTTTTCCATCACGCCCAGATTTTTAGTTATTCACGCTTGAAAATGCGAAAAAGAAGATTTTTGCATTATTTGAAAGCCTGCACAGCAGCAATTCAGTGAAATACAAATCTGGTATAAAGCGCAAAAGTATAATTTGTCTATGGTCTCCAACATAGAAAACAATTTTTTTCAAATTATTGGGTATGGTTGGTAGAGTCATGGACGTATTCAGGGGGGGGGCCCAGGGGGCCCGGGCCCCCCCCTTTTGGATTGGAAAATTTTAAAAAATGTAAACACTTCAATATATGATACAAGTAACAAACATAAGTTTTTTGTAGAATTGTAAATATTTTGGTTTTTAAAGAAAAGTTTTACATATTTTTTTATAAAAACTCTTGATTTGAGTAAATTTTCGTTTTTAAAAAGTCATTTATATCAAAATATCTGTAAAATAAGTATCGAAAACACATTATATTGGTTTTATTTAATGAAAATTATGCATCAGGATCATGAAAACAGTTTTCCATAAAACAAAATTCAAACTCTAAGGATCTTAGTCACTTTTTCTACATTAAAAGTCTCAGATTCTGAGATATTATTTCTATAAAAAATTCTAAGATGCTGAAAATTTTTTTCTAAATAAAAATTTTCATATTAATTTTTAATTTTCAATCTAGCACTTTTTTTCAAAAATCGGGTTTGAAAACCGCAGTTTCGAAAATTTAATAATTACTAAGGACAATATTTTAACTGGCAAAAAATAAAAAAACTTCGATTACACTGTGCTACAAAAAACACAAAATCGAATATACTTTTGAAATGAGGTAGTTAGGGCTGTAGGTCTCGTTGAAAAGATCACAAAAATGCCCATCAAACTTGCCAGACACCCTCAAATTTTGAAGTTATTGTCAAAAAACGTTGTTTTGGGACTTTTCTCACTAAATAACGTGTAACTTAAAAAGTTTTCCATCGATTTTAAATTTTTTAACTGTTTTGGATAGAAGAAATATAGGGCTTTTTAGGTGTGTGAATTGGTGGTATACATTTAAGAAAGATATGTATTGATTTTTTTAACAATATCAACATTTTTTTGTTATTTTTTTAAAAATTTTTGAGTTTATCGATTTTTTTCTGCTATAGTTCGGTCAACAATATTTATATTTATAAACGTATTCTTAAAGAAAATTTAATTGTGAATACGATGAGTTGAATGCCGAAAAAATCGAATAACAATTGACAGAGTTGTGATAATTTTTCTAAAAAATAAAATTACGATTTTGCGTGAAATTGCCGTTCGGACAACCCAGGCAAAAAAATAAACGAACATACTGAGAGGTCGGATCATTATTTTAAAGGTTTTTGGCCCCCTGAATTTGAATTTGACCTTGAAATTGCGCTATCTTATTAAGTTTTTGATATATCAATTTATGTTTAATATCTCAAAAACCTGACGCGACCGAAAACCAAAAACCATTGAAAATATTGTACATGACCACTTATGATAAATTTTTTTTTTGCCTGGGTTGTCTGAACGGCGATTTCCTGAAAAATTTTAATTTTCTTTTTTCGAAAAATTATCCCAACTCTATCAATTCTTATCTGATTTTTACAGGATAAAGCTTATCGAATTCAGAACTAAATTTTCTTTAAAAATATGTTTATAAATATAAAACTTGTTAAACGAACTATAGCAGAAAAAAAATCGATAAACTCGAAAAAAGGGGGCCCCTGTAGGCTAGTTGGTAGCGAGCTAGCCTTTGAAACTGGGGGTCGTGGGTTCGATTCCCCCAGAGCCCTTGGTTTTTTCGCTACAGCGAGACGACGGTCATTGTTACCAGTTCTCGTTTAGGTTGAAGTTATTAAAAATATATTGTTATTAAATGTAAAAAAATTAAATAAAATACTTGATCATAGGATCAAAATTATTATTAAATAAAAAATTATTATTATTATTATTAACTCGAAAAATTTTCAAAAAATAACAAAAAAATTTGATATTATAGAAAAAATCAATAGATATCTTTCTTATATGTGTAGACCAATTCACACACATGGAAAGCCCTATCCTTCTTCTATCCAAAACAGTTAAAAATTTTAAAATCGGTTGAAAATTTTCTGAATTACACAAGGTTTAGTGAGCAAAGTCCCAAAAAAACGTTTTTTTGACAATAACTCTAAAATTTGAGGGTGTCTGCAAGTTAAATGGGCATTTTTGTGATCTACTCGACAAAACCAACAACCTATACCACCCAGCAAAACTTTGGTAATGGGTAGTGATTATATAACACATTACCAGGTAATGTATATACCTTATTTGTAGCATTATTTTAGGATGTCTTACCAAACATTTGTTTCACAACGTATTATTTTCAAGTGAAAAATAATGCATTACTAATAATTTGCTACGTAATGCATGATTATTGGAAAAAATGTATTTCATATTTATTATTTCTAAACATTAAATCATGGATGACTTATATTTGGTTACATTATGTATTATTTAAAAGTTTGAAATAATGCATTATTTACAATTAAATGCATAATGCATTACAATTACATAAAAAATAATTATTTTATAAAAAAATGCATAAGTTTAAACTAGAGATGGGCTCACGACAGGAAATTTCTAACGACACACACTCATGAGCATATTTGATCTACTTACACTCACTTACAATCACGTGAGTAAATGTAATACAAATTACTTTTTCACTACTCGTATACCTTATATATTATCTTCTGGTATGCTATATTATATACCTTACTCGTAACCTATAAAATATCATATATTTTACACCTTACTCGTATTCTTCGTTATAAATTTATGACTTATTTTATACCTTACTGGTATTCTTTGTGATAATGTGGATGCATTACCTTGAGTCTCATCGCCTGTTAAAATCATCAATGCTGCAATGTATAAAATAAGAGATCCTATACCTTATTTTATACCTTATTTGGTAATCTAAGTTTTGCTGGGCATGTCATATTAGAAGTATTTTTTCACTGTAGCACAGTGTTATTTTTTATGTAAATAAATAAAGATACATTTTCATAAACGAATTTACGAAAGCAACTTAAAAAATTTAATGACGTATTTGGAATCTAGAATTCCATTTTGTAAAAAATCAGTCCTTAAATGTTGCGCCAAGGCAATGATATGTAACAGTAGACCCGTAAAAAGCGCAAATGCAAAATCTTATAAAAATATTTAAATAGCAGATTTGGAATCAGGTCCTTTATAATGGCTCTAACAGTAGACCCACGCCTAAATATGCGGTTTAGAATTATCAAACCCCAATATCAGAAAAATCTTAAAATACTTGTTAAGATAATTTGGAATCAGGAGGGCTAAATCTATCTGGTTCATATAATTTAATTTTGAAATTTATCACAAATACCTATTTAAAACCTTTTTACTTTTAGGTTACATATTGTTTTTTAAAAACGGTTTTTATAGGAAAAAAACCTCAGAATCTAAGAATTTATCAGACATTTTTCACAAAAAAATTGGCAGATTTAAAGAAATTTTTGCTATAGAAAGTTTTAAAGATTTTGAAAAATTTTTTGTATAAAATATTTTAAGATATTTTCTATAGCAAAGTTCTCAAATTCTAAGACATTTTTTTTTATAAAAATGTTCTCAGATTCTGAGATGTGTCAAGTTTTGAAGTTTAAAAATAGAGTCTGAGTCATTCTTCTCTAGAAAAATTTACAAATTCTGAGGCATTTTTTATGTTGTTAGTATATGCTAGTAAATGCAGTAATTTCTAGAATTTCTTTGGAAAGGGGGGGGGGGGTAGTCCTAGAAAATAGTATTATTATATTGTGATAAAAAAAATTTCGAGTTGGGCCCCCCCTTTTCAAATTCCTGGATACGTCGCTGGGTAGAGTGTCCCTTATTTTGGAAATGTTGGAAATGTTGAGACGGTACCCCCTCATTTTTTTGCTTTTGACTAAAAAATAACACGCCTTCCCTACGCGACGGGGCCTTAAAGAACGGGGCCTTAAAAATAAGTTTTCCATACAAACCAAAATTTTTTTTTTTTTGATTTTTAATTTTTTTGTTATTAATTATAATATTACTTGGTTAGCTTATTCATGACAAAAAATTTGATTTTGGTGGGATGAGGCCTTCAGTTCTAAAAAAATTTTCGAAAAAAAAAAAATTTAGAGCTTTTGGGGTCCTACAGTAAAAATTTTTAAAATTTTTTTTTTTTTTAGTTTTGACAAGCAACGGTTTTAGTTGTAATGTTGCTTTTAATGGTATATATTCATAAAAAAATATTATTCATATCTGTGACATCTTGATCGTGTATCGAAAAACATCAAAAATGCATTTTTTACCCTTTTTTAGATCACGATAAAGATGTCACAGATAGGAATAATATTTTTTTATGAAAATATATCATTAAAAGCAACAATTCAACTAAAACGGTTGCTTGTCAAAACTAAAAAAAAATATTTTTTAAAAAATTTTTACTGTAGGCCCCAAAAGCTCTAAATTTTTTTTTCGAAAATTTTTTTAGAACTGAAAGCCTCATCCCACCAAAATCAAATTTTTTGTCGTGAATAAGCTAATCAAGTAATATTATAATTAATAACAAAAAAATTAAAAATCAAAAAAAATTTTTTTTGCTTTGTATGGAAAAATGATTTTTAAGGCCCCGCTCTTTACGGCCCCGTCGCGTAGGGAAGGCGTGGTCGTAGGGGCGTAAAATTTTTCCTGAGTTATTTTTTAGTCAAAAGGAAAAAAATGAGGGGGTACCGTCTCAACATTTCCAACATTTCCAAAATAAGGGACACTCTAATGGTTGGGTAACAATTGCGTTTTAAAATGATACTGTTAAAATTACCATTTTTGTAAAAAAGGTAAGGTAGATAAATAGATACCTTAGTTTTTTTTTTTTGATATTTTTCAAAGAAAAACTAAAAAAAAATAAATATTTTACAAATATAAGTTTTCTGTATTATTTTTCGTATAAACCTAAAGATATCTTTAATGGGTTTAAAAGTCTATAGGAAAGACTGATCCTTTGCCTAAATTTTGAGCTCATCACAGTAAAGACTGATCATCTGGTTTTTGTTTTAGAGCTTTTTAAAAATTGTGATTTTTCTAATTTTTTTCACAGTGTTTTTTTAAAATACATGTTTGGCCAATAATAGTGCAACAACTTAAAATTTTTTTGATCATATATTTGAGATCATAGTTCACTTCTTCTTTAACGCTTTATATCAGATTTTTATTTCACCCAGTGGCTGCTGTGCAGGCTTTCAAAAAAGGCAAAATTCGCGTTTTTTTCGTATTGTCAACCGCGAATAATTAAAATTCTAGACGTGATGGAAAAATTTGGAGCACAGATTTGGAATCAGCGAGTCAAAATCTTTTAAAATTTTATGTGAAACTTCAAACCGGAGCCAAAAACCTTCGATTTGCTGAGCGGTGTTATTTGGAAAACATTTAAAAAAACAAGTAAGAAAGTTATACTCGGCCGACCATATGATACCCTACAAATGTGTTTTTCGGTAAATGGGTCCTAAGTGCAAACATGGACCGATTATCCCTTCTTTTGTTAGATCTTTATTTAGCGTAGAAAATACACACAGATCAAATTTTAGTGGAATTGGTTTATTTTTTTCCCAATAGACCGATTTAACTGAATAACGGTCGAAACTTTTTTATCGGGGACTTACAAGGGAAGTCTCCCTGGTGTCACCATCCGATCTTCATGAAATTTGGATATGTTGTTAAGATCGAAATTTAATTCACACGTATTTCTTTTAGCGGCCCAAAGTCATTTTTAGGGGGGGTCGATGTGTATAGGGGGAAATTGACCTTTTTCAGTTTTTTACAATTTATTAATAATACCTATCTCGCGGTGCTAACAACGGGCCGAAGAAGTTAATATTTTTCGACTTATTAACAAAAATGTCCTAAAATTTTGGTATTTTACTCAATATGACGAAAAGTTGTGCATGTTTGGACACGTTCTTAGCACACGTAGATAGGTTTTCCAAAGACCTTTCATTTGGTATGTAACATGGCTAGGATTCTTTGCATAATTTAGGAGATAAACGAAAAAAACTGAAAAATGGCCTTGTTTTCCCCCCTCCGTTTTACCCCCTAAATATGAATTTGGGCCGCTAAAAAAAATACGTGTCCCTTTATTTTTTGTGCTCTACAAAATAAAATCAATTCCATAAAGATCCGCGGGTGACACTAAGGAGACTTCCCTTGTTATTCCAAAAATGTTCCAATTATGAGGCATTCCACACCAAATGTCCCGCTACAGAAAAACATGTGTCCCGTAAATTTCTGAATAGGTTGTTTGGATAGCCCTATATGTAACTAAGAAAATTGCGTTTTTGGTTTTTAAATTTTTCAAAAACTGGGCTTAGGAAGCGTGGTCAAATATTGGAAAAATGGTCAAATTTGTGGCGAGTTGCCTTGATTAAATATTTATCACATTAAAACGGAATGCACCACAATCTTAAAAATTTACATTCTTATATAGTTTCGTATGGGCTATGGAATAAATTTTTTTTCCTTAAAAAATTTTCAGAACCCGTTCTGAAATTTTCCATTTTTTTAAAAAGTCAATTTATCAAAAATCCGGCCACTTTTTTTTTTCTTTTTTATTTATTTTTTTAAAAGTGTAGATGTTTGTCTATCCACACAAAAAAAAATCACAAACACGTTCATCTTTTTTTTCGAGAAAATCGCATTTGAACTTTAAATTTCATAACAATTTTGTTATTTGCTTGTATTTCTTTGTTTTAAAGTTGCGAATGAGTAATATTAATTGCATAAATATTCGTCATACGCTCTGTTGCCACACAAAAATATACAAACAAATTACTAAATTGTTATGAAATTTAAAGTTCAAATGCGATTTTCTCGAAAAAAAAGATGAACGTGTTTTTGATTTTTTTTGTGTGGATGGACAAACATCTAAACTTTTAATAAAATAAAGAAAAAAGAAAAAAAAGTGGCCGGATTTTTGATAAATTGACTTTTTTAATAAATGGAAAATTTCAGAACGGGTTCTGAAAATTTTCCAAAAAAAAAAAAATTTAATCGATAGCCCATACAAAACTATATAAGACTGTAAATTTTTGAGATTGTGGTGCATTCCGTTTTAATGTGATAAATATTTAATCAAGGCAACTCGCCACAAATTTGACCATTTTTCCAATATTTGACCACGCCTCCTAAGCCCAGATTTTGAAAAATTGAAAAACCAAAAACACAATTTTCTAAGTTCCATATAGGGCTATCCATACCACCTATTCAGAAGTTTACGATACTCATGTTTTTTTTCGCTGGACATTTGGTGTGGAATGCCTCTTATATTAAAAAAACATCAAAATCAGCCGATTTTGTCTTTTAAAAAAAGAGTTACAACTTCGTGGCAACCCTGGCAATTCTTGCTTACCAAATTTTGTGTTATAAAATTTTAAAAATATTAAAATAGTTCATCTTTCAAATAAAAAAAGGAACAGAATTAAAAAATATTGCGTATTTATCAGTGTTGCCACCAATGGAATTGGAAATTACACAAAAAATTATCCAAAATCTCACAAATTACACAATTTTTTTTTACATCCTCCGACCAGAGTCAAAATATCGGTCGGGGATCCCATATAGTACATGTAAAATTAATCCTTGATCGCTTCAAGACATTTTATGAATGTCCGTCTGGATAAAACATACTGCAGTCCAGAATAAAAAAGCTAGACTCCTGAAAATTGGCACGAATTTGTCTTATGTTCATTGGCAGGCTAAGCTCGTCAATGGGCAAAATCGCTCCAGGGGGAATATTGTTTCCCTTGAAGAACCAAACTAACCTCTGAAAAACGGAATTTTTTAACGTTTTTTGTATTTTTGTTCTAAAAATGAAACAATTTTTAGTCCGCCCCTTTTGTAGGCGTGGATATAAAAAAATTATTTAAATAATGATATAATTGTTTTAATATTGATATAATGGGTTTTAAATAAGAGCAAAAATCAAAATAAATCAACTTGCCAATATTTATGACGGTAGATTCCACTACAAAAGACAGTTAACACAACTGCAATGTTTAGGCGTCCACTATATTTTACGGTAAAATCAACCAAAAATTGTTGTTATTTGATTAACAACTACAAAAAACGGTAAGACAACTTCAAATTACAGGTGTTTTTACTGTAACTCAAATGTTAGGAATTTTTATATTAACAAAAAAAAAAAAACACAACGTAAAAATGGTTAAAATAATAATTCCTGATGCAACTGACACTTCCTACTAGTTCAACACATCCATTTTTCTAGTTTTTTTTTTAAACTAAAAACAACTACATAAAACAACTGTTACTACAATGTAGTAGTTTTTTTTTTTTTTAACGACTACAAAAAATAGTTGTTTGAGATTTTTCATACAAAAACAACTGAAATTTTAGTTGAAAACAACAACTACTACTTATGACACAAATGCCCGTCATGTAGTAACTACAATAATTGTCGAATTATGGTAATATTAAAGGACATTGAATTTCAAAAATGTTAGACCATTTTTTTCGACATGAAGAAAATTTAGGTTTAGGTCCAAAAATGCATTTTCGTCATTCATCAACTTATATTTGGTAGCTAAAACTTCTAAAGACGATGCTGTCAATGATTTTTTAAGCAGAAAATGTCGATAAATAATAAAAATAAATAAAATTTATTGATTTAAAACTACACAAAAATTACACAACGAATTTCACTATCCAAAAATTATTCAAGGATTTTGAAATTGTCCCACTTTTGGATAATTATCAAGAAAGTGGCAACACTGGTATTTATATAGCTGTTTAAAAATTGCTCACGTTAAAGGTCTTATGATACTTGCTAGTTTTTGTATTTTTTATATTTTGGAGAACAGTGCAAATACATTTTCATAGGAAAACTGACCAAGTGTAAAGAGTATGACAATATCATGAAAAAACTTCAAACGTCAAAAAATATACGTGTGTTATCGATAATTTTGCAGTGACTGTCAAAAAAAATATAAAAATTTTCAACTTGAAATTGACATTTCCAGAATAAAATGTTAACAGTGTTGCCAATTTTATTAGTTTTTGCTCGAATGAAGCGGTTTTACATTTGTTTTGAGCGTTTTTAAGCTATTTTGGGCGAGTTATTTTGAAAATAAAAGTTGGCAATATTGTTTTTTTTGTTTCGTTTTTATTTTATTGTATTTCTTGTTCTTTCTCGCATTTGTTCTTTCATTCGATCAATCCTAAAAAAATCCAATGCAGAAACTAGCAAGTATCATACCACCTTAAGACTGTTTTTTCCTTTAAACCCCCCTTAAATGAAAATCTACGCACACGTTGCTGGTTGTATGTGTACCACTAGACTGGCATTTTTCTGTAAAGCAACATTTTTTTTTCTCTGATTTTCAAAGTCCGGCATTTTTTTATTCTACTAGGCCTAAACCTCATGTGGTACCAATTTGAGGTCAATCGGATTAAATTAACCCGTGGCGCCCGGCGGTCAAAGTTTTGGATTTTTGAAAAATTTTTAAAAATAAATTTAAAAAAAAAATGTATCTTTCGACCAAGGTTGGCAATCGAAACGAATAACGGTATCGATATCGGTATTGGTATCGTTTTTTTATTTATTTCGGTATCGGTATCGGTTACGGTATTTGAGTTGAATCGGTTACGGTATTACCGATACCGAAACGTCAATACCGGTACGTACCGGTATTAAAGAAAAAATGCTAAAAATATAAAAAAACGTATAAAAACTTAAAAAAAAAATTTTAAAACAAGTAGAAAAGTTAAATTCGACTTGGACGAATCCATCAATACCCTCCACAATGCCCTTCTAAAGTGATAGTTAATTTTCTAACGTGAATCAATTTAACAATTTTGATTAGAAATATTTTATTCTGAGCAAAAAACTTTTTTTAGTAATTTTTGAAAAAAAAATTGACAAAATTTTTTTTTTTTGAGTGTAAATTTTTTTTCGAGTGTAATTTTTTTTTTTTGTTTTAGTATAAAAATTTTTGTGAGTGACAAGAATACTTTGTTAAATATTTTCGGGACTCATCAATTTTTTTAAAGTTGCTTTAACGGTTTTTTCAACAAGTGAATTTAAGGCAAACCAATCTGAAATTCACGGTTTTCTTAATAACTTTTGAACCACTGCACAGTGCCACATTTGGCCAATCTAGGACGACAAAAATCCAATTTTATTTTTATTGACTGGAAATTTGGTATAAATGTTCGTTTTGACTTCAAAAACAACATTATGAAAGATATGGGAGACCAGTTAACGGCAACGCCCACTTTTTAAAAAATTTTTAATTTTGGTTGAAATTATTTTAAACTTGGTATATATACTCTGAAGGACTGTAGAAATAATATCACAAAAAAAGGGGGCGGTCAGACAACTGCCACGCCCACTTTTTAAAAATATGTTTAGAAAATATGTAAAAACAAGGTTTACATATCGCCCCACTGTAATCGGCGTCGCAGACGGTCGCAAAAGTTAGCCGTTGAAATAAGTACTATGGATATTGGTCAATATGTCTGAAAAAGTCCGGCGACCAATAGAGACCAAACACAAAAGTTCTATTCCATCAACAAAAATAAATATATAATTTTCTTTTCAAAAATTTTTATTATGTTAAAAATTTAATAAAAAATAGAAAAAACTGTTTAAAAAAAGAAGAAAAGATATGACTTAAAGCCTTTAAATATCCTTTAAAATTACCACAAAAGAGTGTATAAATATCTTTTTTTGTTAAAAAGTTACAACAGTTTAAAATCGACTTAATTAATGCGAAATAATGAACACTACTTTTAGGATTTTACAAGACGCAACTTTATGCACCCACATCTTAATAACGAATAGAATTATAGTTTTTATATGAGTATTTCCGTGTTATTATGAATGTTTTATAATACATACAAACAACTTATAAAAATCGGGGAACTTTTTTTTTTTGATTTTTGTCGTGCTAGATTGGCCAAATGTGGCACTGTGCACTGGCCCGATTTGGCTGAAATTCAATACGAACTAGGCCAAGTAAACAGCAAATATATATGCCAAGCGTCAGCATCCCCAGGTTGCCTTTCGAAAGTTATCGTGTTTTTTTATCACGAAAATTCACGAAAAACCGTTGCCGAAACTCAGTCTTTCGCTCATAACTTTTGAAGCACTGGACAGCTTTTGCTGGACATTTTCCTATGTCTTTAATACATAAATATAAGGCCGTATCGATTTTTACCTTTCTTTTTTGTTTTAGCTGAAAAGCGTCCAATAAATTTCTATTAGGTGTCACAATGACTCCGTAAAATTTATTTCCCTCCAGCATCGCGATTAAAGTAAAAATCCCAACAAATTACATATTTCATCTTATTTCTAGGCAACCAATTTTTTTTTTGTTGGTGTTATCTATTTGGAAAAATAGGTATTCCCTGTCTAGACAAGATCACATTCAAAAATATTGCAAATAAATTTTTTCGCGAATTATGGGACTTTTATGGACGATTTCTACGAATTAAGTCACTTCAAAAAATTATACTATGGTGAAAACCTCCTGCCGAATGTCTTCCCTGAAGTCCTGTAAATATCAAAAATTCCTTGGGCACCCACATCACGGATTAAATAAAAATCCCCCAAAAAACTATACTATACAAAAAAGGGGTCCGGAAAGTTTATATTGGGAGTCAAAATAAATCCATAAAAATTTCGTGAAAATCGATAATTTTCTTTTGCTCTCGCATCGCGGAAATATGGCTTTTTTTATTTAATTCACGATGTGGGTGCCAAAAGATTTTTTTGATTTTTATGAGACTTCGGGGAGGCATTTGGAGTACGATTTTTCATTTACAAAAACCAAAAAATTTACAAACTTTCTATTAATTTTTTTTTGTAAAAAATCATGGTTTTTAAGAAAAACCGTTTCAGTACCGGTACGTACCGATATCGAAGGAAAAGGTTTTTGGATACCGGTATCCGATACCAAAACTGAGTTTCGGTATTGGTACTGGTACCGGTATTCAATTTAAAGGGTTTTGAAACGGATAACGGTATTGAAAAGGTATCGATTGCCAACATTGCTTTCGACACATCATGTTTGTTAATTTCGATGCGCTGAGCACGAATATCAAAAACCAACCTTCGATCAAAGTTTAGGGTTTTTGGTACAAAGTTTCTAAAAAGCCAAAACTTTAATCGATGGGCGCCACGGCTTAAAATGATACGATTTGGCTCAAACTACTTTTAAATGAAAGATTGTCTCAAGCTCTACAAAAGGGTCGGCGGAATGAAATTTTTAGACTTTTTTGAAAAAATTTCTTGAACGTAGGAAAAAACCGCCATTTTTTACAAATTTGAAATGGCGATATCTCGAAAACCGATCGAGCGATTTTAATTTTTTTTTGATATTCGTGCTCAGCGAAATTAACAAATATGATGTGTCGAAAGATAATTTTTTTTTTAATTTTATTTTTAAAAATTTTTCAAAAATAAACAAGGAATTCCAAAATGCCTTTTACATTTCCCTTACACTACAGCAAATGATATATATTTTTTAAATATGATTATCTTTTAAAGGTTATTTGAAAAAAAAAATAAATGTTTATGTCCACAGTAACAGGTCTGGCAAACAAGATTTTGAGTACCCCTAATGTTTTTTTTTTTTGTCGGGGTAAAAGTACAAAATTATAAAAAAATACATTTTATGTATTTGTAAATAACCTCGAACACTAACAAAATAAATAAATTTTGTATGTGTGTGTGAGTGCGAGAGTACTGCAAAAAAAACAACTAGTAACTGTTGTTGTTAAGTGCGTGTTTTACACATATTTCATATTTTTTTCTGCAATTTTCAACACAAAATTGAAATAATGTAGTGAAAGATTACATATTTTTTTTTTGTAATGTAATTCCTTATTTTTTTTTTATATTTATACAAAGGTGTAGTTTAATTTATAATTACATGTTGCTTTTATGGCTTTAATGGCTTTCAAACTAAGATTTTATTAAATAGTAAATTTATTTTGAACATATACCTTTAGGCAAAATTTAAAGTTAAAAAAACTTAAGCTTACCGTTTTAAAAAAAGTTCAATCTGATGACGGATGGAGATTTTCATTTTTAAAGCTCCAGGAAAAAATGTTAATGTATCAAACTTACAGCGAGATAGGCTTGGACAAAAGTGCTCAAATTTTTCAAAACCAGAACTGGTTCTGAATTTTTCAAATATCTGATAAAAGTGGATTTTTTTTATTAAAACACGTTTTTTTTTTAATAATTTAAAGTGTATTAAGTTCCCTTCACTCAAAAGAAAAACTCTGACAAAAAATGTGTAAAACGACTTTCAATTTGATTAAACAAACTTTCACATTTTTTTCTGCTAAAATTTTTATTTTTACAAAAATCTCTATCATTCAGTTTTACAAAAAAAAGAAATTTTACTGCGTCTTTACTGATTCTGTTTGCTGAATTTCAAAATATTTTCGAAGCTATTTTTAGCAGATTATATTTTAACTAGTCGAATAGCCTGTCCCTGCCAGGCGGAACACCAAATCACTTTTCTCAATAGTTCTAATTTTTTACCAAACTTTATAAAAAATTATGGTTGTGCTTCAAAAATTTAATATTGCTAGATTGAGTTACATCAATATATTTCCAAAACTGGAAAAAAATTTAATGAGTGTAAAAGGTTGTACACTCAAAAAATAATGATAGTAAAATCAAATGAAAATGTCAGTTAAAATAACTACTTTGTAAGTTGTTTTGGGGTCAACTACTTTTTCAACATACAATGTTAGTTATTTTAACTGACAAAAAACAACTGACTTATGTAGTAAAAATTACACATTTGTAGTCAAAACAAATAATATGTAGTTAAAATAAAATAAACAATATATATATTTTTTTTCAAAAAAATTTTCGGAAAAAAATTGAAGACCAAATTTTTTCCAAGTTTTTTTTTTTAAAAAAAGTTGTCAAAAATAAAACAACAAATTTTTTTTTTTTGGAAAAACTGAAAATTTTTCAGAGATAAAAAAATAAAATTAACTACTTTATGTTTTCATTAATTAATATTCGAGCTCGAGGTCTAACGATTTTTATTTTAAATTCTTATTAATCCAATATTTCAACTTTCTTTGAAAGTCGTCTTCAGGGTAATATTAATTGTTTACGTAAAAAAAACAAAAAACTTTAAAAATACGTTGTGTATACACCATCGTCTAATATTGCAACAAAACTAAATATATTAACTACTTTAAATAACTGTTACTACATCACAGTACTTTTTTGTTAGTTATTCAAAACAACGACTTAAAATAACTAACAGAAATAGTTGTTTGATATTTTTCATACAAAAATAACTGACTTTGTAGTTGAGAACAACTAACTACTGTAAAATATACAAACAACTAACATGTAGTAACTTACATAATATTCTGAGTGTATTGATTAAATTTTAGAACAAAATTTAGCTCGCCCATTTCGTCTCTCTGTCCATAAACCGGATATCAAAAATCCATCGTGTGGATCTGTCCCATGGTCACTCCTATATACATGGCAATTGTTATCTTTCTTATGGCGTTTTCTTTTCTGGCAAAAAATGTCACATGTTACCGTCCCTTCAAAAAATATTGCACTTTTTTTGTTCTTTTCTAAAAAACTGGCAACACTTTAAAAATTTATTATGTTTTTTTCTAAAAATGTTGCATTTTTAAAGTTTCAAAATGTCACACTTTTCCCACTTTCATAAAATGACGGGGTAGCAAAATTGCCTTATAAAAACAGCTGATTGCCAATATTTTGGTTGAAAGAAAAATGTTCTCAATTTTTTGTTTTTTTGTAATCACAAAATTGGCAACACATTAAAAGGGTTGTGGCTACATTTTACAAATGACACTGTTTAAGGGTGCAACATTTTGTTTCAGAAAAGAAAACGCCATTAGTCATAAAGGCTTTTAAAATTAGCTAAAATGTTAAAAAACACAATTTTTTCACTTAAATTTTTCCTTATAATTCTCCGTACACAGTTTAAATATTAAATCTGACTTCATAAGGATACAGTCGATTGTCAATACTTTATTGGATATCCAGGTCAGTGTTAATCTTTGCCATAGTCCGTACCATATGCATCCCAATATTCATCTTTCAAGATCATAAGGTGTCTTCAAAATTAGGTAAAATGTAAAATCATAATTTTTCCACGCCCATTTCTTCTCTTAATTCTCCGTCCATATTCCAAAATTTTTAAATCTGACTACTCTAGGATAAGCTCCATCGTTAGTACAATACTCGTATCCACGCCCCTTTTCCCTCGCAATTCTCCGCCCACAGTCCAAAAATTTTAACTCTGACTACTTTAGGATATGCTCCAGTGTCAGGACAATATGCTTGTCAATTTTCGGCTGCTTTAAATTTTTATTGGTTTGCCCCTTTTTCCTCTCAACTCTCCGTCTACATTCCAAAAATGTTAAATCGGACTACTTTAGAATATGCTTAATAGTTAGGACTACATGTTAGGGATTTTCAGCTTCCTAATTCATTGGGGCGGAGCTTAAAAATACTCTAAAATGTTAAAAAAAAAATAATTTTGCCAAGTTCCCTTTTTCTCGTAATTCGCCGCCCACAGGCAAAAAATCCGGCTTCGTATTTTAAGCTTTTAAGTCCATCAATGAGATTCAAAGGTGCTGGATACACAAAAAATAAGAAAAAAACAAAAAAAAATAAATTATATATACAGAAAATAGATATAAATAAATTTACCACGCCCTTTGCCTTTCTTATTCTCCACCCATACACTGGATATCGAAAATCCAGGTACGTGTTGATCTTTCCCATGAAACCTTCTATATACATGCCAATTTTCATCTTCCTAAGTCATTGGGGGTCTTCAAATTAGTTAAAATATTAAAAAAAACCCAATTTTTCCACGCTCTTTTATCTTTTAATTCCCCGTCCACAGTCGAGAAATTTTAAATCCGATTACTTTAGGATATATTACATCGTTAGGACTATACGCTATGCATTTTCCGCCTCCTTTGGGGGCTTCAAAAGAAGTTAAAATATTAAAAATCATAATTTTGTCACTCCCCATTTTCCTTTCAATTCATCGACCACAGTCCAAAAATTTAAAATTCGACTACCTCAGGATATGCTTCATCGATAGGACTATATGCTAGGAAACTTTCAGCTTCCTAAGTTATTAGAGGACTTTAAAATAAGAAAAAATGTCAATTTTCATCTTCATATGTCATTGGGGGTCCCCAAATTAGTTAAAATATTAAAAAACACAATTTTGCCACGCCCCATTTTTCTCTTAGTTCTCCTACCACAGTCTAAAAAATTTAAATCCTATTACTTCAGGATATGCTTCATTGTTAGAATTAAATGCTATGCAGTTTTCCGCTTCCTAAGTCATTTGGGGGCTTCAAAAGAAGTAAAAATGTTTAAAAAATCCCAATTTTGCCACGACACTTTTCCCCTCAATTCTCCGCCCACATTGCGAAAATTTTAAATCCGACTACTTGGGGATATGCGCCATCGTTAGGACTATATTCTAGGAAATTTTCAGCTTCCTAAGTCATTTGGGGGCTTTAAATTAAGCAAAAATATCAAAAAATTGAATTTTGCCACGCCCACTTTTCCGCTTATTTCTCCGCCCACAGGCAAAAAATCGAAAATCCGGCTACGTTAGGATCTGCCGCAGGTGTTTTACTATATGTATGCCAATTTTCAGCTTTGTACCTCATCAGTGGGCTTCAAAAAGCTCTGGATAGGCAAAAAAAGAGGAACACACAAATAGGGAAATTATATATATAGATAATACAAAAATAGTTTGCTGACATTCTTTTTTCTAGAATTTTTTTTTTTTTCAAAGTGTTAATTTTTTTTTATCCAGTCAAACGATATTTTTAAACATATTTTTGAACATATTTTTCAACATATTTTTAGCAGACTATTTTGTAAATTTACAGAAATAGTCCGCTATTAGTGCGAATACCATTATTTTTTATTTTTTTGGAATTTGTATTTAGGATGTCTAAGAATTATTTAGCATCAAAAACCAAAATCTTCGATCGAGCACTTTTTGAAAAAATCGCGTTTAAATTGCTAAAAAATAAAAAAAAAATCACTCTTCAAAATTCAAATATATGGACTTAATACATTTTGAACTCCTGGTTCCAAATCTGCTTTCAAAATTTTTGTAGCATACACCGTTTTCGAGATATTTGCATTTGCAGATTCAAAAAACAACTACAAAATGGCGCACATTGGTTGAAGAGTGTCTGAAATTCATTTTTTTCATGTTCGCCGATTTCGATAATTTTTTGGTATTTTGTTGTCAGATATCTGAATATTATGATTCCGTAATATTAGGCTGATATATTTATTATTTGTTAGGAAAGACACGACCAAAGTTCATATAGTATGTTCGCTTGTTTAAAATGGCATGCAAATTTACTGTATATTCAATCTTGTGTTACAATTATAGTAAACTTATCATTTGACTTTGTTGTATATTTTCGTAAATGGCAATTGTCATGGATTAGATTTGCATTAAAAAAAGTTGTAAAAAGTGCCATATAAAAAATTTCGTAGAACAAAATATAAACAATATCAAAATTTCAATGTTCATCAATTTCAGTGGACTGCATCTTTTCAGCGCTGTGGAGCGCTGTTTAATGAAAGATGTCAAATTACAGCTTGAAGTCTCAGCTAAAAATTAAAAAAAATTCAGCTGCTCCTACCTGCTCCTTTTCAAAAAAAAAACAGTAAAAACTATAAAATAATAAAGTAACAAAATATGAATTTTCGTTCATGCTTCAGAAACTCTGATTTTTATACCCTCCAACCACAGTATGGGGGTATACTCACTTTGTCATTCCGTGTGTTACACATCGAAATATCGGTCGGGGACCCCACAAAGTATATATAATATGGATCCATGATAGAATCTAAGACATTCTTGCGATGTCCGCCCGTCCGTCTGTAGAAATAACGATGCAGTCCAAACAAAAAGAGCTAGACTAGAGCTGCAAAACTATCGATAGTCGTCCCATTCGATATTTTCGATAGTTTGTTTTTAAACTATCGATACTATCGATACTATCGATAGTATCAGATATTTTAAGGAATTGTAAGATTTTGCGTAAAATTACGGTTTTTTTTCATTGCAACTTGGTACCTCTGAACACACAAGTGACAGTTTCTGGCGTTCACTGCCATTCCAGTCTATTTTAACTCACTACGGCGATCTTTCACCATGCCGTGCTTGTTCTGTTCGGACCTTAAATTTCGCAATAACATTAACACGAGATTACTATCATTGCATTAATACTTCAAAAAGTAGAATTATTCCAAAATGATATAAAAATTTTTAAAACAATTCACTTTTTGATAAAGTTTTCAGCAAGTGCTAATCTTTTTGGCGACACGAAATAACTCCCACATGAAATAACTCCCACGAAATAACTCCCAATGAAATAAATCCCACCAAAAATGAAATATGTCCCAATGGAGAAAAAAATGAAATAAGTCCCAACCACAATGAAATAACTTCCACCTACAAAATGAAATAAGTGCCAATGAAATAATTCCCATTAATAATGAAAGAAGTCCCAATAAAAAAATTAGAAATCTCAACAAAAATTTAACAAACAAATAAGGGAAAATATATCAGTTAAGTCGAGAACGAGGATCCTGATGTTACTTTCGGTGCAATACAAACAAGTTATAATAACTGCCAAATGCGAAACTTGACGGCTGATTTGTTTTTTTCAAAGTTTTTCGAAAACATGCAAAAATACATTGAGTGTTCTATTTGACTTGCTTCGGTTACATTCAAACATCGCGGCGATGTTTTGCAACAATTTTTGGTACTAATTTTTCGCGTGCGGTCCTTTTTGCGACAAATTTGTATGTTACCGATAATTTAAAAGATTTAATTACAACTTGTTGTAAAAAGCGCCGCAGGTGAAAATTTGGTATCAAAAATCGCCGCGATTTTTGGTACCAAATTTTCACCTGCGGCGCTTATTGCGACAAATTTGTATGTTACCGAAAATTTAAAATATTTAATCAGAACTTGCTGTAAAAAGCGCCGCAGTCCAAAATTTTAATCAGAACTTGTAAACAGTGTGAATATTTCAATTTAATTCTGTGTTAATTAATAAAAGTATTAAGTACTTCTATATTATTATATGTTGAAATGCACAACATTTTTCAGTTTTTACGTGTTTTTAAAAAAATTTTGTGACTTTTTAAAATGTTGGGTAAATTTTATTCATAATACCGGTACGTACCGGTATCGTTGTTTCGGTAACGGTTAACCGTTACCTAAATAATCAAAAATACCGTTACCTTTACCGTTACCGATATAAAAAATATGTAATACCAATACCGTTACCGATACCGTTTTTCGTTTCGGTTGCCAACCCTGGTTTTAAGTTAAGTTTAAATTCAAGTGGTTACAGAATTATAATACAGAGTGAAATGCCTTTCTAATAAGTTACTAAAAACTAAAACCGGTTGAAAGTCAGCCAAGTTATTACAACTTCCACAGGCATCTAGAGTGTCTCATACCACTTCATTAAAGAATACGAGTCCCATTTTTAAATTTATTGATTTTATCTACTGTAATAAAATTTTTTCATTATTCATGTTTCAGTATTATATTTTTTTGGTTTTCCAAGTTTTAAAACAAAAAAGAAAAAAAATTAAAAATGGAGATTTCAAACGAGTGTTTAAAAATGCAGGCATTTTTAGCATTAATTTAAAACATGTTAGCAAAATACAATATGAAAAATACTTGTCATCTAAATACATTTGAACTGATTTTCAACCGATTTTAGATTTTAGTACCTTATTAGGGAGGCATTTTACTCCGTATTATAATTCTGTAACTACTTGAATTTAAACTTAACTTAAAATACCACAAAAATTGATAAAACAGACAAAAATTCATATCTTTCCTTGTAATCCGTTGTCTAAACTTCAAGGCCCATGCGGAACGCCTTACCCATGTCCGATCGTTCTTAATTTTTGTGAGTCGTATTTTTACCTCCAAATGAATATATCTAGGGTAAGTTAGGGTCAGTATCTACCAATTTAATTTTTTTGAAGCACCATATAAAATATAAATCAGAGTCAAAAATTATGGCCTTAAAGTTGAGTAATTAAGAGTAGAACTTTTAGATTTTTTAAAAAAAATCTAAGGTTTCGGACTTTTTCAAAAAGTCGATTTTAATTTTTAAACTTTAAAAAATAAGTGATAATTACTTCAAATAATTTTTTAATATTTTTTTTTTTCGAAAACCACATTTAAATACCAATAAAACGTTGTGCAACTTTTTTTAAGATATTTATATTTTTTACTGGTAAAAATTAATTGAAAATTTTATTTTTTTAATTTTTTTTTGAAAAAATCGCCATTTTGAAAAATTGATTACTCAACACCATCTATATATCTATCTATATATATAAAAATGGATGTGTGTATGTATGTATGTGTGTATGTATGTATGTATGTATGTATGTGTGTATGTATGTATGTGTGTATGTATGTTCCGTATGGACTCGAAAACGGCTGGACCGATCTTGATGAAATTTTCAGGGAATAATCAAAATAGCCTGGGGAGTAACAATGTGCGGTCAGATTTTTGATTTTCTGTCGGTGGGCGGAGGGGCGTGGCAAAATCAATTTTTTAAATTCCACCACTAATGACATCTATATATAAAAAAACGAATGAACCGATTTTGATGAAATTTAAACCAAATATAGTACTAACCGAGCCAAATTAGAGCGTGATCGGACAAGTGGGCTTAAAATGCCATGATTTTTTGCCTGTGGGCGGAGGGGTGGTCAAAATCGAATTTTTACATTGCACCACTAATGACATCTATATATATAACAAGTAGAAAATTAAATTCGACTTGGCCGAATCTATGAATACCCTCCACAATGCCCATTTTAAGTGATAGTAAATTTTCTAACGTGAAAAAAATAACAGTTATGATTAGAAATATTTTATTTTGAATAAAAAAATTTTTTTTTAGTAATTTTTGAAAAAAAATACTAATTTTTTTTTGAATGTAAAATTTTTTTTGAGTGTAAAATTTTTTCGAATTTTACATTCAAAAAAAAAAAATTACTAATTTTTTTTTTGAGTGTAAAATTTTTTTTGAGTGTAAAATTTTTTCGAATTTTACATTCAAAAAAAAATTTACTAATTTTTTTTTTGAGTGTAAAATTTTTTTTGAGTGTAAAATTTTTTTCGAGTGTATTTTTTTTTTTGTTTTGGTATAAAAATATTTTTGAGTGACAAAAATACGTTTTAAAATATTTTTGTGACTTACCAATGGTTTTAAAACAGGTTTAACGGGTTTTCACCACGTGAATTTAAGGTGAAGCTAATCTGATATTCACGGTTTTGCTAATAACTTTTGAACCACTGCACCGATTTGGGTGAAATTCAATACGAACTAGGCTGGAGGAACGGAAAACATATATGCCAAGCTTCAGCATCCTCAGAATTGATTTTCGAAAGTTATAGTGCTTTTTATCTCATAAATTCACGAAAAACCCTTGCCGAAATTCAGTCTTTTGCTCATAACTTTTGAACCACTTGACCGATTTCGCTGGATTGCAATACCAACCTGACCAGGTAAATGCCCAACATATATGCCAAACTTCAGGAGCATCCGTAAAGTCTTTCAAAAGTTAGCGTGTTTTCAACAGACAGACAGACAGACGGACAGACGGACGGACGGACGGACGGACGGACATCGCTAGATCGTCTTAAAATCGATCGAGGATCATGAATATATATACTTTATGGGGTCTTAGACCAATATTTCGAGGTGTTACAAACGGAATGACAAACTTATATATACCCTCTATCACTAGAGTGGAGGGTATAAAAATGGATGTGTGCATGTATGTATGTGTGTATGTATGTTCCGTATGGACTCGAAAACGGCTGGACCGATCTTGATGAAATTTTCAGGGAATAATCAAAATAGCCTGGGGAGTAACACTGTGCAGTCAGATTTTTGATTTTCTGTCGGTGGGGCGTGGCAAAATCAATTTTTTACATTCCACCACTAATGACATCTATATATAAAAAAACGAATGAACCGATTTTGATGAAATTTAAACCAAAGATAGTACTAACCGAGGTCAAAATCGAATTTTTACATTGCACCACTAATGACATCTATATATAAAAAACGGATGGACCGATTTTGATGAAATATAAACCAACGGTAGTACTAACCAAGTACTAACTATGTGCCAAATTAGAGCGTGATCGGACAAACGGGCGTAAAATGCCATGCCCCTTTGTATTGAATTGAATGTTATTTCTGCATGCTCCGCAATAACGCAAAACTTTGATTCGATTTTAATTAAATTTTCAGCACTGATAGTGTTTAACCAGTGCGGAACTATAGGACACATACACATATGCAGGATTGTTTTCCATGGCCCAACAACAACAACAAAAAAAAAATTGTTGTTCTTTTCGTGAGATTTGTGTTTTTATATAAATATAAAAACAAAAAATTTGTTGTTGTTGTTGTTGGGCCCCCCCTCTGAATACGTCGTTGATAGGACATGTTATACGATTGGAAAAAGGGGCGTAAAATGACATGCCCCTTTGTACTATACTGGACGAACCGATTCTCTTGACAATTTCACTACAAACAGTGCTAACCAAGTGTATATGTATGCCATATAAGATCGTTGTTGGATAAAGGAATCAAAATTGCAACGCCCTTTGTATTATACTAACCACGATTAAACAAAGAGGCGTATATTGCCACGCCCCTTTGTTTTATACTGAGCGTTATATCTGCCTGTTTAGAAATCACGCAAAAACGGATAAGCCAAATCTGTCACTACTGATAGAACTAACCGAGCGGGAACTGTTGGTCATATGTAGAGCGCGATTCGGCAAAAGGGTATAACATGTCACTCCCGTTTTTCATAAATAAAAAGTTATTTCCTCCTCTTTCGCAATCACACAAAAACGCCAAAACTGATGTCAATGGAATTTGCAGCACAGATAGTACTAATCGAGGATGCAGCATGGAACATTAGACTGTCACGATTCGATAAAAATGCGTTAAATGACAGGCCCCTTTGTACTATACTTAACGTTATGTCTGTCTGTTTCGAAATCACGCAAAAACGGCTGAACAGATTTTGTTGAGATTTCTCTATAGATTGTGCTAACCGAGGGTGGAACGAAAGGTTACTAGATGGACTCGGACCCGTGCTTTAATTTTGTCCGACACTAATTAAGATGCAATATAAAACAGTGTTTTTCTTAGGGCCAGCAACGCGGACCGGGTATAGCTAGTCTTGAAATAAAAGGATGAAAATTGATATCCAAGTTGCATTTAATAAGTACTAAAACTAGTGTTTATAAACCGGTTCACCGGTTAACCGAAAAACCGTTTTTTTTCCTAAAATTTCGGTTTTTTTGCAAACCGGTTAACCGGAATTGAAGATTTCCGGTGCACCGAAAACCGGTTTTTTTCTGTCGGTTAACCGGTTTTTTAAATACATTCAAAACGGAATATTTTCGCAAATATTAGGGTTTACACTTATTTTCATATGATACTTTCAAAATTTCGTTGAAAACACATTAAAAATCCGCGATAAAGAACGTCTAAAATATTTTTTGTTTTCAAGAAACAATTTTCTAAATAGGAATTTTATTCTGAAACTGATAAAAATTTGAAATACTCACCGTTGTAACCGTTTTTTTGAACATTTCATGAAAAACTTAATAAGTGACGGTTAACCAGATACTAAAATCCCTGTTAATGGCAAAATTGTCAATAAATGAAAATAGAAATAAAATTCGGAACTGCAATTTACTTATAACGAATAAATGTATTTTTCTAAATTAAACCAGTACAAATTAAATTGAAGTTCTAGTGAATATAGTCAATTAAAGTACATTATTTAACTATCGCTTTTTATAGCGTAATAGTTGCAAACCTTGCTGAAAGAAACAAATATGTTAACTTAAGCTATATTCGCTTTATTATTTAATAAAAATAAGCTATTTTCAAGTATTTTTTGGTTTTTTCAGTTAAAGAAAAAAAAAACCGGTTAACCGGTTTTTTTATTCCGGTTTAACCGAGAAAACCGGTTAACCGAAAAAGCTGATTTTCGGTTAACCGAGAAACCGGTTTTCCAAAATGTCGGTTTTTTATAAACACTAACTAAAACACATCAAAAAATAAAATAAATCAAAAGTGTTCGGTTCATATTTTATTGTTCTCAACGTTTTTCTGGTTATTTTGATACCAATTATGGCAAAATCGGTCCAGCCCAGCCAAATCTTGGTAATGTGTTGTGAAAAGTAGCCAAGAAAGCCAAGAAAGTAACTACTTATTTATCCCTTACTTGTAACTAATTATTTTTGTCTCACTTCCTTGTTAAAATAATGGGTTATTCTATAAAATGTAATTACTTACCAATATTTTTTCTGAATTCAAAACCCATTACTAGTAATGGAAAGATTTGCTGGGAGGTGTTAAGAAGCTATGAGCAATTAAGTTGAGTTTCAATATAAACCTCCACAATATGGCATGGTAGCACGCCACACATTGGTTGACGTTCATAGAACGAGCGGCTAAAAATAGAAGAAGTTGTCGAAGGACAATGAAACTTGGCACATATGCATTTTTTGTTTAAATCAAGAAAACAATGCAAAAATCAAAATGATCCGCCCACTTTTACGCCCACCTCCCATACAAAAAACAAATAGAAACAAGTAAGAGGGTTAAATTCGGCTGTGCCGAATCTTTTATACCCTCCAACACGTTTGAAATAAAAAAATAAATCGCAGGGGCGTCCTTTTTTTTTTGTGGGGGGTCGGCGGAGTTGGTGGGCGACACCTGTATCCCCGCTATATATGTTTACAAATTATTTGTTTATGATATTTACGCTTAAATAATAAATTTTTATCGTTATTTTTAATTAATTTTTATAACCACGCCCCCAAAAGGGGTCAGCCTGAAAAAAATCGAATTTTATAACCCCCATGGTCCAAGCGCAGGTCTATGAACATAATATGGCATATAAATGTTACATTTGTTGAGCAAAAATTAAAAAAAAAAACTCGTAAAAATATCGTTCTTCATATAGTTCTTCAAGGTGGAACTTTTTCCCCCTGCTCCGATTTTGGCCATCTTCGAACTTAACCTTACCAGTAACATAAGAGACATTCTTGCCCAATTCAGGGGTCTAGCTTAGAGCTGCAAAACTATCGATGATATTATCGATAGTATCGATAGTTTTATTTTAAAAGGACTATCGATAGTTTCTACCCGATAGCGATACTATCGCCGAAAAAATATTAGCTTCAAAAAGATGGCGACACGCGGCGATTTTTGGTACCAAATTTTCGCCTGCGGCGCTGTTTGCAACAAGTTCTGATTAAATCTTTTAAATTTTCTCCAGGATTGATTTTTTCAACAATCTTGTATGTTATCGAAAAGCTTTCTATGTTATCGAAAACACATCACGTTGGATAACTTTTGCGTTCTCCTTTCTTTTTATAACAATTTTGTATTCTAACGCAAATATTTTCGGCTGCAGTGCGCTCTTACCTCAAAAATCCTTGCCAGTTTTGGTAGCAACATTTCTAAAACATACAAATTTGTTAAAAAAGCACTTCGTCCTAAAATTTGGTACTAAAATCACAACGAATTTTAATTTATTAATAATAATATACTATAAGTCAAAATGTTCCAGATACTTCCACTAACAATGAAACAATAGTGGGAGTTCTTTCGTATGAAAGAACTCCCACCGAAAAAATTATGAAATAACTCCCAACAGAAATGATAAAAGTCCCACTAAATTGGTAGTTATTTCATATGAAATAAGTCCCAACTTTGAATGGAGTTTTTTTTGGGACTTATTTCATTTTTTAGGTGGGAGTTATTTCATGTGGGAGTTATTTCGTGTCGCCATCTTTTTGAAGCTAATATTTTTTCGGCGATAGTATCGCTATCGGGTAGAAACTATCGATAGTCCTTTTAAAATAAAACTATCGATACTATCGATAATATCATCGATAGTTTTGCAGCTCTAAGCTAGACCCCTGAATTGGGCAAGAATGTCTCTTATGTTACTGGTAAGGTTAAGTTCGAAGATGGCCAAAATCGGAGCAGGGGGAAAAAGTTCCACCTTGAAGAACTATATGAAGAACGATATTTTTACGAGTTTTTTTTTTTTAATTTTTGCTCAACAAATGTAACATTTATATGCCATATTATGTTCATAGACCTGCGCTTGGACCATGGGGGTTATAAAATTCGATTTTTTTCAGGCTGACCCCTTTTGGGGGCGTGGTTATAAAAATTAATTAAAAATAACGATAAAAATTTATTATTTAAGCGTAAATATCATAAACAAATAATTTGTAAACATATATAGCGGGGATACAGGTGTCGCCCACCAACTCCGCCGACCCCCCACAAAAAAAAAAGGACGCCCCTGCGATTTATTTTTTTATTTCAAACGTGTTGGAGGGTATAAAAGATTCGGCACAGCCGAATTTAACCCTCTTACTTGTTTCTATTTGTTTTTTGTATGGGAGGTGGGCGTAAAAGTGGGCGGATCATTTTGATTTTTGCATTGTTTTCTTGATTTAAACAAAAAATGCATATGTGCCAAGTTTCATTGTCCTTCGACAACTTCTTCTATTTTTAGCCGCTCGTTCTATGAACGTCAACCAATGTGTGGCGTGCTACCATGCCATATTGTGGAGGTTTATATTGAAACTCAACTTAATTGCTCATAGCTTCTTAACACCTCCCAGCAAATCTTTCCATTACTAGTAATGGGTTTTGAATTCAGAAAAAATATTGGTAAGTAATTACATTTTATAGAATAACCCATTATTTTAACAAGGAAGTGAGACAAAAATAATTAGTTACAAGTAAGGGATAAATAAGTAGTTACTTTCTTGGCTTTCTTGGCTACTTTTCACAACACATTACCAAGATTTGGCTGGGCTGGACCGATTTTGCCATAATTGGTATCAAAATAACCAGAAAAACGTTGAGAACAATAAAATATGAACCGAACACTTTTGATTTATTTTATTTTTTGATGTGTTTTAGTTAGTGTTTATAAAAAACCGACATTTTGGAAAACCGGTTTCTCGGTTAACCGAAAATCAGCTTTTTCGGTTAACCGGTTTTCTCGGTTAAACCGGAATAAAAAAACCGGTTAACCGGTTTTTTTTTTCTTTAACTGAAAAAACCAAAAAATACTTGAAAATAGCTTATTTTTATTAAATAATAAAGCGAATATAGCTTAAGTTAACATATTTGTTTCTTTCAGCAAGGTTTGCAACTATTACGCTATAAAAAGCGATAGTTAAATAATGTACTTTAATTGACTATATTCACTAGAACTTCAATTTAATTTGTACTGGTTTATTTTAGAAAAATACATTTATTCGTTATAAGTAAATTGCAGTTCCGAATTTTATTTCTATTTTCATTTATTGACAATTTTGCCATTAACAGGGATTTTAGTATCTGGTTAACCGTCACTTATTAAGTTTTTCATGAAATGTTCAAAAAAACGGTTACAACGGTGAGTATTTCAAATTTTTATCAGTTTCAGAATAAAATTCCTATTTAGAAAATTGTTTCTTGAAAACAAAAAATATTTTAGACGTTCTTTATCGCGGATTTTTAATGTGTTTTCAACGAAATTTTGAAAGTATCATATGAAAATAAGTGTAAACCCTAATATTTGCGAAAATATTCCGTTTTGAATGTATTTAAAAAACCGGTTAACCGACAGAAAAAAACCGGTTTTCGGTGCACCGGAAATCTTCAATTCCGGTTAACCGGTTTGCAAAAAAACCGAAATTTTAGGAAAAAAAACGGTTTTTCGGTTAACCGGTGAACCGGTTTATAAACACTAGTTTTAGTACTTATTAAATGCAACTTGGATATCAATTTTCATCCTTTTATTTCAAGACTAGCTATACCCGGTCCGCGTTGCTGGCCCTAAGAAAAACACTGTTTTATATTGCATCTTAATTAGTGTCGGACAAAATTAAAGCACGGGTCCGAGTCCATCTAGTAACCTTTCGTTCCACCCTCGGTTAGCACAATCTATAGAGAAATCTCAACAAAATCTGTTCAGCCGTTTTTGCGTGATTTCGAAACAGACAGACATAACGTTAAGTATAGTACAAAGGGGCCTGTCATTTAACGCATTTTTATCGAATCGTGACAGTCTAATGTTCCATGCTGCATCCTCGATTAGTACTATCTGTGCTGCAAATTCCATTGACATCAGTTTTGGCGTTTTTGTGTGATTGCGAAAGAGGAGGAAATAACTTTTTATTTATGAAAAACGGGAGTGACATGTTATACCCTTTTGCCGAATCGCGCTCTACATATGACCAACAGTTCCCGCTCGGTTAGTTCTATCAGTAGTGACAGATTTGGCTTATCCGTTTTTGCGTGATTTCTAAACAGGCAGATATAACGCTCAGTATAAAACAAAGGGGCGTGGCAATATACGCCTCTTTGTTTAATCGTGGTTAGTATAATACAAAGGGCGTTGCAATTTTGATTCCTTTATCCAACAACGATCTTATATGGCATACATATACACTTGGTTAGCACTGTTTGTAGTGAAATTGTCAAGAGAATCGGTTCGTCCAGTATAGTACAAAGGGGCATGTCATTTTACGCCCCTTTTTCCAATCGTATAACATGTCCTATCAACGACGTATTCAGAGGGGGGGCCCAACAACAACAACAACAAATTTTTTGTTTTTATATTTATATAAAAACACAAATCTCACGAAAAGAACAACAATTTTTTTTTTGTTGTTGTTGTTGGGCCATGGAAAACAATCCTGCATATGTGTATGTGTCCTATAGTTCCGCACTGGTTAAACACTATCAGTGCTGAAAATTTAATTAAAATCGAATCAAAGTTTTGCGTTATTGCGGAGCATGCAGAAATAACATTCAATTCAATACAAAGGGGCATGGCATTTTACGCCCGTTTGTCCGATCACGCTCTAATTTGGCACATAGTTAGTACTTGGTTAGTACTACCGTTGGTTTATATTTCATCAAAATCGGTCCATCCGTTTTTTATATATAGATGTCATTAGTGGTGCAATGTAAAAATTCGATTTTGACCTCGGTTAGTACTATCTTTGGTTTAAATTTCATCAAAATCGGTTCATTCGTTTTTTTATATATAGATGTCATTAGTGGTGGAATGTAAAAAATTGATTTTGCCACGCCCCACCGACAGAAAATCAAAAATCTGACTGCACAGTGTTACTCCCCAGGCTATTTTGATTATTCCCTGAAAATTTCATCAAGATCGGTCCAGCCGTTTTCGAGTCCATACGGAACATACATACACACATACATACATGCACACATCCATTTTTATATATATAGATGTCATTAGTGGTGCAATGTAAAAATTCGATTTTGACCACCCCTCCGCCCACAGGCAAAAAATCATGGCATTTTAAGCCCACTTGTCCGATCACGCTCTAATTTGGCTCGGTTAGTACTATATTTGGTTTAAATTTCATCAAAATCGGTTCATTCGTTTTTTTATATATAGATGTCATTAGTGGTGGAATTTAAAAAATTGATTTTGCCACGCCCCTCCGCCCACCGACAGAAAATCAAAAATCTGACCGCACATTGTTACTCCCCAGGCTATTTTGATTATTCCCTGAAAATTTCATCAAGATCGGTCCAGCCGTTTTCGAGTCCATACGGAACATACATACACACATACATACATACACACATACATACATACATACATACATACATACATACATACACACATACATACATACACACATCCATTTTTATATATATAGATAGATATATAGATGGTGTTGAGTAATCAATTTTTCAAAATGGCGATTTTTTCAAAAAAAAATTAAAAAAATAAAATTTTCAATTAATTTTTACCAGTAAAAAATATAAATATCTTAAAAAAAGTTGCACAACGTTTTATTGGTATTTAAATGTGGTTTTCGAAAAAAAAAAATATTAAAAAATTATTTGAAGTAATTATCACTTATTTTTTAAAGTTTAAAAATTAAAATCGACTTTTTGAAAAAGTCCGAAACCTTAGATTTTTTTTAAAAAATCTAAAAGTTCTACTCTTAATTACTCAACTTTAAGGCCATAATTTTTGACTCTGATTTATATTTTATATGGTGCTTCAAAAAAATTAAATTGGTAGATACTGACCCTAACTTACCCTAGATATATTCATTTGGAGGTAAAAATACGACTCACAAAAATTAAGAACGATCGGACATGGGTAAGGCGTTCCGCATGGGCCTTGAAGTTTAGACAACGGATTACAAGGAAAGATATGAATTTTTGTCTGTTTTCTCAATTTTTGTGGTATTTTAAGTTAAGTTTAAATTCAAGTAGTTACAGAATTATAATACGGAGTAAAATGCCTCCCTAATAAGGTACTAAAATCTAAAATCGGTTGAAAATCAGTTCAAATGTATTTAGATGACAAGTATTTTTCATATTGTATTTTGCTAACATGTTTTAAATTAATGCTAAAAATGCCTGCATTTTTAAACACTCGTTTGAAATCTCCATTTTTAATTTTTTTTCTTTTTTGTTTTAAAACTTGGAAAACCAAAAAAATATAATACTGAAACATGAATAATGAAAAAATTTTATTACAGTAGATAAAATCAATAAATTTAAAAATGGGACTCGTATTCTTTAATGAAGTGGTATGAGACACTCTAGATGCCTGTGGAAGTTGTAATAACTTGGCTGACTTTCAACCGGTTTTAGTTTTTAGTAACTTATTAGAAAGGCATTTCACTCTGTATTATAATTCTGTAACCACTTGAATTTAAACTTAACTTAAAACCAGGGTTGGCAACCGAAACGAAAAACGGTATCGGTAACGGTATTGGTATTACATATTTTTTATATCGGTAACGGTAAAGGTAACGGTATTTTTGATTATTTAGGTAACGGTTAACCGTTACCGAAACAACGATACCGGTACGTACCGGTATTATGAATAAAATTTACCCAACATTTTAAAAAGTCACAAAATTTTTTTAAAAACACGTAAAAACTGAAAAATGTTGTGCATTTCAACATATAATAATATAGAAGTACTTAATACTTTTATTAATTAACACAGAATTAAATTGAAATATTCACGCAATATTGTAATTCAACAAATAAATCATTGATTTTTTACGTGTTTATAAGATTTCTCTGCCCAATCAGCAGTAATATCTGAACTTTGAGCCATTTAAAAAATCTGATGGTTTTAGCAGAGTCTGCAGAAAAATATGTCAAGACCACAGATAAATCTGCGGATTTAAGTTGAAAAATCCTCTGATTTCAAATAAACAGCCTGAACATCGAAATTAAATTTTATTAAAGTAAAAAATACTTATTTTTGTTAAAAACTGTTATAAAAAAAGCGAAGTTTTTCACATCAATAAACTTTTAAAATTTTTTTTCATTTGTTTTTTCAAGAAAATGTTCTTACAAAGAAGACAATTACTGTAAAATTATTAAAATAATCAGCTGATTCTTTCACATTTGATTAATTTTTAGTTTTAATCGTTTAAATTAAACAAAAATTAAAAAAAATGCCAAAAATTTTTTGGTTAAATTACAAAATAATCTGTCAAAATTTTAACAAAAATATTTTTTAAAATAAGCAAACAGAGTCAGTAAAAACACAGAAAAATGTCTGTTATTTTTTAAAACTTAATGACAGAGAGTTAAGTTAAAAGTATTCATTATAGCAGAAAAATCAGATTTTCCGACAGAGTTTTTCTTCAGACTGTACGACTGTCCACGCTTACCTGCGTGGATGACAACGCCAGCAAAACTTCAGCGAAACAGGTTTGTCGTGGCACTCACTTTTCTCGTCAGAAATTTTTGGGTAAATAGCGAATGTGATCATTGGTTGGACCGATTTCCACATAATTTAGAAAATTGCGAATGTGATCATTGGTTGGACAAACTTTTTCATTGTTTTTGCCCAAATGACAATCCGGTTTACAATGAACAAAAATTTATTTATTTTACCAACATTAAAAATATTTTAATTTGATTTTAATCTGCAGAAAAACTCAAAAAAGGTAATATTAAGACAACCGAAACAAAACCGATATAATACCGGTAAAATCCGAATAAAGGTAATTTTTTTTAATCGGTAACGGTATTTAAAATTTTTTATTTCGGTATTGGTAACGGTAACGGTAGTCAATATTAAAGGGTTTTTAATCGGTAACGGTATTGAAAGGGCAACGGTAGCCAACACTGCTTAAAACACCAAAAAATTGAGAAAACAGAAAAAAATCATATTTTTCCTTGTAATCCGTTTTCTAAACTTCAAGGCCCATGCGGAACGCCTTACCGATGTCCACTCGTTCTTAATTTTTGTGCGACGTGTTTTTACTTCGAAATAAATATATCTTGGGTAAGTTAGGGTCAGTATCTACCAATTTAATTTTTTTGGAGCACCATATAAAATAGAGTTTGCAAAACGATTAAAATCGTAATCGTAATCGCGATTAATCGCACCAATTAATCGTAATCGTAATCGACAAAAAAATCATGCGATTACGATTAATCATTTTCTTTGAAATACACTGATTTTATAATGATTTTAAAACATATTATTTTGGCCTAAGATTCATTTAACTTATTTGCAATTTTTCTTTCCTTTTTTCTTGTAAAAGTAATTTAAATTTAAAGTAAACTTTAAATTTTCATCTTAGTAACCCCACACTTTTTTTTTGTTTTAAAAAAATGAAATCCAAAAGGATTTGGTCAAAAATTTCGGGCATGAATTTGTATCAAAAAACGTAATTTTTTATCTGATTGTAGACTGAAGACGTTCTTTCTAAATTCCCTTATAAATTTTCACACAATCAGCTCTTCAGTGGAAATTGGCAGATATTCTGACACGAAATTCAAAAGATTATAATTTTCGGGACGTTTTTTTACCAAAGGATCCTTCATTACAAATTTAAAGATTCCAGGATCGTTATTTCATAAAAATGAAAAGGGCAAAAAGAACACTTTTTTAAACCAATTTTACGACCCTTCGAAATTAAATTTACAACAAGTACTTTTTTTCAGACGTTTTTTTACCAAAGGATCCTGTATTCCAAATTTTACCCCTTTTTGTCCCCTTAACAATTTGTCAAAAATCCGGTCAAATTTTTTAAATTTTTATTTTTTAGTTTAGATGTTTGTCTATCCACATAAAAAATTTAGTGTGTCAACACCGCGTATGAGTAACGACTATTTGAGAAACCAATGAATTTTTGTTACTCATAGTTGACACAATAAAATACAAGAGAATTACAGAGTTTTTATGAAATCTAATATTCAAATGCTATTTTCTCGAAAAATACGAAAAATGCCCTCCTGATTTTTTTTTTGTGTGAATAGATAGACAAACATCTAAACTAAAAAAAAAAAAATGTCGCCGGATTTGGCTTATTTAAAAAATTAAAACTTTCAGAACGGTTTCTGAAAATTTTCCAAAATAAAAAATGTTAGTAGATAGCCCATAAAAAAAATATACATGAATGTTAATTTTTGCGATTGTGTTGCATTTCGTAAATTGATAAATATTTAATCATGGGAACCCGACACAATTTTTCCAAAATTTAACCACTCGTTTTTGGTTTTTCAATTTCAACAAATTGAAAAACCAAAAACGCAATTTTCTTAGTTTCATATAGGGCTCTACATATTTGTAAAAGAGTTTTTTTAAATAAACTATCGCAATTATATTTATTTAAAAAAACTCGATTAATCGATAATCGCGATTAACGGCTATTTTTTTAATCGTAATCGCGATTATGAAATATCTCGATTATTTGCAAACTCTAATATAAAATAAATCAGAGTCAAAAAATAAAAGGTGCAAAATTAAAAAAAAAAATAGAAATTTGAAAAAAAATAGAACGAATTGCGATCACATCTCGAATTATGGCTTAAAAGTTGCGTAATTTAGAGTAAAACTTTCACTATTCATAATGAGTAAATTAAATCTAATGTAGGTTTATTTGACTGATATTGCATGAATATTTGTCAAATAAACCTACTTTAAGTACACTTTAAGTATTATGAATAAAGGCCTAAAACTTTAAAAAAAAAATCGAAGGTTTCGGACTTTTTCAAAAAGTCGATTTTAATTTTTAAACATTAAAAAATAAGTGATAATTACTTCGAATAATTTTTTAATATATTTTTTCTAAAACTACATTTAAATGCCAACAAAACGTTGTCCAATTTTTTCTTAAGATATCTATATTTTTAACTGGTCAAAATTAGTTGAAAATTTCAATATTTTTATTTTTTTGAAAAAAATCGCTATTTTGAAAAATTGATTACTCAACACCATCTTGGAATAAAGGGCTGAAAATAGGGGTCCAAGTTTTATTAAATAAGTACTAAAACATATCCAAAAATAAAATAAATCGAAAGAGGTCGGGTCAAAAGTGAGTGATTTGGCCTGGAATGCCCCATATACTTTATGGGGTTCTAAACCAATATTTCAATGTGTTACATACGGAATGACAAACTTATATATACCCTCTATCACCAGAGTTAAGGGTATAAAAATGGGTATAAATTTTATCAGAATAACCAAAAAACAAATATTAAAAACAGACATACATACCCTTGGTAATCCAATATGAATTTGTTGTGCTTGAAATATTAGTTTATATTCGGACATTACCGAAAAAGTGTTATATTGTAAAAAATATTTTTTTGGTATGTAATCTTTTTTTATTTTGTTTCTTGTTTTGCAAAAAAAAAAAAAATATTTTTAATTAATTTTTTGCTGAAAATATAATGTTACATTAGCTCAGTACTGAGAAGATATTTAATTTTAATTTTCGTATTATTTAATTTGGCCTTTAACGCACACACAATGGACCTCAGAGTCTACGTGTGTTGACGTAAAACGTCAGCAGCCACTTACAACCTTACAACCTAACGCACTTTAAAATTTACTAAAAAAAATTTAAAAAAAAATAAAATAAAAAATTTAAATTTGTAACCATAAACACACTATTTCAGTAATAACCGAATATAAACTAATATTTTAAGCAAAAAAAAATAATTTTCCAACATCTAAATTTCTGTTAAAAAATGGGTTAATTAGCTCCACCCTTATAAGTCATGTTTTAATATTTCTCAGAAAAAAAGTTCACTAGGTCGTATGAGTAATATTTAATATCAAATATTGCTCATACAGCATGTTAAACTTTTTAATTTGAATTACATTGTATTGTTTTTATTTTTATATTAAATTCTCATTTGTATTAACTAATTGGAAGTAAAATTAAAAAAAATCTTTATATTCCTTCTGTTTACCTTTTCTTTAAACTATTAAATATGCATCATTAAATTCTATTAAAAAAAAACGTATTTTCACTATTTGAAATCCAAGTGCCCTAGTGGATTTTCATTGTGATGAAAAACAGTGCATTTGCTTTCTAAATAATATTATATAAAGTTGTTTACCTTTTGTTATTTGACTGGTGGGGGGTGGTTGGGTTAATGGTTTCAATGTTTGGTAGTTGGTTAAGAAGGTGGGTGGCTGTGGTGGCTGTTAAAGAAAATAACAAGTAAGAAAGCTATATTCGGCTGTGCCGAATCTTTAAATACCCTCCACCAATGTATTGATTTAAAAAACAAAAAAGTTTGTTTTATTTATACCTCAGGAAATAAAAAAGTACCAAAAAGTGTACTTCCGGTACTTTTAATAAGAGGTACTTTTTATAAAAGTTACTCTTTATAAAAGGTACTTTTTATAAAAGGTACTTTTTATAAAAGGTACTTTTTATAAAAGGTACTTTTTATAAAAGGTACTTTTTATAAAAGGTACTTTTTATAAAAGGTACTTTTTATAAAAGGTACTTTTTATAAAAGGTACTTTTTATAAAAGGTACTTTTTATAAAAGGTACTTTTTATAAAAGGAACTTTTTATAAAAGGTACTTTTTATAAAAGGTACTTTTTATAAAAGGTACTTTTTATAAAAGGTACTTTTTATAAAAGGTACTTTTTATAAAAGGTACTTTTTATAAAAGGTACTTTTTATAAAAGGTACTTTTTATAAAAGGTACTTTTTATAAAAGGTACTTTTTATAAAAGGTACTTTTTATAAAAGGTATTTTTATAAAAGGTACTTTTTATAAAAGATACTTTTTATAAAAGGTACTTTTTATAAAACGTGCTTTTTATAAAAGGTACTTTTTATAAAAGGTACTTTTTATAAAAGGTACTTTTTATAAAAGGTACTTTTTATAAAAGGTACTTTTTATAAAAGGTACTTTTTATAAAAGGTACTTTTTATAAAAGGTACTTTTTATAAAAGGTATTTTTATAAAAGGTACTTTTTATAAAAGATACTTTTTATAAAAGGTACTTTTTATAAAACGTGCTTTTTATAAAAGGTACTTTTTATAAAAGGTACTTTTTATAAAAGGTACTTTTTATAAAAGGTACTTTTTATAAAAGGTACTTTTTATAAAAGGTACTTTTTATAAAAGGTACTTTTTATAAAAGGTACTTTTTATAAAAGGTACTTTTTATAAAAGGTACTTTTTATAAAAGGTACTTTTTATAAAAGGTACTTTTTATAAAAGGTACTTTTTATAAAAGGTACTTTTTATAAAAGGTACTTTTTATAAAAGGTACTTTTTATAAAAGGTACTTTTTATAAAAGGTACTTTTTATAAAAGGTACTTTTTATAAAAGGTACTTTTTATAAAAGGTACTTTTTATAAAAGGTACTTTTTATAAAAGGTACTTTTTATAAAAGGTACTTTTTATAAAAGGTACTTTTTATAAAAGGTACTTTTCATAAAAGGTACTTTTTATAAAAGGTACTTTTTATAAAGGAACCTTTTATAAAAGGTACTTTTTATAAAAGGTACTTTTTGAAAACCCTACAGAATTTTCGGAAAGAACTTGTTCTAGCATGTTTTATTTTACTAAAGGAACTTACATTCTAAATTTCAAATATGAATAACTATTATTTCAGTAAATAAAAAAAAAGTACCAAAAGAACTTTTTTACCCATTAGTGAATCTTTTTTCCGGAAGGTGAACCGACATTGCAAATTTCAATTTTCTAGTACCATTATTTAAGGAAATATAAAATGTAACAAAAGTACATATTTTTACCCATTTTACCCCATTTTTATTAGAAACATCATTCGCAAAAACCAAGTCTTAGGGGATCTTTATTCCGGGAGGTGAACATGCAGTCCAAATTTCAAGTCTATGTGACAATTTTTTTAAGGAAATATAAAAGGTACCAAAAGTACAGAATTTTTCCCTTTTTACCCCCTTAGAATCAACATTGGAAATAATCCAGTCGTACTGTATCTATATTCCAGGATGTGAACATACTGTCCAAATTTCAAGTTTCTATGACCATTATTTCAGGAGATATAAAAAGCACCAAAAGTACAGTTTTTTACCCTTTTGACCCCCTTAGAATCAACACTTGCAAAAACCCACCCTTAATGGATCTATATTCCGAGAGGTGAACATACAGTCTAAATTTCAAGTCTCTATGATCATTATATCAGGAGATTTAAAAAGTACCAAAAGTACAGTTTTTTACCCTTTTTATCCCCTTAGAATCAACATTGGCAAAAATCCAGCCTTAGTGGATCTTTATTCCGGGAGGTCAACCTACAGTCCAATTTTCAAGTCTCTAACTTCAGCGGTTTGGGCTGGGCGATGATGAATGAGTATGTCAGTCAGTCAGTCAGTCAGTCACATTACTCTTTTATATATATAAGATTTCCGGATTTGGGCGATTTTTGCCATAAAGTTTATTTCTGTCTTTTATTATTTAACAAAATTTATTTTTTTTTTAAATGAAAATATTTTTTTTTTTTTTTTGAGAAATCTGAACAAAATTGAATTTTGGCGATATTTTCCATCCGATTTGGCGACACAGCCAAAAAAAAGTCTGGCAACCCCGTTAATATGACGAAGCAAAAAACGGACACACACACACTCATGCTATGTATGTACATAAAAATAACTCAATTTTTTTATTATTACTTAACGAACTTTTTTTTATTAAATTTAGATTTTGTTTTACATATTTTAAAGTTTTTTGTAAAGATTTTTTTTTATCTCCGTTTTTTTTTTTCATTTCCGTATTCTTTGTTATGTTTGTATCTACACAAAATATGAGTTAATTTAGGGTTATGTTAAAAAAAAACTATGATCAAAATCAGAAAATCAGAAAATCACTCATAACTTTTAAAATACTTCACCGATTTAAAAAATACATCAGTTTTTGCCTGGGAAAATTACGCAACTTTTGGTACCCCAAGCGTTTAAATCGGTTCCGGATTATTGCCAAAAACGTGATTTCAACAGACAGACAGACAGACAGACGGACGGACAGACAGACAGACAGACAGACGGACATCGCTAGATCGACTTAAAATCGATCAAGGATCATGAATATATATATACTTTATGGGGTCCTAAACCAATATTTCAATGTGTTACATACGGAATGACAAACTTATATATACCCTCTATCACCAGAGTGGAGGGTATAATAACTGCCAGTTAGGTTTGCTGGCTGGTTGCTTACTTGCTTGAATTGTTGCCTGACTGAGTTTTGTTTTCGTTGTGTGTATGTTTTTTGCTTTTTCCCCCATCATATAAATAATAATAAAGTCACTGAAAATCCAAGTAGACAACATTGTTATGCATTCTTGGAACAACAATGCAGCAGCAGCAACATCAGCATCATCGTCATCGCAACCATATTCTAATGCCATTATTTGCTTTAGCTTTTGTTATGCTCGCTATTCTTGTTGTTACAGTTTCTTTTGTGGGTTAGTAAAATAAAACAACAACAACAACAAAAACATCAAAATAATGCTTTTACGACATGCAGTGTATCACGTGCATATTTTTTGCAAAAACACGCAATTCAAATAAGGGAAATTTATAAAGACTTAATTTAAAAATAGATCTTAAAACAATAATATTGCCTTAAATTTTAATTTATTTAAAAAAAAATTCAAGAAAGAAATCTCAAAAGGTGAAAAACTGTCAATTTAGAAATGTAAACACAAATTTTTGTAATTTTTAGAAAACGTTTTTTTTTTTTAATTTTCAGGTCGATATATTAGTTTTTAGGGTTTTAGACAGAAAATAAAATTCCCTTTAGTGTTGTGATTGAAGAGTAAAGAGTACAGAAATTAATAAAAGAAATAAAGGCATCAATTTAATTCCTAAGGAATCAAGTCTCCTTAATTTCCCCTAAATATTGTTCTTTAAAACTTTAATTTTAACAACAGAAGCTGAAAAGATTTTACGTTTACTGTTTTATATTGAAAGCAAAATAATGTTTATAAGGAATAATTGAGAAATAATAAAATGTTCCAATGGAATTTGTTAAAATTTTGGTCATTTACTATGTTTAGGAATTAGAAGAATTTTTTATAAAAAAAAATAGTGGTATTGTTTTATAAAGAGATCAAAGGTTTTGAATTTAAAAATTTATAAAAAATATTTTACGAGAAGGCACACACAGAGAAATGTTTAGTTGGAATTCCATTATGAAAACGGAATTTTGATAAATCTTATAAATTTTTAGTTGTTGTTGAAAATTTTTTATCACCATACCAAATAAATAACAGCAGTAATAATTAATTATCAATCGTGACCGAATGGATGTATCAACAACTAATAATTTGATAAATATACCCAAACTAAAAACTAATAAAGTTTTTGAAAATTATTTAGTAAGTACAACCGTTTCTTTTAGTCTTTATTTTTCCTCTCGACCAATAATCATTTGTTTAAATTAATAAATTCAAAAAACATTAGGAAATAGTATCCACAACTGAAAATGTTGGTTAATTTAACCAAATTTTAAATAATTTTTTATTTTTGAAAAATGTTACTAAATTATTAATTTGTATTGGTATTCTTAACTAATAATTGGTCGTTAAGATTTCATTTCGATAATAAAACTAAAACGTCAAAAAAATTAAAATAGTAATTAGTTTAAAGAAAAATTTTATTGTGGTCAGACGTTTTTTAAAAATTTTTAAATAAAACTCTTGTAAAATTCCGTAAAAAATGTTGCAAATTTTGACGGTAAGTTGACACCGCCGAAATACAAACAATTTAAATCAATAAATCTTATTTTAGATATTTGCACACGCAACTTTAATTTGAGCCAACTATAAAAACCTATGGAACAGTTTCCAAGAAATCATTAGAGTCCGAAATTTCCAGAAAGTGTTAACAAATTTAAGGTTTATAAATGCCAGAATATTGAAATTAACAAACACCCAAAACTATTCTCAGAATCGGAGACATTTTCTATAGGAAAAATTACTCAACATCTGAGACTTTCTGTAGGAAAAAATGGCTCAAAATTTGAGACTTTTTCTGTAGGAAACATTTTTCAGAACCTAAGACTTTTTCTCCGAATCTTGGAAAATTTCAGAATTTGAGACTTTTCCTTTATCTTAGACTTTTTCAATAGGAAAAATTCTCAGATACTTCTACCTTTTTTCTTTAGAAGGAATTCTATTATATTTGCTGAGATCCTGAAATCCTCGGATCGTGAGACATGTTTCTATAAAAAAAAATCTAGAAGTCTGTAAGATTTTTTTCATTTTTTCATTGACATTTTTTCTTAAGAGATATATTTTGACTTCGAGTTATTTTTGCTCTAGAAAGTCTCACAGATTCTACGACAATTCTTTTTAGAAAAATTCTTAGATTTTAAATTTTTTCTATCAGAATTATCAGTTTTAATTTATCTTTTCTATTGTATGTATTTATTTCACTTTTTAAATTATAAAATTTTTACTATCAAATAAATTAGTAAAATTGCTTGAAAAAAATATTAAAAATTTTATTTCAAAAGAAACAGTTTAAAAAAATATTGATTGGTACAACTATATAACGCTTTTTAAAATTCGATCACTCTAACCAATGTCAATTTTAACATAAATTATTCGGTTCTTATAATAGATATTTACCGGTAGAGACAACTGAATTTTGTCGGTAGAGGCAACTGAATATTGTGATAGTTGGTGCAACCGCAAAAATTCAGTTGGCAAACAATTCAGTTGCAACAACTGAATCTATTTTCTGTGTGCAGTTTGATACAACTTGTCAGATGACAGATTTGTGTTTAGGAGGCAAAAACACTTTATAAAATGTACTCTACACTCATAAAAATACGTTAGTAGATTTACTATTTTTTTTTTGCTAATGCTAGTTACCTAACTTTTAGCAAATTTTTAGTTGAGATTAGCATGTTAGCAAAAAATTTTTGTAAACATCATGTAGCACATTAGCAATTTTAAACAAACTTTAAACTAATTTCTTTTGCTAAGATTTGAAATTGAGTTGACAACATTTTTACAAGATTTTTTGCTAATATTAGCAAAAATAAATGGTAAATTTTTTTTAATTTTCAAAAATCTTAAAATGGCGCTATCTCGGAAACTAAGCCAGATAGAGAAAAATGGAGGCCATTTTTGGTTCTCGGGCTCTCCATAGTATCGCCGCTCCTCTTCACATGTATGGAACCTAATGGGTCCGAACTTTGGATCCAAAAAAGTTAGCATTCCCGAAAATTTTAAAATGCTCATATCTAGGTAAATATGGCCGACATAACAAAAAGTCCAAAAGCATTTTTGTAGCTCTCAACACGTATTTTTGCTAACTTTACCAAAAAAATTGTGGGTTTAAAATCAGCAAATTTTCTTGTATGTTTACAAGCTTTTTTTGCTGACATTACAGTTTTTTTTTTTTTGAGTGTAGAAAATGAACCGTAAAAACCTGTGCAAAAAAAAAATATTTTTGTAGAGTAATGTTGTTGTATAAAATTAGTATACTGCAATTTTTAACATTTTCTTTCTCGAAAACAACACAAAACAAACCTAAGAAAATTTCAGAACAGATAGAAATTTACTTTAACTTTTTTTATACCCTCCACTCTAGTGATAGAGGGTATATAAACCCTTGGTCGATTTCGCTACAACGAGACGACGGTCATTGTTACCAGTTCTCGTTTAGGTTTAAATTATTAAAAAAAAAATGATTTGTAATTAAATTGGAAAAATAAATAAAAACTGATCATTGGATCAATTATTGTTATATTATTATTATATAAGTTTGTTATTCCGTTTGTAACACCTCGAAATATTGGTCTAGGACCCTATAAAGTATATATATTCATGATCCTTGATCGATTTTAAGACGATCTAGGGATGTCCGTCCTTCCGTCCGTCCGTCTGTCTGTCTGTCTGTTGAAAACACGCAAAATTTTGAAAGACCTCACGGAGGCTCCTGAAGTTTGGCATATATGTTGAGCATTTACCAGGTCAGGTTGGTATTGCAATCCAGCGAAATCGGAGCATTGCTTCAAAAGTTACACTCAAAATAATTCTGCAATAAAAATAATACCAAAATCTACTAATAATTTACTAATTACCAGTAGTACGGTAGTTTTTTAGTATCTTCAAAGTACTAAAATTAGTAATTTTTACTGGTTTTGAATAATATTAGTAAAAAATTTTAGTATTGATTACCAACGCCTGCACTAGATCATTTTGGACTAAAAAATTAGTTCATTAGTAAAATTTTTAGTATTGAATACCCACGTTTTTTTTTGGGTGTATAAGCAAAAGACTGAATTTCGGCAAGGGTTTTTCGTGAATTTTCGAATTAAAAAACTCTATAACTTTCGAAAGGCGTTTCTGAGGGTGCTGAAGCTGAGCATATATATTTTTCGTTTCTCTAGCCTAGTTCGTTTTGAATTTCAGCCAAATCGGTTTAGTGGTTCAAAAGTTATTAGCAAAACCGTGAATTTCAAATTAGCTTCACCTTAAATAAAATAAAATAAATTAAATGTGTTGAAAACCCGTTAAACCTGTTTTAAAAACATTGGTAAGTCACAAAAATATTTTACAACGTATTTATGTCACTCAAAAATATTTTTATACCAAAACAAAAAAAAGTACACTCGAAAAAATTTTACACTCTAAAAAAATTTACACTCAAAAAAAAAATTAGTAAATTATTTTTTTTTTTTCAAAAATTGCAAAAAAAAAGTTTTTTTACACAAAATAAAATATTTCTAGTCAAAAATTTTATTTTTTTCACGTTTATTTACTATCACTTAAAAAGGGCATTGTGGAGGGTATTCATAGATTCGGCCAAGTCGAATTTAATTTTTCTACTTGTTTTTAAACTTAAAAAGCAAATTAAATAGTTCCGTTTTTTATATAAATATACAAAAATATGTAAAAAAAACATTATTTTAAAGACCTCACTGTGTTTCACTTACAAGGAAGTTCTTTTACATGGCAGCAAAATAAGAGTTACCTGTTTTTTTTTTTTTTTTTCGTTGCCCAATCTAACATTTATCTGGTCAAAGGGGAGGGAAAAAAACTTTTTTTTTAGGATTTTTCGCATTTCTTCATAAGAAACTATATGAACATTTAATACAGATCGAAAGGTTTTTTGAAGGCCAATCCACGTATTGGTCGTGTCCAAATTCGGTTTCCTTAAAAAATTATAAAAAAAATAAAATTTTAGATATTGACCCTACTTACACTAAATATATTCATTTGTGGTTAAAAATATGTCTCACAAAAATTAAGGTTGATCTGATATAGGTAAGGCGTGCTGCATCAGTCTTGAATTTTAAAAAACGGATTACAAGGAAAAATATGATTTTTTTCTGTTTTCTCCATTTTTTTGGTATTTTAAGATAAATTTTAATTCAGATGGTTACAGAACTTTGATTTGGAGTAAAATGCCTCTCCAATAAGGTACTAAAAACTAAAATCGGTTGAAAGTCAGCCAAGTTATTAAAATTTCCACAGGCATCTAACGTTTGGCAGACCACTTGAATAAGGATTACAATCCGATTAATGAAATTCATTGAAATTTTTTACTGTAATAATAAGATGACAAGTTTTTTTCGTATTGTGTTTTGCTATCATGTTTTAAAATCAACATTATAAATGCCTACATTTTTCAACACTCGTTTAAAATCTCCATTTTTATTTTTATACCCTCCACTCCACACTGGGCCGAGATGGTAGTTTTTTTGGCCAAAACTAAAATAAACAAAATTATTAAATTAAAAAAAGCCAATGCACTATTGTATTAAGTATGACTTGATGCACCTTGTCTGTAATTTTTGTAAAAATCGGTACACCCATTCTCTTGGAATGATCCATCAAATATAAAATATGTATGCTTAAATCTCCATATACCGTAATCAAAAAAGCTAGCAAATTTATACATTATTAAGATGGGACCTTGTTTTTTTTTTTTGGGGATTAATTTATTTGACAAAGGGAAGTACAACATGTAAATGGGTATGAACAGCTCTTTTTCCCTATTTTTTTTTTTGATGATTTTTGATATTTTTATATAAATTTTGAAAAATTGTTCCATTTGATATAGTTGTTCCAAAATGTTCCGCGACATAATCCAAAAGTTAGGATGCCAAAATGTTCGATGGTTTACTAGCTTTCAGACTGACCTGCCCGCTTTTGCCCGTTTTTTCATCTGCGTATATATTATCAATAGAAAGGGAGATGAACAAGTCTAAAGTTGTTAAAATGAGCCTTTTTTATTGAATTAAATTAATTTTATGAATTAACAATTTTAAAGTTTTTCCTAAAGTACATACATAGTGTTTTTCTATATTAATACGGGATAAAATGAAACCCGGTTACCCAAAAACCCGAATACAAAAAAAAAAACCGGTTACGAGAAAAACCCGGTTACACGAAAAATATTGTTTTTATCGTATTAAAATTTGTTTTTAATACATTGAAAAAAAAAATAATTACCCGGTTAGGCGGTCCTGACAGCTTTTTGAAAGAGTGTGGAACTTTTGATAACGATGAGTTAAAAAAAGTGTTTTTTTTAACGGGTTTTCAAAAAAAAAAACATTTTTTCTAATTTTTTTCTAAATTTTATTTCCATTACATTTTTTAAAACGGGCACAAGCTGGCAACTATTATGGAAAGTGTGGATAGGAAGAATAATTCTGGCCCAGACAGTTTTTTGAAAGGGCGTGGAACTTTTGATAACGATGAGTTTAAAAAAGGGGTTTAAATAAAAAAATATTTTATTTTTTCAAATTTTTAATATTTCAATAACATTTGCCTAAACGGGCACAAGCGGGCAACATTTTTAGATAGAAGGGATAAAAAGGAAAATTTTGGCCCAGACAGTTTTTTGAAAGGGAGTGGAACTTTTGATAACGATGGGCTTAAAAACGGGGTTTAAAAAAAAAAGAATCAGATTTTTTTAAACTCTTATTTCAATTAAATTTTTGAAATCGGGCACAAGCGGGAAATTTTTTTGGAAAGTGTAAATAAAAAGGATAGTTCTGGCCCAAACAGTTTTTTGAATGAACGTGGAACTTTTGTTCACAATGAGTTTTAAAAAAGGGGGTTTTCACAAACATTTTTTTATTTTTTTTTTAATTTTTGGTATTTTAATCTCATTTGTGTAAACGGGCACAAGCGGGTAAGTTTTTTCTAAGGTGGGGTTAAAAAAGGCTAATTCTGGCCCATACAGTTTCTTGAAAGAGCGTGGAACTTTTGTTGAGTTTAAAAAGGGGGGTTTCAGAAAAAAAACTAATTTTTTAAATTTTTTATTAGCCCTTATTAGAAGTAATTTTTTTTTTTTTGAAAACGGGCACAGACGAGTAACTTTTTTGGAAAGTGCTGATAAAAAGGGCAATTCTAGCCTAGACAGTTTTTTGAATGGGCTTGGAACTTTTGATGACGATAACTTTAAAAAGGGGGTTTTCAAAAAAAGACAAATTTTTTCCAATTTTTTATAAACTTGTTTCAATTTAATTTTTGAAAACGGGCACAAGCGGAAAAGTTTTTTGGAAAGTGGGGATGAAAAGGATAATTCTGGCCCAGACAGTTTTTTGAAAGAGCGTGGAACTTTTGATGAGTTTAAAAAGGGAGTTTTCAGAAAAAAAAAATAATTTTTTCCAATTTTTTATTAGCCCTTATTAGAAGTAAATTTTTGAAAACGGGCACAGGCGGGCAACTTTTTTGGAAAGTGCTGATAAAAAGGGTAATTCTGGCCCAGACAGTTTTCTGAAAGGGCGTGGAACTTTTTATGACGATGAGTTTATAAAGAGGGTTTTCAAAAAAAATGTTTTTTCAATTTTTTATAAGCTCATTTTTCAATTCAATTTTTGAAAACGGGCACAAGCAGGTAACTTTTTTGGAAAGTGCTGATACAAAGGATAATTCTGGTCCAGACAGTTTTTTGAAAGGCCGTGGAACTTTCCATAACGATGAGTTCTTAAAAGGGGGTTTTCAAAAATGAAATAATTTTCTTCATTTTTTTATAAATTTTATTTAAATTCCATTTTTGAAAACGGGCACAAGCGGGCAACTTTTTTGGAAAGTGTGGATAGAAAGGATAATTCTGGCCCAGACAGTTTTTTAAAAGGGCGTGGAACTTTTGATAACGATGAGTATAAAAAGGGGGTTTTCAAAACAAAAACATTTTTTTTTTTCAATTGTTTATAAACTTTTTTTCAATTATATTTCGGAAAAAGGTATATTCACGTGATTTAAATGAAAATCATTCACGCTCACGCGTGAATCACGTTATTTTTATTTTTTTTTTTCAATTCAATTTTTAAAAACTTTTATATCACGTGATTTAAGTGAAAATCACTCACTCTCACGCGTGAATCACGTTGTTTTTTGAGTCACGCAAATCACGGGACCAGAGACCATCTCCAATTCAAAAACATAAACAAAAGACAAGTTTCTCTTCATTTGTTTCATCTATAACATCTGTAAATTTTATTAAAAATTAAGTGTCCACCCTGAAACAGTTTCCTTGTAGGTCCGATTCCAAAAAGTTTCAAGTCACTTATTTATTACCCTAATATAGGCTTATATTCTGAATTTCAACAAAATCGATTAACATTTACGACCTGTAGAGACTTTTGGCCAAAAAACCTACCATCTCGGCCCAGTGTGCACTCTGGTGATAGAGAGTATATATAAGTTTGTCATTCCGTATGTAACACATTGAAATATTGGTTTAGGACCCCATAAAGTATATATATTCATGATCCTTGATTGATTATAAGTCGATCTAGCGATGTCCATCCATATTTCATAAAACAATTCTTACTGCCAGCATAAAACCATCCCAAACCAGTTTGCAAAGAATGCCTCATATATAATTTTGGAAAATTGTATTTTCATTGATTACTATCGTTGGTTGGCTTATAATGTGACCGAAATGCTTATTAAGTTTCTTTGAGTAAAATTTTTTGGTCACGTCTTATTATTGAATTTCATATTTTTTTTTTTTTTAAATAGTAGTGAAAAGCGGTTAAATTGTTTCTAAATTATTATTAAAGTTAAAATTGCAGTTGACTCTAGGGAGTTCTTTTTTTGTAACTTGCAATAGAAATTGTTACATTTGCTTAGAAAGTTAGTTGAATTTAAATTAATGATGTGGTATTGAACAAAAGTTTACAATTTAAAAACTAAAAGAGTCAGGGTATTTTTTTTTTAACATTCAGTGCTGAATAATAAGAAACAAATATAAAGATACTGCACGGAATTCAAATAAAAAAATGTCAAAATCAATATAAAATAAATTACTTTTAAAAATTTTAAAATTAACTGGGAACTATTGCGAAATTGTTTTCACCAATTGTCAGTTATTTTGCACTTTTTTATTTTTGGATGCAAAGTAATGCTAATAGTAATTACAGGTGCGGATTCACTAAGAGGGGAAAGAAAATTCCATAACCCACAAATTTGAAAGAAAAAAGGATAAAAGAAAAAAGATAAGAAAAGTAAAGGAAAGGAGAGGGAAATAGAAACTTAAAAAGAAAAGGAAATATTCTGAGAATTTTTTTCTATAAAAAAGTATAAAAATCATTTTTTTTTTGTTTTAAAGAAAAAATACCTAGGAATGTTAAAATGTTTTTTTATAAAAATCTGAGAATTTTTTTTAGAAGAAAATTGAGAACTTTTCTATAGGAAAACCTTTGAATTTTTCTATAGGAGAAATTTTTTTTAGAAATTCTTAAATGAAAAATGTCTTAGAATCTTGAAGTTTTTCTAAAGGAAAAATATCTTGGAAAATTGTTCTATATGAAAAAAAGCCGGAAAAGTAAATTTTATTTTAGAAAAAATACAGAATTTTTTTTTTAGACGAAAAATTTTGGAATTTTTCCTAAAAAAATATATACAAGAATTTTTCTATAGAAAAAGTAGAGAATTTTTCTATAGGAATAATTTCTATAGAAAAATATGAAAAAATTTCAATAGGAATAATTTGCGAATTTTTCATAGACTATTTTCTACAGGTAAAATCTGAAAGTTTTCTATATGAAAATCTGATAATGTTTCTTTCGCAAAAATCTGAAAAGATGATGGGTATAAAAGAAAAGTAATACTGTGAGAGTTTTCTCTAGGAAAAATGTCCAAGAATCTGCAAATGTTTCTATAGGAAAACTGTTTTTGAATCTTAGAATTATTTTAAAAGAAAAAAATCTTGGAGTCTTCAAGTTTTTATATTGGAATAATAATAAAAATTTTAGTCAGGAAAAAATGTATAAGAATCTGAAAAATAATCACAGATTCAGTGTAATTTGTCTAAAGAAAAAATTTCTCGGAAATTGAAATTTTTCTATTTAAAAATGTTTCAAATTCAAAGAATTTTTTTGAAAAATGTCTTAGAATCTGAGATTTTCTCTATTTCATAGATGTCTCAGAATCTAAGACTTTTTTAATAGGATAAGCTTAGATCTTTTCTGGAAGAAAAAATTCTTAGAATCCTAGAAAAAAAATCTCAGAATTTTTCGATAGGAAAAATGTCTCACAATGTGTGAGTTTTATGTATAGAAAAAATTTTCTATTATAAATTACTCAGGATCTGATACCTTTTCCATAAAAAAATGTCTCAGAATCTGAAACTTTTAGGGAAAATGTCCCAGAATCTGCGGAAATGTCTAACAATGGAAGTTTCCCTGGTGTCAACCGCCGATCTTTATGGATTTGGTTTTATTTTGTAAAGCAATAAAAAAATAAAGGGACACGTATTTTTCTTAGCAGCCCAAATTCATATTAAGGGGTTGATAATAATGGGAAAAATTGGTAAATTTGAGTTTTTTTGGTTTATCTCCTATATTTTGCAAGGAAACCTTGTCATGTTGTATAACAAATGAACGGTCATTGAAAAACCTATCTTCGTGTGCAAAATGTTTCAGGGTCTTAAACTTTTTTGGTAGAAAAGTGTTTGAAATAACAAACTACAAAAACAGTACTTCTGTAAAAATATACGATATAATAAGTCACAAATCATTTAACTGATAAAAATATTTTTCCGTAAATTTTGTAGTTTATTTTTTTACAAATGTATAAATTAGTCAATATTTTACATCAAAATTTCATACGCTATTTTTTGCTACTTCCTCTTATTGGTTTTTAATGAAACTTTTAACATACATAGATGCAAATGGTCAATCTTTTTCGAACTGCAAAAAAATAAAGTTTTTTTGCGAATTTTTTCAGTTTACCTTCCTTGTATGTTTTTAGAGTGTATTTTCGGCCCTCCTCTTAAACAGATGAACGAAAAACATTACCCAATTTCAATTTATTGAAATATTCGTTTGAAAATTTCTATATCAACTTGATCACCAAACATGGACATATGATTAAAGAAATTTTCACATGCAGAATTTATTATTAGAAATGTTTACATATGATTAACATACATAAATGGGTACTCATGCACATATAAGGCATTTCACAAAAAATATTAGAGTTGAGTAAAGGTTGAGTTGAAGCTGATTTGCACGGCCTTTAAGCGTTTTAATAGCAATGTAAAAGTTTTTTTGAGAACATCCCATTTAAAGTCATCAAGACGCTATAAAAGCATTTTAGTAATTATACCCTACACCACACTGTGGTACAGGGTATAATGAGTTTGTGCTGATGTTTGTAACTACCCGAAATATTGGTCCTAGACCCACTTTTAAGTATACCGATCGACTTAGAATCACTTTTTGAGTCGATTTAGCGATGTCCGTCCGTCCGTCCGTCCGTCCGTCCGTCCGTCCGTCTGTCTGTCCATGTAAACGGTGTAAACACGATACAGATCGCAATTCTTAATCAATTGACTTAAAATTTGAAACTTAAGCCTCTTTTGGCCCAAGGACGAAGCCTATTGAAATTGGAAAAAATCGGTCCATATTTAGATCTAGCCCCCATACAAAGGTCCTCTTTAGTTTTGGCTCAAATGACTCTAATAGCCGCATTTTAATAGGTATCTTTTCGAAATTTGCCAGGTAATCATGTTTTATCCACAGAAATCAACATTCCGAATTTTAAAGAAATCGGACCAGTTCTTCTTGTAGCCCCCATACAAACCACCTTCCCGATTTTCACATAAATCTCTCAAATTTCATGAAAATAGAAAATATTTAATTAAAATTCTGTTTGTGTATGTTAAACGCGTTCTTTAATAACCTTATCAAATCTGATTATCATCGGACCATTTTTGGACTTAGGTCCCATGTGGAAATTTCGCCCGATATTCAGTTGAAGCGATTTATTGTCAACAAAAAGAAGCCTATTCCACTCAAATTTGATTAGTGAGTGATTTTTACACTTATTAAAGATTTGACAAAATATAGATCTAATCAGTCCATGTTTGAAATTGGGACCCATTTTCCGGGAAACTCTGGTGTAGGGTATTATATGGTCGGTCTTGACCGACTATAATTTTCTATCTTGTTTTTTTATTATAAAAGTAATAAAAAAATTGTTGTGTCCAGGACTTCCAAGAAATAATTGAAACTAACAAGGGAAGTCTCCCTAGTGTCACCCGCGGATCTTTATGGAATTTGTTTTATTTTGTAGAGTAGAAAAAATAAAGGGACACGTATTTTTTAGCGGCCCAAATTCATATTTAGGGGTAAAAAGTAGGGGGGAAGACAAGACCATTTTTCAGTTTTTTTTTTCGTTTATCTCCTATACTATGCAAAGAAACCTAGCCATGCTGCATACCAAATGAAAGGTCTTTGGAAAACCTATCTGCGTATGCTAAGAACGTGTCCAAACATGCACAACTTTTCGTCATATTGAGTAAAATACCAAAACTTTAGGACACGTTTGTTCATAAGTCGAAAAATTTTAACTTCTTTGGCCCGTTGTTAGCACCTCGAGATAGGTATTTTTAATACCTTTAATCTGATACCACACATGCCTTTATCAATTTTGTTTAAATAGGCGTAAATCGCAAAAAACTGAAAAAGGTCAATTTCCCCCCACACAAATCAAACCCTCCTAAAAAAGTTTGGGCCGCTAAAAAAAAATACGTGTCGAATTAATTTTCGTTCTTAACAACATATCCAAATTTCATGAAGATCGGAGGGTGACACCAGGGAGACTTCCCTTGTAAGATATTTTTTTTTAAATTTTTGTTTTTTATGTACTTTAAAAATTTGTCTAAAAAAATTTTTTCTTATATATTTTTTTTAAATAAAAATTCCCAAATTCTGAAAAATTTTTTGTATAGAAAAAGTATCAGAGACATTTTTTGTATAGAAAAAAAATGCATTTTTTGTATAAAAAAAGTCTTAGATTCTAAGACATTTTTTGCATAGAAAAAATCTCAGAATCAAAGATATTTTTCCAATAGAAAAGTCTTTCAGGGACATTTTTTCTGAAGAGCAAGTCTCAGATTCTAAGAAATTTTTTATGACTATCCAACTCTTCCCAACTTAACCTACCTATAAAAGAATTCTCAGATTTTTCCTATAGAAAAATTCTCAGGGTTTTGCTAGAAAAAATGTCTCAGAATTCTCCTTTAAGAAAATTCTAAGACTCAAGACTTTTTCTGTAGAAAAATTACACTATTGAACACTTCTAGTGATTATGATCTGATCTCATGATCTCCAAACTTTTCAATCACTACAAATCATATGAAATAAAAAACTTTACGCATATGAAACGCCATCTTATACACATGATTACAATTATTCTCCTTGTCACCAATCCGGTCTTCAAACTTTTGCAAACTTAAAAAATTCAATTTTCGGACATACTTGACAACTCCGGTCTTCAAACTTTTGCAAACTTAAAAAAATTAAATTTTCGGACATATTTGACAACTCATAGTGGATGTACCCGATGTGCTGACGACTTAAAAGTAATTCAAGGGTAAAGCTCATATATTGCTCTTTAATATGTTTAACTCATTTGATAAGTAGCTTTAACCGTTTGAGCACCAACTGTATTTAAAAAGGTATATTCCCCCAACAACATTTTTTTTCGATACTGAGGAATAGGACAGCATTACCATAGACTTATTTTGAAGTCACCATCACTTCGGGTTCATCCTCTATGATTTTCCAAAAATTCCCAAAACGGCGATTTTTTTAAATTTGACCTCAATTTTCTCAAAAACCTTATGTGATGGAAAAGTTTGGAGACCGAATTTTTTCCCAGCAGAACTTTTGTAATCAAGTCTATAAGGTCGCGTTCCAGTCGTATTTTTGATGTTTAGTAGTGTTTTTAGAATCCAAAACATTTTCCACATTTATTTTAAATAAATGCACATACAAAGACCGTAAACATATAAAAACCATGTTTTTGACGTAACCTATTGGAGAAGGGCCTGTGAGTAATTTTTGACTCACACTCACTCACGCTCACGACAGGAATTTTTTAATCACGCACACTCACTCACTCGCGAGTATAGTTTTTCTACTCCCACTCACTCACAATCACCTGAGTAAATTTAATAAAACTCACACTCCCGTACGCTCACACTCCCGTACGCTCACACAAGCTCACTCACACTCACGTTGACTCACACTCACAAAACTCATATTTATACAAAAAAAAATTTCAAAAACTAAAATTTCAATAATTTTATGCAAAATTTAAAGTTCCGCGAAATTTTATATTTTTTTTTTTTTGCTTTTTTGTACGAAATCCTAAATTTAGCCGAATTTTTATTTTATTTTATTGATTTTTTTGGTACGAAAGGAAATATGAAGAGAAAATAAATCACGCAAACTCACGCAAAAATCTTACTCAAGCACACTCACTCACGCATTTTTTCCGCACTCACACACAATCATGTGAGTAAAATCGAATTCATTCACACTCACGTGTGAATCACGTGGATCACGCTCTAATCTCCTCATGTGCCCATCTCTAGTTTATCCTACCAAAATTTTTTGTCGTTACTGATCAAGTAAAATAATACTAACCTATCATGGCAAGTTTCTATAACCTATCATGGCAAGTTTGTAGAAACAAAATCGGTTCACGCATTCCTGAGAAAATGCATTAAAAAAAAATTACAACTTATTTTTATATGTATAGAAGATAAACAATTTTTTGAATTTTTTGTCTTCAAAAAATAACCCCCACAAGTAGGTAAAAACTAATGACTTCTCTTAAAAAAAAATGCAAACAATTAAAAAAAAAAAAAACGTACACAAATCATTAAAAATTAAAGAAGAATCACTTATTTTTACTTACAGAATAAAAATAAATGACTTTAAAAATTGAATGCTAATGAAAGTCTTTATTTTTTATGTTGTTATTTTTGAAACAAAGAACAGAAATAGTCATTAAAAAAACTGAACGTCGAACAAATGTTTTTTTCTTTTTAAAACGACAAAACGTAAAACTTTTCAAATAAACTACAAACAGTTAATGACATAATTTTTTGAGTGTAGATTCGGTCAAGTCGAATTTAATTTTTCTACTTGTTTTCTTTATCTTGAAGTTGGTTTAGGAGGAAATTTACATTCCCCCCCCCCCTACATCGTTCTTCAGCAGCCACTTAGAACCCCCCTTCAACTTTGCCGGCATATTGCCACACTAGTTTTTTTTGACTACACATTTAGTGTGGATTGCCTCTTTTGTTCATACAAAATATATTATAAACAAAAACATAATTGCATAAACGATGCCTGCTCTTGCATGAATGCTTTGTACAAAATTGATGTCTACTTCAAAAGCTGTCACTTTTTCTTTTTATTTATATTGCATATTCATTTGCATTGGATTTTGGAGTTTGAAATTTGTTCTCTCTCCCATACTTACTTTAGTTAATATGTGTCATTTTAACGTTTATAACATTTGAAATTAGTGTCTGTCTACAAAAGGTCCTGTTTCATATTGTATGCATAAACTCACACACTAACATAGGTTTATACAGGTGTGCATGAACGCAACATATATGTTTTTGCATGAATGACTGAGTGTGTGTAGGTACGACGAGTATGTATGGGTATAAGCTTGAATATATGATTTACATTTAACCGTTTTATTGTGCATCCATAATATTGATATGACTATCATTGTGGCCAGAATAGTTATGGTTGAATGTTTTGGTGGCCAGTGGCGGCTTTCAAAAGAGAACGTTGTCCAAATAAATAACATTTTTAAGTAAAAGTGAATCCGTGGAAGATCTGTAAAAAAAAATCAAACAAAGATTGAAAGACCCTGTCTCAGACTTAAATGACCGATCTACGTGCCACTTTTATTTTTAATCCGTCTGTGTTGCAACCCGTCTCTGTTGCAAAATGCAATAAAACCGTGCACATCTAATGAATATTGACAACATACGAATTTTACATGTGCCATGTCCATAGATGAGGTTTATTATCAAAATAATATGTATGTAAGTTTATCAGTATGATATACTTATATGAATGACATACAGTTGATTTCAAAAGATAAACTTTAAAATTCAAAGTTTAAATCATTATATCTCCGAAACGACTGAACGGATTTACAAAATTTTAGCATCAGTGTATCGAGCATGAAATTCTGCATAAAATATATATCAAATAAGTAGAAAAAAATCAAAAAGTTTTTTGACAAAAAAGCAGTGGTTTGCCTTATCTTTTTTTTTTTCCAAAATATTTCTTATTATTTTTATTATTAGGAATGTCACGCTCGACACACACGATTTTACCATATTTTTTCTAACGAACTGAATAGAGTTGCCTCGTTTGTCGAAAAATCTTGTTTTATGGGATACAAATTTGGGTTACATATTTTGAAAGAGCATAAAAAGTTAATGCATATATATCTCCCAGCCAAATTGAGCCAATATTTCCCGAGTTATTGGCGAAAAACTAAATTGTGGCCCTTGAGAGAATTTGAAATTTAAATTTCTCAAATAAAAAAATCTTAAAATCGTAATATCTCCTCTCCGAAACTATTGGACTAGGGCTGTCAATCCCGAAATGCCGAATCCCGAAATCCCGAATCCCGAAATCCCGGGATTTTTAAGCTCAAATCCCGGGATTTTTGAAATATTAAAAATGTATGAGAATTAATTTTAAGAAATACAATTTTGTTCAATTATTGTTGCATTTACATGGGCTGAGTTGAGAATTCTACCCAGGCTTGCTGAATAATAGTCCAACGCACTAACCATTAAGCCACAGTCACGGAGCCCTTTGACCAAATTTTGCAGGTTTTGGCGAAAATTTTCTAAAGTACCGAAACTATGATCAAGGGGTGCCACGGGTAAATTTAATCCGATTGGCATCAAATTTGTACCACATAAGTTTTAGGCAACAGTGCCTAACAGTGCAATAACCAAAATCGGAATGTGATGAAAGTTGAAAGCAAATAAAAGTTGTCATTTTCCATAACAAACCCCTCAAAACTTTTTTTAGTTCATTGCTAAATATTTAATAATAATTACTTGAAAACTGCATAAGTGGCGTATACTTCATTTTTTAATTTCCTTTAAATAACAATCAGAATAATTAGAAATCATTTTTTAATAATTTCGTTGTAGCGAAATCGACCCAAGGGTTTTCGTGGAAGTCAACCCACGACTCCCTGCTTAATAGGATAGCACGCTACCAACTAACCCACAGTAGCCCCCTTAATATGCACAATTAAATTGAAACATAAAGAGTCTACTATTATTTTACTATTATATTCCCGGAATCCCGAAAAATCCCGGAATCCTAAAAAATCCCGTGATCCCGAAAAATCCCGGGATCCCGGGATTTCAATTTTCAAATCCCGAATCCCGGGATTTTAAAAAACCGATCCCGTTTGACAGCCCTATACTGGACGGATTAACAAAATTTTAGCATCAATGTGTCGAGCATGAAATTCTGCATAAAATAAATAGCAAATAAGTAGAAAAAACTCTAAAAGTTTTTTGACAAAAAAGCAGGGGTTAGCCTTATCTTTTTGTTTTTGCCAAATTATTTTTTTTTTTTTGAATTTTATTTTTTTTAATCGCTTTATTATTTAGAATTTCTCGCTCGACACATTGACGCTAAAATTTTGTAAATTGGTCCAGAAGTTTTGGAGTTATAACGATTTTACCATATTTTTTCTTACGCACTGACTAGGGTTGCCAAGTTTGTCGAAAAATCTTTTTTTACGGGATAAAAAATTGGGTTATATATTCTGAAATATGTAATATGTGAAAAAAAAAACGAATACAGAAAAAATCAAATAAAATTACTGACAAAATATATCGCCATTAGGCACGTCTCCGAAACAGAAAATGCAAATTCCTTCATTTGTGTCTGCAATTCCAGATCATGTTGGTAACCCTTGCGAAATAATGTAAGAGACAAAAAAGTTGAAAGAAAGTATGAGTTGAGGTTGAGATTGCTAGAAATAGAATTGTAGTGTTGGAAACTGTCAAAATTTATTCTGTAGAAACTATAAATATTCACATATATAAAAAACAGTTTTCATTAACAAGACAAACCGATATTTAAAATCCTACTGATGATGACATTAACTGGGGTGTTTGAAACCGGTATAGGAAATACCAGAAATGTCTATAGTTTTTAGAAATTCAATTTTTCTTCTGCATTTTTTCAACTTGAACCTTATAACAAATATAATTAGAGCCCGTGCTCGATCTGTACTTACAGAAAAAATCAAAGAAATCAAATATACTTTTCAACTGAGCTAGTCAAGGATGTATGTCTCGTCGAAAAGATCACAAAAATGCTCATTAAACTTGCCAGAAACCCTCAAACTTTAACTTTATTGACAAAAATCTTTTTTGAGACTTTTTTCCAAGGTTTGCAATCGAAACGAATAACGGTATCGATATCGGTATTGGTATCGTTTTTATTTTATTTCGGTATCGGTAACGGTATTTGAGTGGAATCGATTACGGTAATACCGATACCGAAACGTCAGTACCGGTACGTACCGGTATTATCGAAAAAATATAAAAAAACATATAAAAACTTAAACAAATATTTTTTTTTTTTAATTTTAATACTTAACACTATGGCGTCCCGTCAAATCTAAACTATCGAATTTCGTTTAGTAATACCTGCCTAACGATGGCCACAGAAAAGCTGATGGTAGGAAAAATTAAGAAGACATTTTGCAAGAGCATCACCAGTCGGCCACCAGAGATCAAAATTTGAAAAAATTTCAAAACAGCGATTTTGGTCCACAGATGCTGATTTTCAAATATAAAATTTTTTGTTTAACCAAGTTCGCCTCAAAAATTGGAAGATGATGAGTATGTTATGTAAAAATATTAAAAAATGTTGGTCCAAAAATTATTAACTGATAAACATCTATCAAAAAATCCTTGTGCACCAAACACACATCGCGGATTTAATATAAATCCCAAAAAACGATACTATACGAGTAAAATGGCCGTATCGATTTTTTATTTTTTTTGAGCTTAAAGGAGCCTAGAATGTTTCTAAATGACTCCATAAAAATATCGTGAAAATAAAAAATTTCCTTATACTCCCGCATCGCTGTTGAAGTATAAGTTTTTTGGAAATTTTTACTATAACCGCAATGTGCCCATTTTTTTTTTTTTTTTAATTTTTATGAGACTTCGGGGGAGGCATATGCAGTTCCAGCAGAAGGTATTCGCGAAAAAAATATTTTTGCATATGATCTTGTCTAGACAGGGAAGACCTTTTTTTCCAAAAAGATAACACCAACAACAAGTAGAAAAGTTAAATTCGACTTTGCCGAATCTATGAATACCCTCCACAATGTCTTTTTTGAAGGATAGTACATTTTAACGAGAAAAAATTAACTATTTTGATTAGAAATATTTTATTTTGAGTAAAAAACTCTTTTTTTGCCATTTAAAAGAAAAATTACTAATTTTTTTTTTGAGTGTAAAAATTTTTCCGAGTGTAATGTTTTTTTACTGTAAAAATATTTCTGAGTGAATGCACGTACGTATGTACACAAAATATTGTCATTTTTGTAAAAAAAATAACAATTTTTGAAAAAAAAGAAAAATTACTAATTTTTTTTTTAGTGTAGAATTTTTTTTGAGTGTAAAATTTTTTTCGAGTGTAAAATTTTTTTCGAGTGTTATTTATAAGTTACCTATTCTTTTAAAACTAAACAAGTTTAAAAAGCATTGCTTTAAACCTAAACAAGTTTGAAAAGCATTGCTTAGTTACCACCAATGCTTATAAAACTTGTTTACCACGTGGCATTTAAGATGAACAAAATCTGAAATTCGGGGTTTTGCTTATAACTTTTGAACCACTTGACCGATTGAGCTGAAATTCAATACCAAACAGACCTGAGGAACGGCAAAGATGCATGCCACGTTTCAGCAGTCTCATTGTTGTTTTTCGAAAGTCATCGTGTTTTCTATCTCGTAAATTTGCGAAAACCCCTTGCCGAAATTTACTCTTTTGCTCATAACTTTTGAACCACTGAACGGATTTGGCTGGATTGCAATACCAACCTGACCAGGTAAATGACCAACATATATGCCAAACTTCAGTAGCCTCTGTGAAGTCTTTCAAAAGTTAGCGTGTTTTCTACGGACAGACAGACAGACAGACGGACGGACGGACGGACGGACATCGCTAGATCGACTTAAAATCGATCGAGGATCATGAATATATATACTTTATGGGGTCCTAGACCAATATTTCGATGTGTTACAAACGGAATGACAAACTTATATATACCCTCTATCACTAGAGTGGAGGGTATAAAAACAACTTAGTTGCCTAAAAATAAGATGATATATGTGATTTTTTTGGGGATTTTACTTGAACCGCGTTGCAGTAGGGTAAGGAAATTTTTGATTTTTACGAAAATTTTATGGAGTCATTTTGACACCCAATAGAAACTTTTTGGACCCCTTTCAGCTCAAACAAAAAAATAAAAGTAAAAATCGAGACGGCCTACTCTACAATGCATAGTGCCCAAAATTAATATAAGTAGAAAAGCACTTTTTAATGCAAAAACCTCATTTTACAAATTTTTATTATTTTTTTTTTTTATTTTTTAACATGGTTTTTTAAGAAAAACCGTTTCAATACCGGTACGTACCGGTACCGAAGGAAAAGGTTTTTGGGTACTGGTATACGATACCAAAACTGGGTTTCGGTATTGGTACCGATATTCAATTTAAAGGGTTTTGAAACGGATAACGGTATTGAAATGGTATCGATTGTCAACATTGTTTTTTTCTTTAAACCATGTGTAACTCAGAAACTTTTTAGCCGATTTTCAATTTTTGAACGATAGGGCTTTTCATGTGTGTAAATTGGTCTATCCATATAAGGCATTCCACATCAAATGTCAAGCGAAAAAAAATATATATCCCATGAATTTCTGAATAGTTTATATTGATAGCCCTATACTGAACTAAGAAAATTGTGTTTTTGGTTTTTCAATTTTCCAAAACCTGGGCTTAAGAGACGTGGCTAAATATTGAAAAAAAGGTATAATTTGTGTCGAGTTGCCTTGATTAAATATTTATTAAATTAAAACGAAATGCACCATAATCTCAAAAATCAGCATTCTTGTATACACACAGAAAATAGATTCAGTTGTTGCAACTGAATTGTTTGCCAACTGAATTTTTGCGGTTGCACCAACTATCACAATATTCAGTTGCCTCTACTGCCAATTCAGTTGTCTCTACCGGTAAATATCTATCATAAGAACCGAATATTTTTATGTTAAAATTGACATTGGTTAGAGTGATCGAATTTTAAAAAGCGTTATATAGTTGTACCAATCAATATTTTTTAAACTGTTTCTTTTGAAATAAAAATTTTTAATTTTTTTTTCAAGCAATTTTATTAATTTATTTGATTGTAAAAATTTTAAAATTTAAAAAGTGAAATAAATACATACAATAGAAAAATAAATTAAAACTGGAAATAAATAAAAAATAAAATAGAAAAAATTTAACATCTAAGAATTTTTCTAAAAAAAAAAATGTCTCAGAATCTGAAAGACTTTCTAGAGCAAAAATAAATCGAAGTCAAAATATATCTCTTAAGAAAACATGTTAATGAAAAAATCAAAAAAATATCTCAGACTTCTAGAATTTTTTTATGGAAACATATATCAGAATCCTAGGATTTTTTAATAGAAAAAAAAGGAAAAGTCTCAAATTCTGAAATTTTTCCTATAAAAAAAATCTCAGATTTGGAGAAAAAGTTTTAGGTTCTGAAAAATTTTTCCTACAGAAAAAGTCTCAGATTTTGAGTAATTTTTCCTATAGAAAATGTCTCCGATTCTGAGAATAGTTTTGGATGAAACTTTCTTAATTTCAATATTCTGGCAGTTACAAACCTTAAATTTGTTACCACTCTCTGGACACTTTGGACTCTAAGGATTTCTTGGAAACTGCACCAAAGTTTTTTATAGTTGGCTCAAAAAACGATTTTATTGTCGACTTCTGGGTAAAATATCATCTTTAGCATCTGCATTTAGTTGCGTGTGCAAATACCTAAAATAAGATTTATTTATTAATTTAAATTGATTGTATTTCGGCAGTGGTATCAACTTACCGTCAACATTTGTAACATTTTTTAAGAAATTTTACATGAATTTTATTTAAAAATTTAAAAAACGTCTGAACACAATAACATTTTAGTTTTAAATGATTACTATTTTCATTTTTTTGACGCAAAACGTTTTGTAATTGAAATGAAATCCTAACGACCAATTATTAGTTAAGAATACCAATACAAATTTATAATTTAGTCAAATTTTTCAAAAATAAAAAAAATATTGAAAATTTGGTTAAGTTAACCAACATTTTCAGTTGTGGATATTATTACCTAATGTTTTTGGAATTTATTAATTTAAACAAATGATTATTGGTCGAGAGGGAAAATAAAAACTAAAAGAAACGGTTGTACTTACTAATTTTTTTTCAAAAACTTTATTAGTTTTAAGTTTGGGTATATTAACCAAATTATTAGTTGTTGATACATCCATTCGGTCACGATTGAAAATTAATTATTACTAGTGTTATTTATTTGGTATGATAATAAAAAATTTACAATAATAACTAAAAATGTATAAGATTTATCAAAATTCAGTTTTCATAATGGAATTCCAACTAAACATTTCTCTGTGTGTACTTTTTTAATGGGCTAATGATTAAAAATTTTTATTTTGAAAAATTTTCACAAACTGTTCTGAAATTTCCCATTGTTTAAAAAAGTCAAAAGTTAAGTTTAGATGTTTGTCTATTTACACAAAAAAAAAATCAGACACGTGTTTTTCGTTTTTTTTTTTTTGGAGAAAATCGCATTTGAATATTAAATTTTATAAGAATTTTGTAATTTGCTTGTATTTTTTTGTTTCAGTATAGCGGATGAGTAACAACAACTATTTGCATAAATAATACCCATACGCTATGTTGAAACTACACCATTTTAATTTAAAATACCAAAATACCACCATTTTAATTTAAAATACATTTGGACAATTTTAAAATATATTTGGACAATTTTAAAATACATTTGGACAATTTTAAAATGCATTTGGACACTTTTAAAATTCATTTGGACAATTTTAAAATACATTTGGACAATTTGAAAATACATTTGGACAATTTTAAAATTCATTTGGACAATTTTAAAATACATTTGGACAATTTTAAAATACATTTGGACAATTTTAAAATACATTTGGAAAGTTTTAAAATACAATTGGAAATGGTGTAGAATATACAAACAAATTACAACATTCTTATGAAATTTAATATTTAAATGCGATTTTGTCGAAAACAATACGAAAAACATGCGTCTAAATTGTTTTGTGTGGATTGATAAACATCCAACTTTAAAAAAAAGTACACTCAAAAAATTATGTAGGTAAATTCCAGTGAATATTCACTTAAAACAAATGAAATTTTATTTAAAAACCATTTCACTGTTTTTTCATTTAAAATAAAAACATATTACAGTCAATTTTAAATGTTAATTGAATGACTAACCAAAACATTAAAAAACAAGTGAATATTCAGTTATTTTGTATTGAAAAACAGTAAAACTATAGAAGAAATTTTTTACTGCCGAAATTAAATGTAACAGAAAATTTGTTTTTAATACAGTAAATTATTTTTTTTAAACTACAGAAACAGTAGAAAATGAGAATTCCTTAATAAAATTAATGATTTTTCTTTTAAAATAACTTTACTGATTACTTTTTAAAATAACCTACAAACAGTTAATGACATAATTTTCTTAGTGCATATTAAAAACAAGTAAAAAAGTTAAATTCGGCCGAATGTAGTGATACCCTCCACAATTTCAAAAAGATTATTGCAAAAAACTTTATTTAAAAGGAAATTACTTTTGAAAAAAAAAAAAATTTTTAAAAAAATTTCCGCGAAAAAAAATGTTGGTAAAAAAAAATCCGCGATTTTTTTTTTTTTTTTGTCAAAAAAATATGTTCGAACTTGTTTAAATATCATTTGGTGTTCAATTATGTTCACACATTTCAACCAGAAGCCGAATTAAAGCATTTTGTATTTTTAGGTTATGTTGAATATACTGAAATTTTTGAGGTGTGCTTACACTTTCGTTCATAACTTTTGCACCGATATCGCTCAAATGCAATACCAAACTTCTCGGGAGAACTTCCAATAAATACGTTAAGTTTCAGTCATCTCTGTGCAATATTTTTTCCGTGACAGCATTTTCCACAGACAGACAGACAGACGGACATCGCTAGAATGTCTTAAAATCGATCGTGCATCATGAATATACTTTATGGGGTCCCAGATTGATATTTCGATGAGTTACAAACGGAATGACAAACTTTTATATACCCTCTATCACTAAGTGGAGGGTATAAATAGTGTTTATAAAAACCCGACATTTTGGAAAACCGGTTTCTCGGTTAACCGAAAATCAGCTTTTTCGGTTAACCGATTTTCTAGGTTAAACCGGAATAAAAACAAGTGAGAGTGTTAAATTCGGCTGTGCCGAATCTTTTATACCCTCCAACACGATAAAAAAAAAAAAAAAAAACAGGGGCGTCTTTTTTTTTTTTTTTGGGGGGGGGGGGGTAACGTCGGTTGGAGACAACCTTCCTGGATCCAACTGCAAGACTTTGAACTTCTTTTGGCATAAAAATGTTTCGTTTGCTAAGCAAAAGTACAAAAACCTATAAAAAATGCCTTTTTTTTAGAGGTTCGTTTAGTTCATAAGAGGGGAACTTTTTTCCCCCTGATCCGATTTTGCCCATGGTCGAACTTAACCAGCCCAATACCATAAGACATATTCGTACCAAATTTCAGGAGTCTAGCTCTTTTACTTTGGACTGTATCGTGTCTTCCACAGACGGACGGACGGACGGACGGACGGACGGACAGACGGACATCGCTAGAATGTCTTAGAATGGATCACTGATCAATAATATATATACTTTATGGGGTCCTAGACCGATATTTCGATGCGTTACACACGGAATGACAAAGTGAGTATACCCCCATACTGTGGTTGGAGGGTATAAAAACCGGTTAACCATTTTTTTTCTTTAACTAAAAAAAAACAAAAAATACTTTAAAATAGCTGATTTTTATTAAATAATAAAGCGAATATAGCTTAAGTAAACATATTTGTTTCTTTCAGCAAGTTTTGCAACTATTACGCTATAAAAAAGCGATATTTATTTTTACTTTAATTGACCATATTCACTAGAACTTCAATTTAATTTGTATTGGTTTTATTTAGAAAAATACATTTATTAGTTATAAGTAAATTGCAGTTCCGAATTTTATTTTTATATTCTTTTATTGACATTTTCGCCATTAACAGGGATTTTAGCATCTGGTTAACAGACACTTATTAAGTTTAGCGTGACAGATTTTTGAAAAATTTTGATTTTTGTTGAAGTTATGCTAATGTAAACTGACAAAATGTAAAATTTTACTTTTTTTCATTAATTGAAGAAAAATATTAGATCAAAATAATAAAATATGTGTACAAGAGGATTAGTTAATCTACAATTAAAAAAAAAAAAGTTCATCAAAATCGGTTCAGTAGTTTTTGTTGTACAACTGCAGCCAATTTTATGCTTTAAAAAACATACCACAATTAGGTGGCAACCCTGGCAATTCTCTTTGACCAAAATTTGAGTTATAAAAACTTTTTAATATATAACGATTTTTGTCATATAAAAAAGCAGAGTTAAAAATTATTGCGTATTTATTTTTTTATAGCTGTTTAAAAATTGTTAATATTAAGGCTGTTTTTTAGTAACAACCCCCCTTAACCTTTTTTTATACCCTCCACTTAGTGATAGAGGGTATATATAAGTTTGTCATTCCGTTTGTAACTCATCGAAATATCGATCTGGGACCCCATAAAGTATATATATTCATGATGCCCGATCGATTTTAAGACATTCTAGCGATGTCCGTCTGTCCGTCTGTCCGTCTGTCCGTCTGTCCGTCTGTCTGTGGAAAATGCTGTCGCGGACAAAATATTGCACAGAGATGACTGAAACTTAACATATTTATTGGAAGTTCTCCCGAGAAGTTTGGTATTGCATTTGAGCGATATCGGTTCAGCGGTTTAAAAGTTATAAACGAAAATGTAAGCACACCTAAAAAATTTCAGTACATTCAACATAACCTAAAAATACAAAATTCTTTAATTCTGCTTCTGGTTGACATATGTGAACATAATTGAACACCAAATGGTATTTAAACAAGTACGAACATATTTTTGGACAAAAAAAAGAAAAAAATCGCGGATTTTTTTTAACAAAATTTTTTTTGCGGAAATTTTTTTTTCAAAATTTTTTTTTTTTTCAAAAGTAATTTCCTTTTAAATAAAGTTTTTTGCAATAATCTTTTTGAAATTGTGGAGGGTATCACTACATTCGGCAAGGCCGAATTTTACTTTTTTACTTGTTAATTTTGTATTACATACTATTTCATATTTAATAATTCAATATTTTTTTTATACCCTCCACTTAATGATAGAGGGTATATATAAGTTTGTCATTCCGTTTGTAACTCATCGAAATATTGATCTGGGACCCCATAAAGTATATATATTCATGATGCCCGATCGATTTTAAGACATTCTAGCGATGTCCGTCTGTCCGTCTGTCTGTCTGTGGAAAATGCTGTCGCGGACAAAACAATGCACAGAGATGACTGAAACTTAACATATTTATTGGAAGTTCTCCCGAGAAGTTTGGTATTGCATTTGAGCGATATCGGTTCAGCGGTTCAAAAGATATGAGCGAAAATGTAAGCACACCTCAAAAATTTCAGTACATTCAACATAACCTAAAAACACAAAATGCTTTAATTCGGCTTCTGGTTGACATATGTGAACATAATTGAACACCAAATGGTATTTAAACAAGTACGAACATATTTTTGACAAAAAAAATCGCGGACTTTTTTTTTTTACCAAAATTTTTTTTCGCGGAAATTTTTTTAACAAAAAATTTTTTTTTTCAAAAGTAATTTCCTTTTAAAAAAGGTTTTTTCAATAATCTTTTTGAAATTGTGGAGGGTATCACTACATTCGGCAAGACTTGTTTAAACTAATCTTGTAAAAAAATTATGAATTAAATGTGAATTAAAAACAAACTTTGGTTTTTCTTACGTGGGGTGAATGTGGGTGCCTGGGTACGGTATAGTTTCATTCAATAGTTCTGACATATTTAAAAAGTCGTGACCGAAGTTTCACGATGATACCTATACTTGAAGTATTTTTGGCCGCCATCTACATACAGCTCCGACCACTGTGCAACGGTGAGTATTTAAAATTTTTATCAGTTTCGGAATAAAATTCCTAATTAGAAAATTATTTCTTGAGAACAAAAAATATTTTAGACGTACTTTTTCGCGGATTTTTAATGTGTTTTCAACGAAATTTTGAAAATATCATAAAAAACGTTTAAACCTTAATATTTGCAAAAATATTCCGTTTTGAATGTATTTAAAAAACCGATTAACCGACAGAAAAAAACGGTTTTCGGTGCACCGAAAATCTTCAATTCCGGTTAACCGGTTTGCAAAAAAAACGAAATTTTAGGAAAACCCGGTTTTTCGGTTAACCGGTTAACCGGTTTAATAACACTATTAAAAAAAAAAAAAAAATGGCCGGATTTTTGAAAAATTATCTTTTTAAAAATATGATTTCCAGTAAAATCCTAATTTTCTTCTTTAGAAAAAATAATTACAACTCTGTCAATTGCACTGCGGAACACTAAAAAATAAACAAGAGTTACGACCACCATTTCTATATATTTCGGACATGCTCATTCGAATGGCGTACTCCGTTTTTCGATGTATGGTACAGTTTTCTTGCAAAATGTCTTTAAAGATTTGCTGATTACGAGCCAGTTTTTAAAAAAAAAAATTTCAAAGTTAATGATTTATAAATTTTATTGCATGGAAAACAAAGATATGACTTGTAGCAATATTTCTTATGCAAATTTCGTTCAAAGCTTGTTATCTTAAGCCCTTAAATTTGCGAATTTCTTAATTTTTTAGGGTTTTCGCGAAATTAACAGCCAAATTGGTCTTTGATAAAAAACTTGCTTTTAGTGAATCAAAAAGGCATCCCTAACAATACGAATAGTGGACAAAAAACAGATATGTTATATGGACCATAATGATGAAAATCGCGAAAAACCGTTTTTTTGTATATGCCAGCATCACTTTACGAGATGATTTAAGACTCCACCTTTTAGTATATAATGTGGGATTCTCAAACAATTAACTGACCAAAAATTTGGCCAAAAAAGTTTTCATTTGCAAAAGTTATCTTAACAAAAACTATAATTATTGTAGGGTTAACACTGAAATAATAGTTTTTGTTAAGATAACTTTTGCAAATAAAAACTTTTTTGGCCAAATTTTTGGTCAGTTAATTGTTTAAGAATCCCACATTATATACTAAAAGGTGGAGTCTTAAATCATCTCGTAAAGTGATGCTGGCATATACAAAATAACGGTTTTCCGCGATTTTCATCATGATGGTCCATATAACATAGCTGTTTTTTGTCCACTATTCGTATTGTTAGGGATGCCTTTTTGATTCACTAAAAGCAAGTTCTTAATCAAAGACCAACTTGGCGGTTAATTTCGCGAAAACCTCAAAAAATCAATAAATTCGCGAATTTAAGGGCTTAAGATGAAAAGCTTTAAACCAAATTGGCATAAGAAATATTGCTACAAGTCATATCTTTATTTTCCATGCCATACAATTTAAAAATCATTAACTTTGCAAATTTTTTTGTTGAAAAACTGGCTCGAAATCAGCAAATCTTTAACAACATTTTGCAAGAAAACTGTACCATACATCGAAAAACGGAGTACGCCATTCGATTCAGCATGTCCGAAATATATAGAAATGATGGTCGTACCTCTTGTTTTCTAAAATAGTGGTCACTTTTGTCACGCAGTGTTGTTATCCGATTTTAAAATGCATTATACGAGGTTTAGTGAGAAAAGTCTCAAAAAATGTTTTTTGACAATAACTGAAAAATTTTAAGGTGTCTGGCAAGTTTTATGTGCATTTTTGCACATAAACAACAACCTATAGCAAAGACTATCAATACTTAAAGATATGTGAAGTCTCCCTTCCTCTGTTAAACCCTCTCTTAAATTCCCTTTGCTAAGTCCGCCATCGAACTGGACGTTTGATCAAACCAAAAAAAGTCCCTTAAGTTCGATATAAAAAAAAAAAAAAGTGTTGCAATTTGGCGATTTTCAGACTAAAGCTAACGTTTTTTCATCTAGCTGTAAAAAAGCATTTTTTGTGTATTATCGGGAAATCCAATGACTTTTTATTTGCTGAGAATTTGTTTTAAACACTTTTAAAGGTATTTCTAAAATAATATTACCATAATAATTATAAATTGATACATTTTTTCAAAATTTATTAGGCGCTTTTTCGATATAAAAAGTTAGCATTATTTGTCAAACCAACAATGTTAATTTAACATTATCGTATTTTCCTCGTCTAACAGTTTTCGTACCTTCTGTTAAAAAGTTCCAAAATATTAAGAGCGGGAGACAAAGAGATTGCCTATAGTGTGTCAAATTAAAAGTATATTTAATGTAACACAGTGTTATTTTTTAACATGATAATGTTTTAAGGCTGGTGTCAAATTTAAAAAGTGATGCAGGACGCATCCTCAATATGGCTACCTAAGCTAAGGAATAAAATAGAGAAAATAAGAATTAATATTTATTGTTTTTGTCTGTAATTACAAGGGTTTTTGCCGGGATTTTCTTTGTAGGTGTTTACGTGTAGGTTCTTTGGTGATCTTGTTAAGTATGATCATAACCAGATCCTTTTTGGACTTATTTCACAATAATAAAATATCTAACCACATATGGATCCAATCGGTTAGTGTTTGGACTACGACCAATGGCTATAATTTTCTTTGCTGTTACATTGTTTTCGATCTCATATCTCTAGTTTTTTTGTGCTATTGTTTTATATTGTTTTAAGAAAAATCCTTTTTCGTGATAAAAAAAAAATACTGTAAGAAATTAAAAAATCAAAGTTCTCAAGTTAATGTGTAATTTAATTGGACAGGTTTGTGTACTTATTTCTCAAACATACTTTTTAGAGAGTTTTTTAAGCTTTTTGCTAAAAAATTATCTTAATAAAAATCCATTTTAAATGGAGTGGAAATGAAAAAGTTCGGGAAAAAACTCTATTTACTATAGAATTTACGTTTTTTTGTAAATTTTTTTAAAATTAAGCAAAATTGTCAGTTAATAGCTTCTGAGGCGGTAATCGAATTGAAAAATTTTTTATAGAGAATTCATAAAGAATTTAATTACCTTTAATTTAAAATAAAAAAAAAAATAAATTCGTCGATTTGGTCCAGAGATATTTTTTATTAATGTAAAACCACATTTTCAAAAAATAAAAAAAAATTTAGATAAGTATTAACAATATCTCGAAAATTGTTCTACTTTTGCACCTCATATTCGAATTCGACGGATTCGTGGATCGCAAATTTTCTTACAATTTGTAAACAATTGTAATTAATTTTCATCCCTTTCTTTTAAAACGCACTATTTCTCTATAACTTAAGGTTGGCTAAACAACAACCCACTAGCAGTAGTCAATGGCCAAAGCATAAATGTTCATCTGCTCATTATATGCTATGGCTAATTAGCTGTTATATGGTCAAATTCATTTGAATTTAGGCAACGGCAAAAAAAACACTCACAATATGACGCTAAACATAATGTAATTAAATTGTTGTCATGGGTAACTGTATAATATAATATTAAATTGAAATAAATCTTTAAAAGCAAACCACTTTACAATCGAAAATTTAAATTGACGTATATTTTCAAGCAATAACTTTGATTATACATGTCGATAAAATGACTGTAAGAAATTTACTCTGTTAAGGTGAAGTAAAGATTATAAATTCTAATTACTTTGTGAAATCATCGTTATGTACTTTGTAGACACATAATTTTTGTTTTTAGATTTTAAGCTTACTAGACTATTGGTATATTCTACACATAGAGAAAAAATGTTGCGCAAGACAAACACTTTGATTTTGAATATGTACTTGAGTTGTATTAGTACTTTTTTTTACAAAAAATATTAAAAAAAATTTTCACTAAAGATGAAATGTTGAGTTTTAATAATTTTACATTACATTTCCGTTATTTTTTTATATTCTAGCCCACAAAAGGGGATGGGCGGAAAAAACACAATTTTCTAATCCCTTGTGTCAAAGCACAGGACCTTAAACATCTTCTCACATTAAAATTGTTTCATTTTTTGTTGAAGTTTCTTACAAATCAGCTTTATTTTGACCTTTTGTAACGACCCTTCATTCCCCACTGGCCTACCTCTTCAAGGACGGGGCTACCTACTGGTACCGGCCGTGCTCAGGGTTGGGAGTGTGTCTTGTCCCTTCAGAGGCAGGTTCGAAATCGCACACAAATAGCAATACAAAAAATTAAGAATTGAATTTATGATTTGAAATTACAAAAAAAAAAAATAATAATTCAGAAAAACTAACTATTAGAAAATCGTTGACGATTTATAAATTTCACAATAAAATTCAAATTCATTCGCGGTTAATACATTATTTCACGTCTGGAAACTATTTAGATTTTCCGGTATCACAAATTCACGGTTGATTGGTGTTATCATATGGTCACCTTAATAGCCGGTACCCACAAAAAAAACAAGTAGAAAAGTTAAATTCGACTTTGCCGAATCTATGAATACCCTCCACAATGCATTTTTTTTAAAAAGGTAGTACATTTTTTAACGTGAAAAAATTAACAATTTTGATTAGAAATATTTTAATTTGAGTAAAAAACTCTTTTTTTGCCATTTTTATTAAAAAAAAAAAGAAAAATTACTAATTTTTTTTTTTTGAGTGTAAAATTTTTTTCGAGTGTAATGTTTTTTTTACTGTAAAAATATTTCTGAGTGAATGCACGTACGTATGTACCAAAAATATTGTCATTTTTGTAAAAAAAAAAAATAATTTTTTTTTGTGTAATTTTTTTTTGAGTGTAAAATTTTTTTTGAGTGTAAAATTTTTTTTGAGTGTAAAATTTTTTTCGAGTGTAATTTTTAAGTTACCAATGCTTTTAAAACTAAACAACTTTAAAAAGCATTGCTTTAAAATTAAACAAGTCTGAAAAGCATTGTATAGTTACCACCAATGCTTTTAAAACTTGTTAAAACACGTGGCATTTTAGATGAAACTAATCTGCAATTCAGGGTTTTGCTTATAAGTTTTGAACCACTGGACCGATTGAGCTGAAATTTAATACAGAACAGACCCGAGGAACGGTAAAGATACATGCTAAGCTTCAGTAGTCTCATTATTGTTTTTCGAAAGTTATCGTGTTTTTTATCTCGTAAATTCGCGAAACACCCTTGCCGAAATTTACTCTTTTGCTCATAACTTTTGAACCACTGGACCGATTTGGCTGGATTGCAATACCAACCTGACCAGGTAAATGACAAACATATATGCCAAACTTCAGTGGCCTCAGTAAAGTCTTTCAAAAGTTAGCGTGTTTTCTACGGACAGACAGACAGACGGACGGACGGACGGACGGACGGACATCGCTAGATCGACTTAAAATCGATCGAGGATCATAAATATATATACTTTATGGGGTCCTAGACCAATATTTCGAGGTGTTACAAACGGAATGACAAACTTATATATACCCTCTATCACTAGAGTGGAGGGTATAATAAATATTGTTGTAGTAACTTTTGTTTGAGACTTAAAAATTTTCTTTTTACACCAATTTGACTCAGGAAACATTTTAGAGATGCTGGTGGATTTCTTCCACACATAAACAATAGTTGAACCGCAACAATTCTGGCGCTGCGTTCTCAAATAAACACAATTCCGCAGCTTATGTATGGTTCAGCTCTGCCAACGGGTTTTCTATTGTCGACACTGTAATTAGAGGAAGCCTTATAGAAAATCTTTATCTTCCTGGTCCCCTTAAAATGACCAGTTCCTTTAATTCCTATAAACAAACAAATTTCTTAACTTCTACTACAATAATTACAATTTTCCTACACTCACCAATTTATTTTTCTAAAACGTTTCCCTTTATAATCCAAATCCTTCAGTCGGATAACCAATTAAATTTTCTTTAAAATAATTTTCCAGAAAATCGTAGAGCAAACTCTCCTGTGCGTTTTATAATAAAATTTTCACAATTGAAATTTCAACCAAAGGCTGATGTGATAAAATAAAATTATTTTCGAACTGAAAATTTTCGAAAAATATGACACTCAAACTACACGGAAAAAAAAAGTTTGTTAAACTAACAAAATAGGGTAGCGTTTATAATAACAACAAAACTTGTGAGGGCAATCTCACACTTTCGCGGTGCTTTAAAACAATATATCTTTCATAAATATTTAAATAATATTGCAAATTTTCTATTTATATAAATTTGAATTTAAAAAAACTGTGTAAAAGTACCAAATTTTTTTGTTATTAAAGTCTCTTCAAAAATTTTAAAATACATATAGCGGTTCTGGTTGGCGCACCGACGAAATGCCAAATGCATTTTCTTGCTTTGATAACCCTAGTAAAATTTTGTGAACAAAATATTTGTCCCTCTAACTGCCATTTTTTTTACACTTTTATGTATTTCTTTTAAAAAAGGACAAAAATTAGCCCTTAAAACGGGAGCTAGAGGGCTAATTCGGTCAAAGTAAAGAATCATCATAAAATTTTATAAAACACATCAGAATATAATTTTTGACTCAGAAGTAAATTTACACTGAAATTTGTCTATTTTTTTATACCCTCCACTCGAGTGGAGTGCACTCTAGTGATAGAGGGTATATGAGGCATTCCACACCAAATGTCCAGCGAAAAAAACATGTGTCCCGTAAACTTCTGAATAGGTTGTATGGATAGCCCTATATGGAACTTAGAAAATTGCGTTTTTGGTTTTTCAATTTTTCAAAAACTGGGCTTAGGAGGCGTGGTCAAATATTGGAAAAATGGTCAAATTTGTGGCGAGTTGCCTTGATTAAATATTTATCACATTAAAACCGAATGCACCACAATCTCAAAAATGTACATTCTTATATAGTTTTGTTCTGAAATTTTCCATTTTTAAAAAAGTCAATTTATCAAATATCTGGCCACTTTTCTTTTCTTTTTTAATTTTTTTTTTTTTTAAGTTTAGATGTTTATCCATCCACACAAAAAAAATCAGAAACACTTTTTTCGTTTTTTTTCGAGAAAATCGCATTTGAATTTTAAATTTCATAACAATTTTGGAATTTGCTTGTATTTTCTTGTTTCAACAGAGCGTATGAGGAATATTTATGAATTAATATTACTCATTCGCAACGTTAAAACAAAGAAATACAAGCAAATTACAAAATTGTTATGAAATTTAAAGTTTAAATGCGATTTTCTCGAAAAAACGAAGAACGTGTTTCTGAATTTCAAAACTTTTAAAAAAAAATTTAAAAAAGAAAAAAAAAAAGTCGCCGGATTTTTGATAAATTGATGTTTTTAAAAAATGGCAAATTTCAGAACGAGTTCTGAAAATTTTCCAAAAAAAATCGATAGCCCATACAAAACTATATTAATGTGATAAATATTTAATCAAGGCAAATTTGCCACAAATTTTACCATTTTTTCAATATTTGACCAAGTCTCCTAAGCCCAGTTTTTGAAAATTTGAAAAACCAAAAACGCAATTTTCTTAGTTTCATATAGGGCTATCCAAATAACCTATTCAGAAATTTATGGGACATATGTTTTTCTGTAGCGGGACATTTGGTGTGGAATATAAGTTTGTCATTCCGTTTGTAACACCTCGAAATATTGGTCTAGGACCCCATAAAGTATATATATTCATGACCTCGATCAATTTTAAGACGATCTAGCGATGGCCGTCCTCCCGTACATCTGTCTGTTGAAAACACGCTAACTTTTAAAAGACTTTACGTAGGCTCCTGAAGGTTGGCATATATTTTTGGCATTTACCTGGTCAAGTTGTTATTACAATCCAGCGAAATCGGTCAAGTGGTTCAAAAGTTATGAGCAAAAGAGTTTTACATGAATTTACGAGATAAAAAATAGGCTAACTTTCGAAAGGCAATTCTGAGAATGCTGAAGCTTTTCGTTCCCCTTATCTGGTTCGCATTAAATTTCAGCGAAATCGGGCGAGTGGTTCAAAAGTTATTATCAAAAATATTTTTACACTAAAACAAAAAAAAATACACTTGAAAAAAAAATTTACACTCAAAAAAAAAAATTAGTACATTTTTTTTTTCAAAAATTACTAAAAAAAGTTTTTTTACATACAATAAAATATTTCTCATCAAAAATGTTATTTTTTCACGTTAGAAAATTTACTATCACTTAAAAAGGGCATTTTGAAGGGTATTCATAAATTCGGCCAAATCGAATTTACCTTTTCTACTTGTTTAACACTGCTTTGGTAAAAAATGTAAAAATATTACTTTTTAATATTTGTCCATTTTAAAGTATTTTACGCATGATCACAATGGATCTCAGAGTCTACATGTGTTGACGTAATACGTCAGCAGCCATTTACAAACTACGCAAGTCGCACAAATGTTCAACCTGTGACAACCCCTAATGAAATTTTTATAAATATTTCTAGAACATTTTAACCCTTTAAATGTACGTTTTATTAGACTTCCTTGTTTAGTTTTTGAAAAAGGGCTAAAATTACCCATTAAAATGGGAGTTAAAGGTTTAATGTGTTGTAAGAAAAGAGCCGCCATACAATTTCACTAAAGACGTCATACCATTTTTTGAAGTTTAGATGTGTTCTAATTTTTTTGACTTTTCCAAAAGGCTTTAACAAAAATATTGAAAACTTCAGTGGGCCATAAAGCAGAAATTCGAACTGAATTTGAAAAACATTTGTAATTTTGTCTACTTGATGGTCAACTTTCTTATGGCGTTAAAGCCATTGAGGCTCAAAAGCATGACCCAAAATTTGTTATGTTGTGTTATTTATCTACACAAAAACGATATTTTGGGGTTTTGTTGAGAAAATACTCTCTGTTTTAAGATTTCACTTATGACCTTTATTTGACCAAAAAAAATGGAAGCCAACTGACGGGAAAATTATGCAAGATTGTTTGTTTAAATTGGTTCAGTATTGTCGCCAAAACCAAAATTTCAACAGACATTAGGCAGATGGAACACTCTAAATCGACATTAAATCGATCGAGGATCAAAAATATTTATACTTAATGGGGTCATACACTGAAAAAAATAACCTTCCTGATATTAATGAAACGGATTCATTATTTTGTTTTCATTACTTAAATGAAGGAATTCATAAGCTGATTGAAATTTCATGCATGTTATGAACAAATTTTATGAAACTTGTTTCATTAGATTTCATAATTTCATTAAAAAATATCATAAGATTTTTTAGAACTAAATACAACTCTGCGTTGCGAATAAGAGAAAGAAAACAGAAAAAAAAAACATACGACATTTTATTACACCACGCGTGTTTAGTCTAATTGTAATTTTTACATGTGTGTTAACTTTTTTCTAATAAAATAAAATAATTTTATATTTTTTTGCTTTGTTATTGAAACTTGTGTGTGTGTTATGCTGGTTATATCTAATTGAAATTACAAGTGAAAAGTTCCGTATAAGTGTTTCTTTTGACTGTTTCTTATAAATTATAATATAATTTGCAATAGAAAAATAGTTTTTTAAGTCATTAAAATTTTGTGATGAAATGTAGGGTAATTTGTGTTGTTCCATTGCTACGTTGTTGCTACGTTTTGGCAGAACGTGTTTTTAAAGTCATCGCGTTTTTGTCTTTTATAGTTTACCTTATATGGCAATTCAGACCAATTTAAGTTTGGAGTAAAATTTTGTTGTGTGTAAAAACTAGGTGAAAACCATAAAAAGTGTGCAATTAAGGGTCATCTCACAGACTCAATTCCGTTCGGAAGTGGAATAAGTGGTTCACTCGTAAAACGCAAAGCAAATACTTTTTTTCACTTTTAGCAATTCAATTCCACTTTGATTTTTGAAAGTGATTTCATTCCGACAAAAAAAATTGTTTTGCGTTTTACGAGTAACAACTTTTTTTCAAATCCGATCGGAATTGAGTCTGTGACATGCCCCTAAATAAAATTTCAGTGACGGTTACAGTGATGGTTACATGTGACTTACCAAAATTGTTATTAATGCAAATTTTCATTTATGGGTGCATGATACGTGCTGTTTTTAGGTAACTTGTTCCTAACTTGATTAGGGGCTTTCTATGGAAATTTTGATAACTTTAACCAACATGAATTTATCGTAATTCCCATTTCAAAACCTTAATAAAGTTAGCAACTAGTTACTTGTAAAAATCAATTATCATACGCTCATTACCAACTACTATTCCACATTTAATCAATGGATATTTTCATACATTTTATGAAAAACTTCATAAAACGTTTCAAACAAGTTCTACGAATATTTTCATTATTTATATGCAAGTTTTCATTGAAAGGAACTTTAATGACACCAGTTTCATTAATCAAATGAAACCTGTCTTCGGTTGAAAACGTGAGTCAATTTTCATTAAGGTTAAGTCAATTTTCATTAATTTCACGAAGCTATTTTTTTCAGTGTAGACAAATATTTCGATAGATAACATACGGAATGACAAACTTATATAAACCCTCTATCACTCCACCCGGAGGTTATAAAAAGCGTATCACGAAAGAAAATTGCTATATTATTTTTCTGCATGTAAATTCAATTCGGCTATTACACTCAAAAAAAAAAAGTTTGTAAATTTACAAGTAAAAGGTCTTGTAATTCTATTTTACTAATATTTTTGTCTTTTTACAAAAATTGTTGTATATTTAATAAAACGAAAACTACAGTTTGCTTTGTAATTTTACTATTATATGTTGGTAAATTAATTTTACAAATTTTTTAGGTAAATTTACAAAAAAGTGAATTATTTTACAAATTAAAAAAATATTACAAGGTGTTTAGTTTTTTTACACAAGAAAACTGTAATTGTACAACATAATTTTACTTGATGTTATTTAGTCTTTTTACCAAAAAAATGTTTTATTACAAACATTTTTTTTTTTTTAAGATCGTTTACAAGGTTTTCAGTTTGAAATGTATGTATTGAAAAGTACAAAATTTCAATATAATTTTACAAAACTTATTTTATTACTAGAATTAATGTTGTTTTACAAAAAAAAAAATTAATTATTCAACAATGGGACACGCAAAAATTTTATAAGTTCAGATTTTTTTTTGCGTTTTGGAATAAAAAATTTAGTTAAAAATAATTTTTTATAAATAATTTTTACACCATTTTTTTGGTAATTTGCGTTAAGTAAAATACCACAATTTTTATGTGTTTCTACTATATAATTGTTCTAGTTTTTTTTTTTTGTATTTTTACCATTTTTTTTTGGTGATTTTACCATATTTTTTTGCTAATTTTTTTTTAAATTTGGTACCTTAAATGTCAATAGAAAGCTTCCAATTATGAAAAATCAAATTTTTCTTATTTTAACTGGTACTTAAACATCCAATCTACAATATCCACAAATTTTTTTTCCGATTTTTTAAAAATACTTGTGAAAATAATTAAAAATTAAAAAAATAATTTTTATTTTTTGACTAATTTTTCCTGGAAATATAAGAAATTTCTTGTGTAGCCTCCTTCGCAATTCTCATATGTTCTACTTAAGAAAAACGAAATGTCGAAAAAAAATAAAAAAGTGCAGTATTGTACATTAAAAAGTTTGTTAAAAGTGCTCAAGTAAAAAAAAAATTTTTCAGGTTGTTGAAGTGCTACTCCAGCTGCCGAAGAAGGAAAAATAAGATGCACCAATGGAAAAAACCTTTAAATTTACAAAACCAATATGTAAATAAACCAATTTTTTTTGTAAATTTACAAAACAAATATGAAAATTTAAAAAACAAATTTGTATACTTACGAAAAAAGTTGTAATTTTACAAAAATGAAATAGAAAATACAAAAACAATATTGTAAATTTACAAATTTTATGGTTAAACTACTGTTTTTACGGCAAAAAAATAAGGAAAAATGGTACATATACAATAAAAATTGTAAATTTACCACTTTTTATTGTAAATATACAAGTTTTTTGCATAAAAAACAGTAGTTTAACCAAATAATTTGTTAATCTACAATTTATTTTTTTCATTTCCTATTTTTCCTTGTAAAATAACAACCTTTTTCTGTAAGTTTACAATTTTGTTTTGTAAATTTACCACATTTTTTGCAAATTTACAAACAAAATGTTCACCTCAAAGATGATATTTTACAAAAAAAATTGTAAATTTACATTTTCTTTTGTTAAATCAATTTACAAATTATCCCCGTAACTTTACGGGGATTCTTGCTAGTACATATTTTACAAAACCTGCCCCGTAAAATCACGGGGATTTTATGTCATTTTACAAACTTTTTTTTTTGAGTGTAGTTTCCTTAGTAAGTGCAACCATTAATTCGAAATTTATGTTTTCATATATATATTCTTCAACTTTATGTTTTTTTTTTTTTTTTTTTGAAAATTGACCAGTACTTAACATACAATTTTCATGCTATCATCATGTCCATACCATCATCGTATCATATCAGTACTGTTAGGTATACTTTATATTTGCCCACCTCTAAATGCCGATGCATGCCAATAAATGTTACCTACCTGCAAGCAACTATCATGCATAATCGTCTGTATAAATGTTGTTTTTAAATTGCATAGCATATGCTTTTTAGCTTTCAAGGGCTTATTGCATGCCACATAACAATTTAGATGCGTTTGACTGATTTTCTATCGGGTTTTTGGGCAAATTATCGGTTTTGAAAAGTCATAGACACGTAAGAAATCAATTTGAATGTGTAGTTATGTGGAGTTTTATTTTATTTTGAAAAAAACTTTGACTTAAGGCGAAAAATATTTTTGCGTGTTAGTAAAATAATTTAACCCTTAAACGAAACCCCTGAAATTTATATTTTTACAGTTTAAAATTTTTTTAAACTAACTTTTTTAAATAAACTAACTATTGATGTTCGTCAAATATAGTGATACTCTCTGCAATATGAAAAAGATTATTACAAAATACTTAATGAAAAAAGAAATTTTTTAAAAAAATTTGGTGAAAAAATGGCAAAGTTAAATATTTTGAAACGAAAATTTTGGTAAAATTTTTTTTTGTAAAATTACATTTTTGGCGAAACATTATTAAATGACAAACAAGTAAAAAAGTTAAATTCGGCCTAGCCCTTCACAAATTAAAAAAAAAAAACAATTTGCAAAAAAATGTCACTGAAACAAAAAATTCCGCCAAAATTATTTTTTTTTGTAAAAAAAATGTGTTTTCACTTGTTTAACTACCATTCTGTGTCCAATTTTGTTTACGTATGTCAACCAGCAGCCGAATCAAAGCATTTTGTATTTTTAGGTTTTGTGGAATATACCAAAATTTCAAGGTGTCTTAAATTTGCGTTCATAACTCTTGATCGCCATTTCAACAGACTGATGGACATAGCTAAAATATCTTAAAATAGGTCATTTAAATTTACACCATTTTTTAAGGAATTTATGAGTAAAAAAGTTTAAGTAAAGAAACAAACTTAAATTTTTTTAAATTCGGCATCTTTTTAAAGGGTCATCAAAATATCTGAGAATTTACTACGAAAGAGCATTGAAAGGGTACTAAAAAACGTAATCAAATTTGGAAAATCTAAAAAAAAAAAATTCAAAGTGTCCGATTTGACATGGAATGCCCTCTATATTATTGATCAGTGAGCTATTCTAAGAAATTATATAAACCTGTAATAGGCCGTAGGGATTTTTACTTTTATTTTTGTTTAAGCTTAAAAGGGTCCAGAAAGTTTCTATTGTGTGTCAAAACGACTCCATAAAATTTTCGTGAAAAACAAAAATTTCCTTTCCGCATCCCGGTAAAAGTAAAAACCCCCAAAAAATACATATTTCATCTTATTTCTAGGCAGCCAATTTTTTTTTTGTTTATGTTTTCCATATAGAAAAATAGGTCTTCACTGTCTTAACAAGATCATATTCAAAAATATTGCAAAAAAAATTATAGAAGTACAAAAGAAAATTTCTAATGGGAGTCAAAATGACTCCATAAGAATTTCGTAATCAATAATTTCCTTCTGCTTCCACATCGCGTTTGAAATATGGATTTTTTGAAAATTTTTACTCAATCCGCGATGCGGGTGCCCAAAAATTTTTTTGATTTTTATGAGACTTCGGGGGAGCCATTTAAAGTACTAGCAAAAGGTTCTCTGGGGGATGGGGTATTTCGCATTTTTTCGGAAAGCTATCTGCCTGTCATCCACTTGGGGATGACAAGAAGCGATTCCTCTGTTCGAAATTCCCAAGCAGCTCACTACTTCCGGTCTTATACCAAGTATCCCCTTGTAATGTCTTTGGCATGCTAAAACCGAAGCGTCTCAGGTAACTAGGTGGCCACCGAAATGAACAGGCACTGAAACTCAACTGTTCGACCTGCCTAGAGGTTGTTGGCAGCCCCAACACTAGGATCGGATGGGAGGCCTAATCAGTCCCTTAATCTTAAACTGAAATGATTACTGAAACCGCAACAAATAATAATCAACGGATCCCCAAGATGACGACCTTCAGCATGAAAAAAATGACACGAGTTGGAACATGGAATGTGCGAACACTCCTAGAAACATCTAAACTGACCCAAGTATGCAGAAAATTCGCCAACTACAACCTGATACTCTTAGGATTGTGCGAAACCAGATGGCCAGAAGCAGGAGAATTCGAGGCCTCCGAAAGCTTTACTTTTTTATATTCCGGCAAACCGCCAGATCAACCAAGGTCGAATGGAGTCGGATTACTATTATTCAGAGAAGCCCGAAGTGCACTGATCAACTGGAAACCTCATGGTGACAGAATAAACACAGCAAGATTCCGCACTAAGGCCAGGAACCTCACCTGTGTGCAATGTTATGCACCAACAGAAACCTCTGAAACTCTGGATAAAGAAAACTTTTATAGTAACTTGAACAGAGCGTTGACATCAATACCTCGGGGAGATATCGTGTTACTAATGGGTGATTTCAACGCACAACTAGGTGCAGACATCACTGGTAGAGAAACCTTAATGGGACAGCACGGAATCGGTAGAATGACGGAGAATGGAGACCTTTTTACTGAAATATGCAGCAACAACAATCTTGTGATCGGAGGCACCATATTTCCTCACAAAACTTGCCACAAAGTAACGTGGGTTTCGCCAGACAAAGTGACCGAAAATCAAATCGACCATATTGCTATAAGCAAATCATGGCGCAGGTCTCTCCTGGATGTGCGTTCCAAACGTGGGGCAGACTGCTCTTCAGACCACCATCTCGTAGTTGGTAGTCTCCGTCTAGGGGTAGCCGCTATTCGTAAGCTACCATCCACTGAACGTAAATATGATGTACAAAAACTTAAAAACGTTCAAAATCTTCACAACTACGTGGAAGAACTAAATGAAGGATTGGTTATACAACGAGCACACCCAGTGATAGAATGGCAAAATATAAATAATAGCTTCAACTATGCTGCCAGAGAACATATTGGCTACAGGACACCCAAAAGAGCGCAGTGGATGTCTGACGATACCTGGAAGTTAGTACTGGAAAGGAAAGAAATAAAGGCAAAACAAAATACAAGCAAGAACACGAGGTGAAAAGACATCGCTAGGGAAGGCGTACAGGTGACACGATTTGCTAGTCAAGCGAAGTGCTAGAAATGACAAAAACGATGGCACGAGTCACTAGCTTGTGGATGCCCAAAAAGCATCTGAAGAACATAGATCCAAGGATCTATATGCAATCACTAAAAAACTCACTGGTAAAAATTTAGTGAATACAAAACCACTTAAGAACAGCGAGGCAGTATTATCAACATCTAGGAATTAACAATTGGAAATATGGAGACAGCATTACTCTTGTATGCTTTCAAACCCACCACATAATCTTTCGAATATTTGCTCATGTCCATCCCACACAGTCAGGCAGGATATATCAACTGAATGTCCTGATATTCTCGAAGTGTTAAGGGACCCGGTGTTGATAATATAGCCCCCGAAATGCTTAAAGCTGATCCCCAATTAACAGCTAACATTCTGCTACCCCTCATCGAGAACTTTTGGTTATCATTTGAACTCGACGCAAATCTTAAGGAAGGTATAATTGTGAACATCCCTAAAAAAGGCGACCTTACCGACTGCAGGAACTGGAGAGGTATTACAATCATAAGTGCAGTTAATAAAATTAAAGCGCATATCATCAATAAAAGAATCTCGGATGCTATAATGGATGATCTCAGACCAGAGCAGGCTGGATTTCGTCCACAAAAATCTTTCGTTGACCACATAAATAGCTTGCGAATCATAATTGAGCAGTCCGCAGAGTGGCAGTCCCCCCTCTACATGGTCTTTATCGATTTTGAAAGAGCTTTCGACACCTTACGCCATAATGCAATATGGAGCGCCCTTGCGTGTAAAGGTGTTCCACCTAAGATCATCCAACTCACTCAGGCACTGTATGCAGACGTTAAATTTAGTGTTGTTCATGACAACGCTCTAAGTAACAGCTTTATGGGATTTTTAAGAAAATTTTTGATTTTCACGCAAATTTTATGAAGTTATTTTGACACGCAATAGAATCTTTTTGGGCTCCATTAATTCAAACAATAAATAAAATAACCTAAAAATTGATAACGTGTAATTAATCCAAAATATATCTTCAAGGACCCGAGTAACCTAAAATATGTTCCCAAAGTATTTCAAAGCTCCTAGCAATTTCTAACCTTGAAATTAATAAACAAATATTTGACAAAAAACACACTGTATTTCAAATTCCCCTATTACTAAAGCAAACCGAAATTGCAGTTGTTACAACAATAAAAAAAAATGTTTCAGTAATTTCATTTCTTATTGATTCTAATTACACCTTTTTACAAAATCTGCATTTCAAATTCATGCTGATGAGAAAGAGAAGACGAAAAATTGCTTAATCCTTGTGTTTGTAAATCAATTTAGACCAATTAAGCAAAATGTTACAATAGCAGCAGTCTTCGTTAACTCAATCAAGGTAACATGCATTTTCTTCAGTAAACAATTGTAACACGTTTAGTTAGTTAAAGTGATGGTAGTTTTGTTGCTGAAATACATTCAGCCCGTATTGACAATTAACTTCATACCAATTTTCTATGAATGAACTTAGAAAGAAATTTTTTTTTTTTTTGATGACACCCTTTAGCCACCTTTAAACCTCAAGATACGAGCAGTTACTATAATATGCTAATGTTTTTGAATACATTAAAAATAAACTTTTTTTTAAATATGTGCAACTAAAAAAATAACTACGAAGAACAGTTTAGAACTTTGGTAAAACTAAATAATTGAATTCGATTTTTTTTATTCTATTGTGATTTTCTGCGCTATAATCAAAATGTTTTGATTATACAGTGATACAAAATTGAACTTTCCAAATCGGAATGGGATGAAACCAAAAGCAAATGAAAGTTGACATTTTACATAACAAAACCTTTAAGGCTTTTTTTAGTTCAGCGCTAAAATTTTTTTACACTTACTTGAAGTTTGTGCATTTAAAGTTTTTTTTTGTGTACTTAACATTTCCTAATTTAGGGGCCCCTGGTGGTGCCCCTATTAGGCATGTGGGGTCCAGCGTCTAAACTTATGCTCGAAATTATATTAGCTTCAACCGCTATGAATTTCACTGCAATCGGTCCAGTACCTACTTACCGAATAGCCAAATTACACTACTCTACAAAAATAAACATTTTTTGCACAGACTTCTACACCATTTCCAATTGTATTTCAGAAATTATCAATTATATTTCAGAAGTTATCAATTGTATTTCAGAAATTATCAATTGCATTTCAGAAATTATCAATTGTATTTCAGAAGTTATCTATTGTATTTAAGAATTTATCAATTGTATTTCAGAAATTATCAATTGTATTTCAGAAGTTTTCAATTGTATTTCAGAACTTATCAAATGTATTTCAGAAGTAATCAATTGAATTTCTGATATTATCAATTATATTTCAGAAACTATCAATTGTATTTCAGAATTTATCAATTGTATTTCAGAAATCATCAATTGTATTTCAGAAATTTTTAATTTGTATTTTTAGAAATATCAATTGTATTTCAGAAGTTATCAATTGTATTTCATAAATATATTTACAATTGATAACTTCTAAAATACAATTGATAATTTCTGAAATATAATTGGAAATGGTGTAGTGTACATTTTCTTAAATATTTTGGCCTCCTTATCACGACTGTGTCAACAGAAAGTTGTAGAGTAAATAAACATATTTAAATAAACAAATGTTCACCGTTGCGTATGATAGTTATTTAAAGGCAAATACAAAATTAATCATACGCCTCTTATAAAATTTTTAAGAAATTATTATTAAAATTATAATAAGAGTTCACGAATTTCAAATGCGTGTAAAAAAAATCTAGCGCTAAACTAATAAAAAAAGCCTTGAAGGTTTTGTTATGGAATATGTCAATTTTCATTTTCTTTTTTTTTTATCATATCCCAATTTGGTTGTTGGACTGTGTTATTTTAACACAATATTCTTGCAATATGTCGTCGTAAAAAAATAATACAATTTATTTTGGACTGAATCAAAAAAAAATCAAAGTTAGTGAAGGATGTCTAATAGGGTAGGTGATTTTACACTTTTTTCGCGGACCGGAAAAGGCTACCCGGGAAAAGTAGCCCACCCATTAGAGCGGCTTTTTTTATGGCAAAAACATTTTTTACAATTTTTCTTGGCAAACATTTGTTCTACTAGGTCTAAAGCTTATTTAAAACAAATTTGAGTCTAATCAGATTAAATTTACTCGCGGCGCCCGCCAATCAAAGTTTTGGACTTTTGAAACTTTAAAAAAATGTCTTGAGCTTAACATGAATAAAAACACATTTTTTAAAATCTGTTAAACGGTTTTTGAGATATCGCTTTTTAAGGTTTGCTTAAAATTGCTGTTTTTTTCCCCACGTTTCAGATTTTTTTTATACCCTCCACTCTAGTGAAAGAGAGTATATGGGGCATTCCATGTCAAATCGGACACTTTGAATATTTTTTTTTTTTAATTTGTTGACAGTTTTTGACAGTTTTTTGTACCCTTCGAAATCTCCTTCGTGGTAAGTTTTCAGATTTTTTTGATGACCCGTTCAAAAGATATCGAATTTTTAAAAATTGGTAGTTTTTTCCTTTACTCAAACTTCTTTTACTAATAACTTCTTCAATAATGGTCCAAATAGCAAAAATTTGTTTTCTAGTTCTAGTATGCGATTTTCAAGCTCTAAAATTTAAATCTCATTGTTGAAAATGTATGCACTCTTTGATTTTTTTGAAATTTTTTGGTGTAAAACTTCTATCAATTTTACAACTTTTTTTCCAGTAGGATGGTGGGATAACGATTATTACTATTTTTTTAATTTTTTTTTTTTTTTTTTAAATTTTATTATAATTTTCCAATTTTAAAATCATGTCTACTGCTCCAATAGTGCGTCATAGAGGGGTCCTTTCCAAGGATGACCCCCATCAACTTTTACGTCTAAACATTTCTTGGGAACAAACTATTATCCTATCTCCAATTTCTAAGGAGTCTCCCACACAAAATGACATTTTTTAATTTTGTCCAACCGCTCTAACTGCCCTACGAGTGCCCTTAGAGCAAAAAAATGCATAAACGACCCACAATATTTTTTTAGTCCAAACATTTTCTCTGAACACACCTACCCTCTACATTTAACTCTAATTTTAAATAAATTTGTTTTATTTAATCAGCTAATACCGGTCCAATGGTGCGTCCGGGAGGGGTCATTAGTAAGACCGACCCCCATTTATTTTAACCCTCTAGCATTTTTGTAAAACATACCTACCCGAGTAAAAAAGTTTTTATATAGTTGTATATAATTTTATAAACATCATATATGATTATATAGAATTATATAGAATTTGATGCGAAAAATGAGTCGATAAAACCATATAAAATTTTATCAATGTTACTTGTGTTTTGATAAATTTTTTATATAATTTTATGCGAAATTTGGACCCCTATTTTTATATAACAAAAGCTAATTTATATAATCAGATATAATTATATACAACTATATCAAATTATATAAAACAATATATAATTCTATAAAGTTATATAAAATTATATCAAGTTTTATATAAATCATAAAATTTTGTTTAATTATATATAATTTTATGTAACTTTATATAGTTTTATACAGTTTTATACAATTTTATATATTTTTATATAATTACATCTAATTATATAATTTTGCTATTATTATATAAAAAATAGGGGTCCAAATTTCGCATAAAATAATATAAAAAATTTATCAAAATATATGAAACATTGATCAAATTTTATATAGTTTTATCGACTCATTTTTCGCATCAAATTCTATATAATTCTATTTAATCATATATGATGTTTATAAAATTATATACAACTATATAGGAACTTTTTTACTCGGGTACGCACTATCTCCACTAGAAGTTTTACACAAAAAAATTTAAAAAAAATCAAAGTACATACATTTTCAAAAATGACATTTAAATTTTAAAACTTGAAAATCGCATACTAAGCACTTTTAATTTTTTTTTTTTTTGTTTTTTTTTTTTTTTTTTTTTTTTAATTACGCAAAAACAAAAATTAAAAAAAATGCGATTTGGACCATTATTGAAGAAGTTATGAGTAAAAGAAGTTTGAGTAAAGGAACAAACCACCAATTTTTAAAAATTCGTTATCTTTTGAACGGGTCATCAAAAAAATCTGAAAATTTACCACGAAGGAGTTTTCGAAGGGTACTAAAAACTGTCAAAGGGTACTAAAAACTGTCAAGCAAAATTAAAAAAAAAAAAAATATTCAAAGTGTCTGATTTGACATGGAATGCCCCATAAGTTTGTCATTTCGTTTGTAACACATCGAGATATTGGTCTAGGACCCCATAAAGTATTTATGATCCTCGATCGATTTTAAGTCGATCTAGCCATGTCCGTCCGTCACTCCGTGATCTTTCTGTCTGCCCGTCTGTATAAAAACGGTAACTTTTAAAAGACTTTACAGAGGCTGCTGAAGTTTGGCATATATGTTGGTCATTTGCCTGGTCAGGTTAGTATAGCAAGTCAGCCAAATCGGGCCAGTGGTTCAAAAGTTATGAGCAAAAGAGTAAATTTCGGCAAAAGAGTAAATTTCGTAAATTTTGCAAATTTACCAGATAAAAAACACGATAACTTTCGACACACAATCCTGGAATTGCTGAAGCTTGGCATACATCTTTGTCGTTCCCCAGGTATGGCTGGTATTTAATTTCAGCAAAATCGGTCTAGTGATTCCAGAGTTATAAGCAAAACCGTAAAATTTCAGATTACTTTCTCCTTAAATTCACATGTTGAAAACCCGTTAAACAAGTTTTAAAAATATTAGTAAGTCACAAAAATATTTTACATCGTATTTTTTCACTCAAAAATATTTTTACACTCAAAAATATTTTTACACTAAAAAAAAATACACTCGAAAAAAATTTTACACTCAAAAAAATTAGTAAATTTCTTTTTTTTTAAATTACTTAAAAAAAGTTTTTTAAACAAAATAAATTATTTCTATTAAAAATTTTTACTTTTTTCATGTTACAATATTTACTATCACTTCAAAAGAGCATTGTGGAGGGTACACACGGGTAATTCCAAAAATTTTCGCCCCACTGTTCGGAAACATGCCTTTGGACGCCACTGAGAATTTGGCTCATAGATATCCACGTTTATATGAGATATGTTGCATTTTTGGATTTTCAAAATTTGCTGTAGTTTTCAAATTATCGCGGGTCAAAGTTCGACTTTTTTAGCAAAAGTCAGAAAAATACATGACGTTTAACGTGCTCTAACTTTTTAACTAGTAATCTGATTATCACAAGTAATGGCTCATATGAAAGCTTAATTCTTCTTCTTTTAGGAAATATTTTCAAAAGCTTACGGTTTTTTTCAGAAGTGTTGCAAAAATTCAAAAACATTTTTTTTTTGCGAATATTTAAAAAAACACATCTTCGATTTTTTTAAAAAAAAGTTTGGTGATAAACAATACTGTTTTGTACAACATATCCAAAATTCAGAGTGGGATCCCAATGGGATCAAAAAATATTCTGGTTTTAGTACGAAGTTCTTAAATTTTACCTTAGAAAATTAAAATTTTATGTTTCTTCAATATAAAAATTTAAATTTTCAAAGAAAATTATACTATTAAAATTTTGAAAAACATTCAAAACATTAGAAATTTAAAATTTCTAAGGGAAAAATATGAGAACCTCGTACTTAAAACAGAATAGTTTTTGATCCCATGGAGATCCCACTCTGAATTTTGAATATGTTATACAAAACATTCTTATTTTTCACCAGAATTTTTTTTTAAAAAATTGAAGATGTGTTTTTTTAAATATTCGAAAAGAAAAAATGTTTTTGCATTTTTGCATCATTTCTGTAAAAAAAAACTGTGTTATTTTAAAAATATTTTCTAAAAGAAGAACTCCATCTTTCACATGAGCCTAAATTTGTGAAAATCGGGTCATTGGTTAAGAAGTTACAGCTCTTTAAACGTGATGTATTTTTCTTACTTTTGCTTAAAAAGTCAATCTTTGACCTGCCATAATTCGTTAAATACACCAAATGTAAAAAAACGATATATGGTACATATATCATATTTATGAGGGCTATCTGAGACACCATTTCCAAAAATGACTAAAATTTGAGCTAAATTTTCTGGAATGGCCCACACAAAAAAAAAATTTGTCAAATTACTAGGAAAAGTCTCGTAATCCCATTTTACCAATATTTGACAGCTTTCCTTGCTTTTAACAAACAAATTTGGATCGAAATTTACTCATTTTTTTTTTTTTTTTTTGTAATCCCGGGTGAAATGACCATGTATGTTCATATATGATGCATATATGGATGTCCATACAAGTGCATATCCGTAATTTGAGGGTACATGTACATTAATGATCATACATTGTCATACATGAATTTGTATGTAAATTTTTTTTTTTTTTTCATAAAACGTCTATTAATTGAAATTTTTTCAAATATAAATAATTTGTACTAATTTATGACACTGATTTTTTAATAAAAACTAACGAATATTTTAATAATATACTTTGGACTTTATTTTACTTTAGGATAATCAAAGCTTCGAATAATTAACCACTTTTCGAATGAATTCACAAATAAAATACATTCGATTTTTATAGTCACTGAATACAATTATCTTTAAATATCAATATTTCTTGGAATGGATTCGATTAAATCGAAAATAAAATACCATTAAATCGAATTCTTGTTTATGAGAATTTTAAAAACTGAATGCATTCTTTATTTCATTTATTTATTATTCATGAGACTTTTAAAAATCGAATTTATAAAAACTTACGCATTCAATTTCAAAATCGAATGAAAAAGAAACCGAATTCATTCTATATTTTAAAATCAAATGTAAATTCATTCGACAAATTGTGATTGGGGAATGCAATCATTAAAGTTTAATTTAGAACACCAAATCGCAGCTCTGACAGTAATACCGTCAGAGTGTTCGAATTTTCTTCTAAATTTGGTTGTTTACGTTAGTGCCGTTCATATTCGCCTATAGAATACAAAAATTATAATCAATCTTGATGATGTATGATCATTATTGTCCGACCGAACGACTTTTTCAGACTGAACCCATACATGAACTTCGTCCAATTTTGCAAAGTTCTGCCGAACCCAACCTTTAAAAAAAATTGTTTTTAAGATATGTATGCTATGCAGATGCATAGCATATATGAAGGAGTATGACATATACCTATCCACACATAGTTGCATACATTTACATATATGGAATATTACATTACTTGTGTATGTTCATATATGCTCCCATATATGAGATACATTTCCATATATTGTTCATATACTATCATATATTAAATCATATATGAGCATGTATGAACATGCATGAACATTAGAGGTGTCCTTAAAAACGAAAATCACATTTTTATACCTGGTAGGGTCCTATATTGTTCTTTAGTATCTAAAACTGAGTGAGCCAAAATTTGGGGACAATCGGCTATAAATAACTCGTGCCGAAAATGGATTGAAGTTTTGGGACATTCTTATAAGATCGAAAAACTCGTTTTTTCTAGTTTTTGGAAAAACATTGGTATTTGATATTTTTTGTTAAATTTTTTGTGAAATAATATGAAAATGGTACTAAATTACCTTTTCAAAACGACTAATAAAATTAAAATCGGATGAAAAATAAGCATTTTACGCATACATGCCCCAGACCATTGTATGGTTTTTAGAGCCAGAATTTCAAAATTTTCAAAATTTTTAGGCAAAAAAATAGTAAAAATTTAATTTTACTTTATGATCAAATTGAAAACATGTTTAAGATTAAAAATAGCAGATATGGTAGTCAAGCTTTTTTTTATTTGGCGCGGGTAGTGATAAAATTTCCGCGGATTCCAAATAAAATGCGTTTTTCTACAATAATTAAGCACATTTTTTAAAATTTGTGCTCTATTGTGCGAATCGAAGTGTAAAACGTAAATTCTGTAACTTTTGAGAAATCGGATATATGCAGATATTTTGTATTATAGAAATGTATAACGTCTCAAATTTGTCATTTCACCTCGACGAAAAGGGGTTAAAGATGCCCGAATTCTCAAAAAATTTACAGAATTTATGTATTTCACTTCGTATAATACAATACAGAAAATTGTTTCCCATATTTCCTAAATTATTTTAGAAAAACTCATTTTCTTTGGAATCCGCGGAAATTATATCACTACCCACGCCAAATGAAAAAAAGTTAGACTACCGTATCTGTTAGTTTTTATCTACAACATGTATTTAATATAATTATAAAGTAAAATTTAATTTTTTTTATTTTTTTGCCTAAAAATTTTCAAAATTTTCAAATTTTGGCTTTAAAAACCATGCAATGGTCTGGGGCATGTATGCGTAAAATGCTTATTTTTCATCCGATTTGAATTTCTTTAAGCTTTTTGGAAATGTAATTTATTACCATTTTCATATTACTTAACAAAGAAATTAACAAAAAATAGCATATACCAATATTTTTCAAAAAACTAGAAAAAACGTGTTTTTTCATCAGATAAGAGTGTCCCAAAACTTCAATCCATTTTCGGCACGAGTTATTTTTATCCGATTGTCTCCAAATTTTGGCTCACTCATTTTTAGATACAAAACTACAATTTAGGACCCTACCACGTATTAAAAAGTGATTTTGAAAAATTACCTTAGTCGTTAGGACACCTTTAATGAACATACATGGTCATTTTCACCCGGGATTTTACAATTTTTTTTGTAATTTTTAAAATTTGCAAGATAATTTTACAAAAAAAAATCTATTAAATTTACGAGAATTCCTTATAATTTTTATTGCGTCAAAAAACTGTAAATTTACAATTTTATTAGTAAAAAGCTTAAAAAATTACAAAATTACACTACGTGACAGTTTTTTGACCAAATGTATCTGACACCTAATATTTATGTACAATTGTCCGCTGAATCCGAATATGAAGTCAGAATGGTCAAAAGTAGAACAGTTTTCGAGATATTCGAAAATACGCGTTTTTTGTGTTTTTAAAAAAGATGATGTCACTTAAATGCAAATATCTTCAAAGCTATTCGTCGATTTATGTATTTCTTTTTTTTTAATGAAAGATAATAAAATTACTAAAATAACCATGGGTCGCTTGTGAAGATTAGTTAAGAAATGACAGAGTTACAGTGGACAAAAGTTCAAACTTCATGAAAAATTTGATGATTTTTTGCAATTTTGCTCTTTTCAAGTTATTGTTTTTAAACCAAACAATTAAAAATTATAATGTTTTATTACATAGGACATTATTTTATTTCAATACGAACATTTTGCGCCCGACAAGACCCAGATTGGTGCAAAAATGACAAAGCTACAGAAGATTTAGTGAATTAATCCACCTTTCATTACTAACATTTAGCTTTGTATATTTACTTGTGTTTTAAAAAAAAAAATCGAAAAGTGGGATAATTCAATTAATCTACTGTAACTTTGTCATTTTTGCACCGATCTGGATCCTATTGGGCACAAAATGTTCGTATTGAAATAAACTAACGTTTTAAGTGATAAAATTTAAAAAAAATTTATTGTTTGGTTTTAAAAAAATAAGTTGAAAAGAGCAAATAACGGTAATTTTCTCGATTTTCTCGTAAATATCTCGAAAACTGTTCTACTTTTGACCATTCTGACTTCATATTCGGATTCAGCGTTCGGATTTACGTAAAGATTAGGTGTCAGATTCATTTGGTCACGACTTTGTTGAAAATTTGTGACACAGTGTTATTGGTAAAAACTTTGCAAAATTACTAGTAGGTAGCAAAAAATCTAGTAAAATTACGAAAACTCCTTGTAAATTTACAATTTTATTGGTAAAAACCTTTTAAAATTACAAAATTATTGGTAAAAAGCTAGTTAAATTACTAAATTAAATAGAATGTGTCAACGTAACTATAAAATTTTATATATCTCGGACGTCGTTAACCCATGTTTACCGGTAGTCAAAATTATGTCATTTCTAAACCCTAGACGAATAAAAACAAAAAAAAAATAAATTTATAATTAAAAAAATATGGTCCAATTAAATTAAAAAGGTCTATAAATTGATAAAGGATTAAATCTTAAATTTGTTTTTTCAAAATTAACCCTTGAATGCCCAAAAAAAAAATTTTTTTGTTTGATAAATAAGACGTAACCCGAAAAATAATTGTATTTAAATACATAAAAGTCATGCAATTATAAAATTTTAAAAATTAACCCTTAACTGCATAAAATCCATTCAATTATAAAATTTACCCTTAACTGCATTTTAACCCTAATAATATGAAATTTGTACATGCAAAAGATTCTGAAAGATTTATAATATTTATAATAAAATTCATATTATTAAGGTTAAAATGCAGTTAAGGGTTAATTTTTAAAATTTTATAATTGAATGGATTTTATGCAGTTAAGGGTTAATTTTTAAAATTTTAAAATTGCATGACTTTTATATATTTAAATTCAATTATTTTTCGGGTTTTGTTTTATTTATCAAACAAAATTTTTTTTTTTTTGGGGCATTCAAGGGGTAATTTTGAAAAAAAAATTAAAGATTTAATCCTTTATCAATTTATATACCTTTTTAATTTAATTGGACAATATTTTTTTAATTATAAATTTTTTTTTTTTTTTTTATTCGTCTAGGGTTTAGAAATGCCATAATTTTGACTACCGGTAAACATGGGTTAACGACGTCCGAGATATATAAAATTTTATAGTTACATTGACACTTTCTATTAGAATACAGAAATCATATTATGGTAATTTATTTCATTAATCTTCTATATCTTAAAAATGTTGGCATGAAGCTCCAAATCTTCCATATTTTGAAGTGTAGACACCGGATCCTAATGGGTTAACAATGTCCTTAAATTTTAATATTTTTTTGTCTTATATTAAAAGGTCAAAGGAGTAATACAAAATTAAGTTTTAGTTAATATATAACAAAATGAGTTTTTAAGAAATAAATTCATTAAATTTTTCACCAAAAAATATATTTCCCAGAAATCCGCTGTTTTGAAATCGGTCTACACGATAATTTAAAAAAAGGATATCAATTTCTTTTTTTTTTAATTTTAAACTCGAACTGATACATTACAAAATGAATAAAAAATATTTAAGTTTACTGCAATTTTGTTTGAAAAAAATATAATTTTGGAGATTTAAAAAATTAAGCAAATTCCAAAAAATTTTTTGTTACCAAATTTTTATGGGTTACCGATATCACTAAATCTTTATATTTTTTATCTGAGTATATTTGGCCAAATGTTAAACAAAAACAGGTTCGAAGCTCATGTCAGGCTAGTCTGTTGATAAAAAAACATATAAAGAATTTTTCTAGCAAATATCAAATAATCAATTTAATGTAATTGCCTACTGATGACGTAGAAGTGGCTACAGAAACCATGGTCTAGGGTAAATCCACATTTAATTTAATCTTTAGAAGACACAATTTTTGTTTTAAACATATTCATAAAATTTTTAATTTTTTTTTTTTTAATTTAGTGCGTTTTTGCCCAAAACCCTGAACTTTGACCGATTTTAGCGTAGTCAGAAAGTTAACCGATTTGGCTCAAAATTTTATCGGGTACATGTTTTAGGTCGTTTAACAAATCCAGGCTTGAGGAGCAACGAAAATCCAAAATTTTCAAAATAAGGACCACTCTAATGTACATATAACTTTTTTGACCGATATAGCCCCGCCGATCACTGACCCCTACCATTTGTCTCACAGTGTTATTTATTATATAAAATTAATTTTAATAAAAAATTGTAATTATTTTTTGTAAGTCCTCTTTTGCAAATATCCCAATTTTAAGGCTCAAAGTGGGGACAGAAGATAAACTCCGATCAGAGTGATATTTTGCATGTGAGGTACTCTTAGGGGACCGACACTTTTGGCTTGTGTTAACATTTGACAAGAGAGAAAAGTTCAATAACGAGCCATCCTAATGGCCAACTCACTCTCAACTAGTGCCTACGGTCAGCACCGTAGTACCGAGAATACCGGTATTCCCGGTTCTCGGTATTACCGGGAAATGGTACCGGTTTCCCGGTTCTTAGTTCATTCTCGGTATTCCCGGGAATACCGGTATTCCCGGTTCCGGTTCTGCCGGTATTCCCGGGACTACCGGTATGTATATTTTGTAAAATTTTGTACAATTAAAATTTTTTCTTTGCTTTTATTAAAAAAAATACAAAACATTTGAAAAACACAATTTCCATTTTATTTTCTTAATTTAAGAAAAAATAGTTGCACGATTTTAAATAATTTTACAAACACAACTAAATATTACTGAAATACTGATTAAATAGTGTAATTTAAATATTTTATGGTACAGTATTTTTTTGGTTTTTGAGAACCGGTACCAGGATCAGATCCGGGAATACCGGTATTCCCGGGAATATATCTAGAACCGGGAAACCGGTTCCAGAACCGGTAATACCGGTATTCCCAGGAATACCGAGAACCGGGAAATGGGGGGCACTACTCTCAACTCAATTTATCAAAATTGTAAATTAATGATTTATGAATGAACTCAAAATTCAGTTTAAAAACCCAATGATCCACTATTTCCGAAAAACTCTCTTTTGTTTAAACACTATAAAAAAACTGAAATTTTAATTTCAATTTAACAGAATTTGAGATTTCAAACTCATTTTAAATTCAGCACAATTTGGTCACTATGTACTACTAAAAAATATCCTTGATTTAACCATATCATTGTATTAAAAACTTCCACAAAAGTTCTTTTAACAAAAAAAAACATCAACTTCTTTGACAGTGATTAAATTTCTCTCCATTTACCAACATAACAACAATTACTTAAACTTTTTTTAAAAATACCAAACCAGTTTTTTTCTCCACAAACAAAACCACAATAATGAACATTGTGGTTGAATGCCAGGCAAATTTTCCATACAATAAAAACAACTTACAAGGAAGGTGGCATACTTTAATCCTCATGAAAGTCGAAATATTTTTTCTCTCGTTTAAGCAGAAATAGTAAAAATTTTAAAAAACTTAAACTAGTAAAAAATCAAATTCGACTTTAAAATGTAAAATACAAGAAGACTTAGGCCTCAGTTCTGTCTTTCACAACTTTTCAATTCACATGAAAATTTCCAAATGACATGAAATCGAGTTTGGTGTTTTGTTGTTTACGTTTTCATTCAAAGTTGAAATCAAATAAAAAATTATAAGGAAAAAGTACATTCGTTTTACTTTTACCAAACTTTAATAACGTGAAACAAAACGAAAAAAAAAATCGGATGTGAAATCTAGAACACCAAAAAAATTCGGAAATTTTCACTTTCACATTTTTTTATGAGAATTACTTTTTTTTTGGAACAGCGGTCTTAAACAATTTTATTGTAACAACTGTTTAAGTAATTTTTGCAAAAAAAAAATCACTAGTGAAATACTTTTTTGAGTAAAAAAATTTTTTTTTGAGAGAAAATTTAATTTTTTCGAGTTTTACCATTTTTTTGATTGACAGATACACTTTGTAAAATAATTTTGTTGCTTACCAATGTGCTTTAAAGAGTGTTTATCAGGTTTTAGGAACACATAAATTCGCAAAACCAAAGCACTTCCAAAATTCAGGGTTTTGCTTATAACTTTTGAACTACTCAACCGATTTTGCTGAAATATAATACCGTACTGACCAGACAAATTAAAAAAAAAACCTATCAAACTTCAGGAATCTCTGCGTTGTCTTTCGAAAGTAAGCGTGATTTCTACAGACAGATTAACAGATGGAAGGTCATCGTTAGATCGACTTAAAATCAATCTAGGATCATAAATATATATATGGGGCATTCCATGTCAAATCGGACACTTTGCATAATTTTTTATTTAGATTTTCCCAATTTGTTGACAGTTTTCAGTATCCTTTGAAAACTTCTTCGTACCTACGGAGATAGGGCGTAGGCATGTTTTACAAAAATATTGGAGGGTAAAAATAAAAGGGGGTCGGTCTCACAAATGACCCCTAATTAAATAAAACAAATTTACAAAAAATAAAAAAAATTGTATGGGGACCGCCTTAATAGTTAAAGATATAGGGTAGTTGTGTTCAGAGAAAATGTTTGGACTAAAAAAAATGTTGTGGGTCGGTCATATGTTTAAAAAATAAAAATTTTTATAAGGGAAAATTAAGGAAGTATTTTTTTTTTAAATATTAAAAATATCACACATGCTCGGTCCATTGTAATGAAAACATTTTTCTGTAGCAAAAATTCTAAATTTTCCAAATATGCTAATTAAAAAAAAATTAAATGGGGTAAAAGTTTCGCAAAATGCATTTCAAAACTGCATTTGCACATAAAATGCACTTTTAAACCACCGAAATTTTTTCAGTTTATAAGATATCAAAATAGACTTACAAACCATTCGTATGCGCTATGGATTGTTAAAATGCGATAAGTAGTTTAGAAAATACAGCTGCTCAAAGTTACACAGATTTTGCATTTTTTTTGACTTTTTTAAAAACGAAAATCGTGAATAAAATAGCGAATTTTTCAAATATTTTCGATCTGATGGATGAAAATTGAAATTGGCTCCATAGAGTATCTGTATGAAAAAAATAACAAAAATCGGAGGACCCTCGGTCAAAAAATGCCTAAAATTACCAAATGTCTGGTGGAATGGACGATATATAGATTTTCATTATTTAAAAATCCCAAAAAATTTAAAAAGCGGTGAAAAACTATAACTTTTTAACTAAATATCGGATTTTTATAATCAAAATTGAAATTAAAAGCCAAAGTTAAATGCAAATGCATTTTTGAGTACATTTTCGTCAACATTCACCCATTTTGATTTTTTTAAATTAACATATTATTAAAAAGTGGCATTTTATCGAGAAAATAAAACCGGGCATCATTTTCATGATCTTATATTTCTAATATTTTTTTTTAAATTTTGCCAATTTTTTCCATGTAAAAATTAAAAAAGATAACTTTTTTCTTTTGTTTTTCAAAATTATATTTTGAGTAGATTTTTTTCTAGCTCGAGGTCATTATTTCCTTTACTAATTAAAACTAAGATATTCTCATAGAATAATTTTAAAGAAAATTATTTTTCTGCCTTAAATTTATTTATGTTGGTCATTTGCAAGACTTAATCGACACGTGTTTCGGAATTTGTCAGATCCCATTGTCATGATTATTTAGCAAAAATAAAAACCCTATTCTACAAGTAGCAAAGGGGTTTTAATGACAAATTGTTAATGATCAAACTAAAATTTTAATACATATTTGACTCTACTCACATTGCGAATTAGAAGACGAAAATTGTACCATCGTAGTAAGATCACGATTATCAACTAACCAACAAACAAATATTAAAAAGAGATATACATACTGCTTACCCTCGGTAATCCTTTATGCAATTTTTTGTTGTGCAAATATTTCTATTTACGTTATAATACCATATTAGGGGTATTAACTATGGCGTGCTAACCATTTTGTCCAAATTCTGATTAATTTTTATTAAAAAATAAAAATTGTTTTATTCGACCTTTAAAATATTATATTTTGAGTAGGGGTTTTCTAGCTCGAGGTCATTATTTCCTTTACTAATTAAAACTATGATATTTTCCAAAATTTTTAAGTAAAAGTTTTCTAAATTATTTTTCAATAGTGGTATTCAGAGTCTTACTTGCCAGCCCTGGCACTGGTGGTAAAAGGGCACTTTTTAAAATTACTTTTCAAAATACATGTATTTTTTTAAAGAAGTACTCTTTTGCTACATTGCCAGGGCTGGCAACAAGACTCTGAATACCTCTAATGTATTTTTGAAGAGCCGTAATTCCTTGAGTAAATACTGGATTTCTATAATCAAAATTAAAATGAAAAGCTAGAATCCTTTACATTAAACTAAAAAGTTCAGAAAAAATGTATTATCACAAAAATGCATTATAAATGCAACTTTTTGTGCAATAAAAATGAATTTTTTTTAATGACACAATTTTTTTAACTTTTTCGTTGAAAGTAGAGGATTTTTTCTCTCCCATTTATTTTGATTATAGAAATCCGATATTTTCTTAAGGAACTATGCGAGGGCCTATATTCAAAACCCTCTATCTAAAAAAACAAAATTTTTCAGAAGAGCCAAAAAACTGTTTATTTCGCGTATTGTTAGAGTAATAAAAATTCGTATTCTACAATATTTTTTTAAATCAACTACTGAATCTCACATATAAATCGTTTTTAAAATTGTGCTCTATTGGGGATTTTATGATAGATAGAGGGTTTTGCTTCTCAACAATATTTAAGTACATGAATGAAAATGATCAGATAGAGGGTTTTGCATTTTAATAAAAATGATATGATTTCATCAATTTTTAACGTGATTTATTAATGATAACGGCTTATAAAAATTTCTTAAATCGTGGTTTTGATTAACAGGTGTTGGTTTTTAAGGCAAAAATTATTTTTTTACCAAATTCATCTCAAAAGTTGACAACCTGTTGCGTATGCTATGTAAGAAATAGTAAAAAAATAAAAATGCTATTTTGGTCCACAGATGCTGATCAGCATCGCGATTTTTAAGATTAAAATTTTTGTTTCATAATCTACACAAGACATCCATATTTTTCAAAAAAGTCAAACAAGAATTTTCAGCAAAAATTAGCATCAGTGGACCAAAATCGTGTTTCTGGAATTTTGTTGAGAAATTGATGTTGAGCATGCAAAAAATAGTATGAAAACATGTATTGCATGATGAAATTATTCAAAAAAAATATTTATAAATTAATTATTTGAAAAGATATAGGGTTTTGCATTCAGAAAGAAATATATTTTTGTTCTGAATTTAACACCATAGATGAGGACGGGTATACTGAATATTTTTCCATCAAAAAGTAATTTTCGTGACAATGAAAGATAGAAGGTTTTGAATATAGGCACTCGTATGGCTCTTCAAAAATACGTTGGAAAACAATTTAGAAAACATTTACTTACAAAATTTAGAAAACCAAAAAAAAAAAATTTTTTTTTTTTTTTGTAGGAAAAAATTAGAAATTTTTTTTCAAAAAAATATTAAAAATAGAAGAAAAAAATGTGTCCCGTGAAAATGATGACCGATTTTTTTCCGTTAAAATTCCATACTTTATAAATATGTTAACTTTAAAAAAATCAAAAAGGGCAAAAGTTGATGAAACTGCACTCAAAAAATGCATTTGCATTTAAAATACATTCTTTAGTGACACAATTTATTTTTGAAATCTTAGGTTTAAAGAAGAGGACTTTAGCTTTTAATTTCAATTTTGATTATAAAAATCCGATATTTACTTAAGAAGATAAAGCTCTTCAAACTACACCACCTTTTAATATTTTTGTGATTTCAAAAAAATTAAAATCGCGAATAAAATCGAGGATTTTTGAAAATTTATTAAACTGTAAATGGGATTGTTTAAATAGCTCCATAGAGTATCTATGAACGTAATATAAAAAATACCTAAGAAGCCATGGTACAGTGTAAGATTTTTCATTTTAGGAGTACAAAATTCAATTCAATACCCCCCTCCCCCAAACCGATTTCGAAAAGGAAAAACAAAAGGAAGAAAAGAAAAAAAGAAAAACAGGAATAGGAGAAAAAAAGACAAAAAAAATTCCTTTACAGTGTAAACAAATTTTAGAATTAAAAAAAATTTCTGGTATTTGTCTGAGAACCTCAAAAATTTTCTTGGGGAAAAATGTTTTGAATTTAAGAAATTATCTATACCAAAAATATTAATGATTTTTTAAGAGCCTTTTTTTTAGTCGGAGATTATTTTCGGAAATAATATAACAGAATCTGAATTCTTTCAAGTATTTTTTATTGGAAACCTGAAAATTTTTCTAAAAGAAAAATTGTTTTTTTAGAATGTAAAAAATTTTTGTGAGTAAAAATCGGTGAATTTGAAAACTTTGTTACGGAAAATTTTTAGGTTTGGAGAATGTCTTGGAGGCTGAAAGTTTTTCTAATAAAATTAAATAGTCCCGAATTTTTTTAAAGCAAAAAAATCTAAATTTTAATGATAAGAGTGATTTTTTTAGAACCTGTTTTGAAAATTTTTTATTTAACACTAGTTTGCAAATTAAATAAAATTTTGCGATTTACCACATTTTGCATTCATTTTCTATGTAAAATCTTCCACAGATCGGACAATGAAGTCCAAAGGTTCAAAAGTAGAACTGTTTTTGAGTTATTTCTAACTTTTTAAATTTTCCAATTTTTAAAAAAGTGTTTTTTTTTTAAATATAAATATCTTCAGACTAAATCAGTGGATTTAATTTTTCGACCTGATTATCGCCTATTTTTTTATACCCTCCACTCTAGTGATAGAGGGTATATATAAGTTTGTCATTCCGTTTGTAACACCTCGAATTATTGGTCTAGGACCCCATAAAGTATATATATTCATGATCCTCGATCGATTTTAAGACGATCTAGCGAAGTCCGTCCGTCCGTCCGTCCGTCTGTCTGTCTGTCTGTCTGTCTGTCTGTCTGTTGAAAACACGCTAACTTTTGAAAGACTTTACGGAGGCTCCTGAAGTTTGGCATATATATTGGGCATTTACCTGGTCAGGTTGGCATTGCAATCCAGCGAAATCGGTCCAGTGGTTCAAATGTTATGAGCAAAAGACTGAATTGCGGCAAGGGTTTTTCGCGAATTTATGAGATAAAAAGCACTATAACTTTCGCAAAGCAATTCTGAGGATGCTGAAGCTTGGCATATATATTTTTCGTTCCTCCAGCCTAGTTCGTATTGAATTTCACCGAAATCGGTCGAGTGGTTCAAAAGTTATTAGCAAAACCGTGAATTTCAGATTAGCTTCACCTTAAATTCACGTGTTGAAAACCCTTAAACCTGTTTTAAAAACATTGGTAAGTCACAAAAATATTTTACAACGTATTTTTGTCACTCAAAAATATTGTTATACCAAAACAAAAAAAAATACACTCGAAAAAAATTTTACACTCAAAAAAAATTTTACACTCCAAAAAAAAAATTATTTTTTTTTTTTTTTTTCAAAAATTACTAAAAAGAAATTTTTTTGGCGACACGAAATAACTCCCACATGAAATAACTCCCACCTTAAAAATGAAAAAAGTCCCAAAAAAAACTCCATACAAAGTTGGGAGTTATTTCATATGAAGTAACTCCCAATTTAGTGGGACTTTTATCATTTTTGTTGGGAGTTATTTCATAATTTTCGGTGGGAGTTCTTTCATATGAAAGAACTCCCACTACAATAGCAATGAAATAACTCCCACTATTATTTCATTGTTGGTGGATGTATCTGGAACATTTTGACTTATAGAATATTATTATTAATAAAATAAAATTCTTTGTGATTTTGGTACCAAATTTTTGGACGCAGTTCTTTCAAACAAATTTGTATGTTTCAGAAATTTTTCTACCAAAACTGCAAGAATTTTTGAGTTAAGAGCGCACTGCAGCCGAAAATATTTTCGTTAGAATACAAAATTGTTTAAAAAAACGGCGCACGTGAAAATATCCAGCGCATTGTTGTGTTTTTCGATAACATAGAAAGTTTTTCGATAACATACAAGACTTTTGGAAAAAGAACCACAGTTGAAAATTTAAAAGATTTAAGTAGCACTTGTTGTTAAAAGCGCCGCAGGCAAAAATTTGGTACCAAAAATCGCGGCGATTTTTGGTACCAAATTTTTGCCTGCGGCGATTTTTACAACAAGTGCTAATTAAATCTTTTAAATTTTCGGTAACAAACAAATTTGTTGTAAAAAGCGCCGCAGGCGAAAATTTGGTACCAAAAATCGCCGCGATTTTTGGTACCAAATTTTCGCCTGCGGCGCTTTTTACAACAAGTGCTAATTAAGTCTTTAAAATTTTCGGTAACAAACAAATTTGTCGCAAAAAGCGCCGCAGGCGAAAATTTGGTACCAAAAATCGCGGCGATTTTTGGTACCAAATTTTTGCCTGCGGCACTTTATACAACAAGTTCTAAATAAAACTTTTAAATTTTTGGTAACATACAAATTTGTCGCAAATAGCACCGCAGGCGAAAAATTGGTACTGAAAATCGCCGCAAATCGCACATCGCCGCGATGTTTGTAGGTAACCAATCAAGTCAAACAGAACACTCACAATCAGTGTATTTTTGCATGTTATTAAAAAACTCTGAAAAAAATCAGCCGTCAACTTTCGCATTCGGCAGTTATCATAACATGTTTGTATTGTACCGAAAGTAAGATCGGGATCCTTATGCTCGACTTATCTGATATATGTACATATTTTCCCTTATTGTTTGTTTAATTTTTGTTGAGACTTTTACATTTTTTTATTGGGACTTCTTTCATTATTAATGGGAGTTATTTCATTGGCACTTATTTCATTTTGAAGGTGGAAGTTATTTCGTTGCAGTTGGGACTTATTTCATTTTTTTCTCTATTGGGACATGTTTCATTTTTGGTGGGATTTATTTCATTGGGAGTTATTTCGTGGGAGTTATTTCATGTGGGAGTTATTTCGTGTCGCCATTTTTTTACACAAAATAAAATATTTCTAATCAAAACTGTTATTTTTTTGACGTTAGAAAATTTACCATCACTTAAAATGGGCATTGTGGAGGGTATTCATAGATTGGGCCAAGTCGAATTTAACTTTTCTACTTGTTAACATTATTACCGCTATTCATCGATATATTGAGAAATTTGCTAAAATTTTACCAAAATTTGGAAAAAAACAAAGTAAATTCTATTGTAAATTTCATAGAGAATTTCATAAACAAAAATTTTAATTCATTTCTCTGTTTACAGTTCAATTCTGATGATCTATTACATACGTGTAACTTTTACAATTTTCAACAGATTTTTTCGAAAACCTTCTTAATTCCTTTGTATTACAAAAAACTTGAACTGTAAACAAAGAAATTAATTTTAAAAAACATTTTCTTTGCGAAATTTACCTACAATTGAATTTACTTTTTTTTTCAAATTTCGGTAAAACTGAAGCAAAATCTTCTATATGAGGCATTCCACACCAAATGTCCCGCTACAGAAAAACATGTGTCCCGTAAATTTCTGAATAGGTTGTTTGGATAGCCCTATATGTAACTAAGAAAATTGGGTTTTTGGTTTTTCAATTTTTCAAAAACTGGGCTTAGGAGGCGTGGTCAAATATTGGAAAAATGGTCAAATTTGTGGCGAGTTGCCTTGATTAAATATTTATCACATTAAAACGGAATGCACCACAATGTCAAAAATTTTCGTTCTTATATAGTTTTGTATGGGCTATCGATTAAAAATTTTTTTTTGGAAAATTTTCAGAACCCGTTCTGAAATTTTCCATTTTTTAAAAAAGTCAATTTATCAAAAATCTGGCCACTTTTTTTTTTTCTTTTTTATTTATTTTTTTAAAAGTGTAGATGTTTGTCCATCCACACAAAAAAAATCAGAAACACGTTCATCTTTTTTTTCGAGAAAATCGCATTTGAACTTTAAATATCATAACAATTTTGTTATTTGCTTGTATTTCTTTGTTTTAAAGTTGCGAATGAGTAATATTAATTGCATAAATATTCGTCATACGCTCTGTTGCCACAAGCAAATTACTAAATTGTTATGAAATTTAAAGTTCAAATGCGATTTTCTCGAAAAAAAAGATGAACGTGTTTCTGATATTTTTTGTGTGGATGGACAAACATCTAAACTTTTAAAAAAATAAATAAAAAAGAAAAAAAAAGTGGCCGGATTTTTGATAAATTGACTTTTTTAAAACTTGGAAAATTTCAGAACGGGTTCTGAAAATTTTCCAAAAAAAAAATTTTTAATCGATAGCCATACAAAACTATATAAGACTGTAAATTTTTGAGATTGTAGTGCATTCGTTTTAATGTGATAAATATTTAATCAAGGCAACTCGCCACAAATTTGACCATTTTTCCAATATTTGACCACGCCTCCTAAGCCCAGATTTTGAAAAATTGAAAAACCAAAAACGCAGTTTTCTAAGTTCCATATAGGGCTATTCATACCACCTATTCAGAAGTTTACGGTACACATGATTTTTTTCGCTGGACATTTGGTGTGGAATGCCTCATATGTCGATTAATAAAATTGATAAGGCATTTAATTACCTTCAATTTAAAACCAAAAAATAATAAATCCACCGATTTGGTCCGGAGATATTTTTGTTTAAGTAAAATCACTTTTTTAAAACACTTTTTTAAACTGTTCTACTTTTGAAACTTGGTACTGCGCTAGATTCTATATGAAAAATTAATGTAAAATGTCGTGGATCAAAATCTCTGTAAACTAGTGTAAGAGTTCTGGATCGAGTTTAAAACAATTGTGTCTTAAATTTTAGTTATGAAACATATCTGTAACCTGATCTACAGAAAAACCTTCAAAATGGTAATGGTTATGTAATGCATTACCATGTAGTGCATAGTCAAAAAAATGTGCATGAAATATACTAAAAAGTAATGCATATGGTAAGCGGCATATACACTACTTAGTAATGCTCTGAGAAATGGAGCTTGAGTCAAAAAAAACTTCCCCCCCCCCAAAACTCAAAAGCTGGATCCGCCCCCGCTGATTTTACAGATTTATTAAATAGTTTACCTTTCTGAATTTAAACAAAATTTAAAAAAAAATTTATGTTGAATTTTTCTTAAACTTGTGTGCATTCCAAAATTGCAAACAAATTGTATTCAAAAAAAATCTAATAAAATTTAAATTTAATAAAAAGTTCTCACCCTAATTGTGAAAATAGTATTGTGTGTCTATAAATATAATGAAGTTGACATTGTATTCAGATGCTTTTATTGATTTTTTTTTTTTTTTTGATGAAATGAAAACAAAATTTAAGAAAAAATATATATCGAGTAGTGCAATTATACCTTTGTGTGTATGTATGAATGTTATCAGTTGATTGTTCGTAAGCTTATGTGGTCGAATATGACCTACAAAATGCAGACTAAATCAACAGAGACTACTACTGAATACCTTATTGAAACTTTATTGCTGTTTGTGGATGCCAAAAACATAGCAACGGATATAGCAACAGCGACGGAGAAGTTACATTGTGATATTATCCCAGCAGAAATAAATCGAGATTTTGGCGACACAGCATCTGTTTATAGCATACCGTAGCGCATCCAAAGAGCGCTCTTAGGGATGCAGTAAAAGGAAGGGGAAAAAATTATATTTTTTTTTTAAGATTTTTTATATAAATAAAACTTATAATGTGTAATTATTTTTTGATAAAATTTCACACTTGCTTTCCTTTTTAATATTTTTAACACTTTTTGAATAAAAAAACATGAGTTTTAGACAAAGACACATGATTTGACTGCATCATTATTGCGCATTAATCAGCGCTGCAAAGAGCGCTTCAATCATAGCATCTTTGACCGCTGTTCCCAAAAAAAATCCCATAAAAAATGTGAAAATGAAAATTTCCGATATTTTTTTGATGTTCACTTCCGATTTTTTTTTTTTTTCATTTTGTTTCACATAAATAAAGTTTTGTAAAGTAAAACGAATGAATTTTTTTGTTATATTTTTTTAAATTTTAGTTATTTGATTTCAACTTTGAATTTACAGCATCTTTATTCTGCTTAAATCAGCTCTACAAAGATACATGAATTCACTGCATCTTTAATCTGCTTAAATCAGCGCTAAAAAGATACATGAATTTACAGCATCTTTATTCTGCTTAAATCAGCGCTCTAAAGACACGTGATTTCAGTGCATCTAAAGAGCGCTGTTTCTGTGTATCCAACTAGCGCTCTAAAGTGGGACATCGCCTTAGGGAATCATGCATGAATTCAGCGCAATTGGATGCGCTCCTTTACTCAAGTTCCCCTTCCAAAAGCTGCTGAACGTTCAGCAAAATTTCTGCTGGGATATCACTGGTTAACAAGTTACAAAATCATTAAAAAAATATTTAATTTCAGACTGATTAAATTTACAAAATAGATTGCAGGAAGGAAAATGTGAGAGTATTATCTATGGAAATTTTATATTTTTTTTAGATTCTAGAATACTGGTACATAATATTATACGCTAATCACAACAAAATGTTTAATGAAAAATAATTTTTCAAAAAAAACTACTAGCTCTAAAAAACTGTTGATTTTGGAACACAGAAAAATTATTGATTCTGGAATCGATAGCAGGATTATATAATGGGTTCTGCAACCGATTGTTTAGAACGAAAAATTATGCTTATGTTAATTTACAATAAAATATCAATTTTAAAAAGCTTACGAAATTAAAAAAAATTGAAAGACACCTTAAGAGAGATGATTTTAAATGACAAATACACAGTGCCGCAAGCAGGGCTTGTTACAGTTACTACTTTTAAAAATTACAATTTCAAATCTTGCTGTTTTCCGACCAAGTGTAAATGCCATATTATCGTAAACACTGCATTTATTATAAAGAATTTCTAGTATTTTCTATATTATTTCCTTTTTGCTTTGTCTCTCCTCCATTTATATTTTCCTATCATACAAATGCGTTTTAACGTTATATATTATGTTGTAACGTCTTTAAAGAATTGTATTGAATAAAATGCAAAATATGCAAAACAAAAATCTAAATCACGGCATAAGTAATCTACAAAAATTGTCTTCTTTTTTTCAACTGATTTAATGTTCAAACAAAATCGAATAAAGTTGCACAAAAAGTTTTGCTTAAAATAGTAGGTTGAATATTTGAAGGTTATATAAAATTTATATTATCTGTCTCATATTTTTTTATATTTTTAAGACTTTCATACATATGTTGTGGAGTAAAACTTATAAAAGCCAATGAAAAAATGCCCCAAAAAATATTTACCCAATTTTGAGGAAAAAATTTTACTAAAACTTTATCTTAAAGATTTGCTAAATTTTTAAGGAATTTATTTATTAAAATTAACATATAATTATAACTCATATTCATACTAGTTTAACCTAACCGAGAACTAGTGGCAACCTCTGGGAATTGAACCCCCATCCTCACAGCAACCAGTTTGAGTACATTTGTTTTTAAAAATAATTTTTAATTCTACACTCTAATCAAAATTTGTTGAAATTTACCCAATTTATAGTAGGAAACTGGACTCCTACTATAAATTGGGTAATTTTACTCTGAATGTGTAAATTGAATAAATTGACCACATGTGGTCAATTTAAATAAAAAAGAGGTGAATAAAATATAACAAAAAAAAAAACATGCGGCGCCAGCCAGCATCGAACTCGCCAGCTTCTGATTTGAAAGTAAACTTCTTAACCACTACGCTACGGAAGCTTATACTTTTATCTGGCGTTTTAGTTATTTAACATGTGTGGATGTATGTTGTTCGACAATTTTATTTACGCATTTGTGTGTAAAATATTTGAATTAACGGATAACATTTTTAATTTGCTGTGTTTAATTGGTTTGATTTTATTATACGCATTTAGTGTTTATATTAACACATAATGCGTACTATTCAACAAAAATTTACCCAATTTATAATAGTAAGTTTACATGGGTTTTTTAGAGTGTATCTCATTTCTCCCAAATCAAGTATTTACAGATCTGCAGAAATTAAAATTGTTGTCTCAGCATATCTGGTATGAACAATAAATACGAAAACATGTATATTTTGACATATTCTGCAGCCATAAAATAAATGCAATGCATTTTACATCGTAAGAAATAAGAAGAAGAGGCGAAGACATAAAAAAATACACACAGTTCAATTTCAAAAGATGAATTTCTTTGAGATAACTTATTTTATGTAAGTTTATTCATACACAATTTTAAAATCAGAGCTTTGAAAAATGTTTTCTTTATTTCATAACAAAAATTAAGTAATTCATTTAAAGAATATAAATAAAGCCAAGTAAGAGTACATCGGGATAGGGAAAAAAGTCCTCTCTGAAAGAACTAAACTTTTTAACAGGCTTTTTTATACTTCTGTTAAGCAAATGAGACATTTTTATGTAAGAAGAAGCTCAATGTCCTGAACTTGAAACCATGAGATTAGAGAATTCCACCCTCATTTGTGGGCGTTGGTATAAATTATTACTTTAAATCAGTGTTGGGCATTTTTATACCCTCCACTCTAGTGATAGAGAGTATATATAAGTTTGTCATTCCGTTTGTAACACCTCGAAATATTGATCAAAGACCCATAAAGTATATGGGGCATTCCAGGCCAAATCACTCACTTTTAGACCCGACCCCTTTCGATTTATTTTATTTTTGGATATGTTTTAGTACTTATTAAATGCAACTTGGACACCAATATTCAGCCTTTTATTCCTTATTTCAAGATGGTGTTGAGTAATCAATTTTTCAAAATGGCGATTTTCTCAAAAAAATTAAAAAATGGAAATTTTTAAGTAATTATGACCTTTAAAAAATAAAGATATTTTAAAAAAAGTTGGACAACGTTTTGTTGGTATTTAAATGTAGTTTTAGAAAAAAATATTAAAAAAAATATTCGAAGTAATTATCACTTATTTTTTAACGTTTAAAAATTTAAATCAACTTTTTGAAAAAGTCTGAAACCTTCGATTTTTATACCCTCCAACTACAGTATGGGGGTATACTCACTTTGTCATTCCGTGTGTAACGCATCAAAATATCGGTCTAGGACCCCTTAAAGTATATATATTTATGATCAGTGATCGATTCTAAGACATTCTAGCGATGTCCGTCCGTCCGTCTGTCCGTCCGTCCGTCCGTCCGTCCGTCTGTCCGTCTGTAGTTAACACGATGCAGTCCAAAATAAAAGAGCTAGACTCCCGACATTTGGCACGAATATGTCTTATGTTCATAGGCAGGTTAAGTTCGGAAATGAGCAAAATCGGACCAGGGGGAAAAAAGTTCCCCCTTGAAGAACTAAACCAACCTCTGAAAAATACCATATTTTTACATGATTTTTTGTGTTTTTGTTTAACAAATGCAACATTTGTATGCCACAAAAAGTTCAAAGTCCTGCATTTGGACCCAGAGAATTAGAAAATGTCGTTTTTCGGCCCGCCCCCTTTTATGGGCGTGGAATAAAATATTTTTTTTAAAATAATGATAATCTTGTATTTCTTTAGTGCAAAAAGCATAAGAATTAATTTTTAAACACAAATTCGAGGGAAAATTTGCCCCCCCTCAATTACTACAAGCGACCCCCTGACCCCCCCCCAGAAAAAAGTAAAACGCCCCTGCATTTTTTTTTTTTTTTTTTTGCATGTTGGAGGGTATACAAGATTCGGCACAGCCGAATTTAACACTCTTACTTGTTTTTTTTAAAACGTCTAAAAGTTCTACTCTAAATTACGCAACATTTAAGCCATAATTCGAGATGTGATCGCAATTTTTTATATTTTTATTTAAATTTTGAAAATTGCACCTTTTATTTTTTGAATCTGATTTATTTTATATGGTGCTCCAAAAAAATTAAATTGGTAGATACTGACCGTAACTTACCGTAGATAAATTCATTTCGAGGTAAAAATACGACTCACAAAAATTAAGAACGATCGGATATGGGTAAGGCGTTCCGCATGGGCCTTGAAATTTAGAAAATTTATTACAAGGAAAAATATGAATTTTTTTCAGTTTTCTCAATTTTTTTGCTACTTTAAGTTAAGTTTAAATTTAAGTGGTTACAGAATTACAATACGGAGTAAAATGCCTCTCTAATAAGGTACCAAAAACTAAAATCGGTTGAAAATCAGCCAAGTTATTACAACTTCCCCAGGCATCTAACGTGTGGCAGACAACTTGATTAAGCAATACAATCCGATTTTAGAAATTCGTTGAAATTTTCTACTGTAATAACATTTTTTTATTCTTGTTGGAGACTTTATTTAATATATTGTAAAAATTGATTAACACATCCCAATCATGAATTAATATTGTCTCTTTTACTCATTTTTTGTTATATTTAATATCATCATAATTTTTGCTCTTTACATTTTGTATATAAAAAAAAACACTCAAATAGAATAGCGGTAATTATTTTCTTAATATTTACTGCCTTTGAATTTTGTAATTTTAAAACAATTTAACATTCTTACTTTAACCTTGAATCTAAAATATTGTAAAATCTGCCTTGCTGCAAAACAACAAAAAAAAACTAATACAGCCTTGCTGCACTCAAAGAAAAATGCTTCATCATATTGATGATACGGTATCATCACTTGCTGTCATCAATTTTGATGACAAATTTCATCATATTGATGAGGGTTTTCTTCAATATGATGAAACATGTCATACAAATTGAAAAAACAAGTGATGACACATTTCATCATGTCTTCAAAAAGTGTCATCAATATGCCTTTCAAATGTTTTTTTTGGAAATAATTAAATTAATATTAAAATAAATAAAAATATTAAATAAATATATTAAAAAATATAAAAAAATAAAAAAAAAACAATAAAAAAAAAAAAAAAATTAAAAAAAAATCCCGCCCCGGCTGGTACTTGAACCCACGGTCCCCAAGTTGCAGTGCTTATTATCGACGCCTTAGCTAGTTCAGCCAACTATAGATAAAAATATCGCACCACTACTTAGTTACATAACGTTTTCTAAAATGTAAATGTGAAGACTCAACATTTTTCGTTATATACAATGTATAATATGTATATATACATGTTTATAACGATTGTTTATGGGAATTTGTAAAGACTCAAACATTTTATGAATGTACAGTATCCCTCTCTTTCCCTCTCACTGCTTTTAGCAAAGCATAGTTACACAAAAATTTTAAGCATTATTATTAGCACACAACAAACAAAACGGCTTTTGGTTGTTATTATTTGTTGAAGCTCTGTAGGCAAGTGGGTAGAGGCTAAGCCCAACAAACAAGAGGTCCGGCGTTCTAATCTTGGTGGATACGAAAAAAAGATGTAAGTTTTTAAAAATTAGAAAATAACAAACAATTGTAAGTTAATAAAAATAAATTAAATAAAATCAAATAACAACAAAAAAATTTTTTTTACTTTTTTTTCTTATTTTTCAAATAAAAAATGTTATTGATGACACCGCTTCATCATATTGATGACAAGTTACATTGGACGAAAAATGATGTAACATTTCATCATATTGATGTTATATTTCATCAATATGAAGAAGCTTTTTCTTTGAGTGTGCTAAATAAATTGAATTTTTATTGAAATCAAAAAATAGAAGTTTTGATTATTTCTCCTACATTATAAATGGTGCCGAAACCCGGGAGCATTCCCTTTTGAACTGGTCAACGATATTGGACAACTATTTGGATTTCATCGTACACATTCTGGTGACAACCATTGCTTTGATTTTGGAAACTGCATAATATTGGAAACTGGTTACGTAAGCGACTGCAAAAGAATAAATAGAATTATTGCGAAATTATTGGAGACAACTTTGCCTTGAATTTGGATTTTGAAAAAAAAAAAAACTATTGTGCTTGGCAGTGACAGAAAATAAATCTACCATTTGTTGACGACTGTGCTACGCCCTGGAAAGCTTAACATTTGCTTTGCTGGATTTTTGGAATTCGATTTTTTGATTTGATTGATGACGATTTGCTTAGTATTTGGTTTGTGATTGCTGTAAAATCGTATGTATAAAACATATTTTTTATTTATATTTTAAATCATGGAAGATTATTCAAATGTAATTGAAGATCAACGACAGTTGTTCGATGAGTTAAAGCGTACAGCTGAAAGGTTTGATAGTAAAGACAGGGCACTTAAAACACGTGGTTATGCACAGAGTATTCTTGAAACAGTACAAACATTATCGTTAACATTTACTGATACCCATTACCAACTCTCGAATATTATTCGGGAAAGGTCCATTTTATCTGATACAGTTCCCTACTTTTCTGAAGAAATTTTTGATCAATTTCAAGATTATTGTCAAATATTTAAAGGAAAACTGTTTGATATTATTGCTGAGACACAACAACCCCAATCGCCCATTTTTCATTCAAGCACATTTCATGCTTCAAATAGTAGACAAAATACAACAATTCAAGCTGAAGCTCGATTGCCTAAAATCGACATTCCTAATTTTTCTGGTGACTATCTGTCTTGGATCTCATACAAAGATATGTTTGTTTCATTAGTACATAATAACGTATCGTTATCTAAAATACAAAAGTACTATTTTCTAAAAAGTTCTTGTTCTGGTACGCCACTGGATATTATAAATGAGTATCCAGCTTCTGAAGATAATTATGAATTAGCCTGGGAAGCTCTAAATAAGCGATACCACAACAAGAGAAAAATTGTTAACACTTTGCTAACAAAATTATTTTCAATTCCCAACTCTAATGGTACAGCCGAAAGCATACAAAAAATCTTGGACACAACGCGTAATTCTCTGGCACTTCTTGCTACCTTAGGTGTGACCAACGAAACATATGATGCTATTATAATTCATATGATAGTTAGCCGGCTTGATACTCAAACAAAGAAAGAGTGGGAACAATCTTTAAAGGCAAATGTTGAAATCCCAGAGCTAAAAGAAATGTATTCATTTTTAGAAACTTCATTTCGTACACTCGAATCAATCGCTGAGCCAACACATACAACTCCAAAGGCCAAACCTCCACAAGCCACAAGAAATTCTTTTCGTAAAAATATACACGTTACTACGTCAAACAATGATGGGAATTGTCCCTGTTGCAACAAACGACATTTTTTGTATAAATGTTTTAAATTTGCTGCAATGCCCTCTGCTGCTAAACGCGAACTGATCAAAACAAAAAGAATTTGCCATAATTGCTTGATTACTGGTCATTTTAGCAAAGACTGCCGCTCATTAGCTCGGTGTCAGAATTGCCAACAAAAACACCATACCACAATTCATAACGAATTCTATACTCAAGCACCAGCTGCACCACCAACAACCCAAACAACTACTAATACGACTGCAACAGCGCAGCCAACAGAAAGCTCTACTAACATTGCATGCAATTGTAGTACTCTAGCTAAACCACAGGTTCTGTTAGCAACATTACGTGTTAATGTTAAAACACATTATGGTATTTTTACTTTGCGAGCACTGTTAGATCACTGCGCTCAGGCAACTTTCATCACAGAGAATGCAGCTCAAACGTTAAAATTACAAACATACAAAACGTATGCACAAATAAGTGGCGTTGGTGAAAATAAAGCTTTTGCTACACGCAAATATGCCAAACTACTACTTCAGTCAAAAACAAAATCAAATTTCGAGTTAAATTGTAATGCTTTTGTTATACCATCGATAACTATGTATAAGCCGCTGCCAGCAACTAAAGATACTCTTCCTAACATTGATAGTTATGACTTAGCAGACCCAGAATTTCTAAACCCTGACAAAATTGATTTATTACTGGGTGGTGATATTTATGGCGACATTATTTTGCCTGACCAAAAGAAATTTAAAAATAGTATTTTCTTACAATTAACTCACTTTGGCTGGGTAGTGTCTGGGCCTACTTCAAAATCTTCTTATGGAGATAAAATTAGCGTAAACATTTGTTCAATAGATGAGCAATTAAAAGCTTTTTGGGTACAAGAAGAGCTTTTCGATAAAAGAGTGTGGACAGAAGAAGAGAAAATGTGTGAGAGATACTTTCAAGAAACAACAAGTCGTGATAGTAGTGGTCGCTACACAGTTGCTCTACCATTTAAAAACGTAATCAAAGGTGAACCGATACCTACATTTAGTCTTACTGATTATAGCGCTCTGTCTAGATTAAAAAATATTGAACATAAATGTAAACAAAATACAAAATTCGGAGAAGCTTATTTTAAATTTATGAACGAATATGAATCTTTAAACCACATGAAACAAGTCGGTGTTTACCCAAAAGATTTGGAATCTGACTGTTATTTTCTACCCCATCATGGAGTATGGAGAGAAAGTAGTTCTACTACCAAATTAAGAGTAGTTTTCGATGGTAGTAGTAAGCGCTCACAAAATTCTTTATTAAATGATGAATTGTCAGCAGGCCCAGCCCTGCAAAACGATCTACCCACAGTTCAAGATTGGATTTAGGTCTGACTTGGAGAAAATGTTTCGACAAATAAATGTCATACAGGACCACCAAAAGTATCAACAGATATTATGGCGTAACCATATCAATGGTGATATAAACATTTATAAGCTCTCAACCGTTACATATGGCACAACGTGTGCACCTTTTCTTTCTATTAGGGTACTTCACAAATTAGCAGAAGATGAGATCGAAAAGTATCCAACAGCAAGTAAGGTTCTAATTACAGACACATACGTCGACGACGTTATTTCAGGAGCAGATAATTGTGAAGAGGCAATTCATTTACAACAACAACTATGCAGCATGCTAAAGGAGGGTGGCTTTACACTACGAAAGTGGACTTCGAATAGTAAAGAATTAATGAGTACTATTCCAGCTGATTTTAGAGAAATCACAAATGTTTTTGAGATAGATAAAACAGACAATGTAAAAGCTCTTGGTTTGGAGTGGTGTACAAATACTGACACCTTTTCTTTTAAAATCAACTTTAATATTTGTACTGAAGTTACAAAGAGAAGTATACTTTCTGATGCAGCTAAATTATACGACCCCTTAGGCTGGTTATCCCCTTCCACTATAAAAGCAAAAATAATATTTCAAAAACTGTGGTTGTTAGGTGTTGACTGGAATGATCCACTTCCACAACAGTTGGTATCTGAGTGGAACACATACATGGATAACTTGAACAAACTTGAAATGATAAATATACCTAGATGGGTTGGATTAAGTAAAAGCGCTATGCACGGATTTAGTGATTCGTCTACAGCTGCTTTTGCAGCAGTTGTTTATGCAAAGGTAACTGATGAAAATGGGTTTTCTGTCGTACATCTCATTCAAGCAAAAACAAAAGTAAGTCCACTCAAGAGATTATCAATTCCAAGACTGGAATTATGTGGCGCTAATTTGCTAGTTAAATTAGTACATAAAATAACAACAACAATTGATCATAAAATTGAAAACATAACCTATTGGACAGATAATACGACAGTACTGTGCTGGATACGAGGGCAGTCAACAAAATGGACTGTTTATGTTGGTAATAGGGTAGCTGAAATACAGCGATTTTCTAATGCTAAACAATGGAAGTATATCGCATCAAGTGAGAATCCGGCCGATTGCGCGTCGAGAGGCATATCTTCAATTGAACTTGTTAAGCATAACATATGGTGGACTGGCCCGAGCTGGCTAAGAAAAGGCGCCGAGAACTGGCCAAAACAGCCGTCATTAAATTACGATACCAATGAAGAAATTTCAAAATCATATTTAAAATTAAATACTTTTTCTGATATGGCAGTCAATACTTGTACTATGGGTACAAATAAAGTTAGTACTACAGATACTACTAATGTCTCTGAATACTCATATATATTAAAGCTTTTTTCATCACTAAACAAACTTGTACGTGTTACAGCATATGCTCTTCGATTTCCAGCTAACATTTCTGTTAAAATACAACATAAACAAAATCAAGCAATGGATAAGTGTAAGCTCACTGGTTATCTCACCACTTATGAGCTTAAAATTGCACTACGCAAATTGATAATTTTATCTCAAAGTGTCGACTTTGTTGAAGAATTAAAAGAAATACGTAAATATGGAAAATTATCAACAAACAATCACCTCTCGCGTTTGTGTCCCTTCATTGATTCAGATAACATATTGAGAGTCGGAGGTCGACTACAAAACTCCAATTTGAATTATTCTTCCAAACATCCGATTTTGTTAACAAAGAAAAATCCATTGTCACTTCTTATATTTACAGATGCACACATAAAAACGTTACATGGTTCTCTTTTGCAGATGCAATCTTACGTGTCTAGAGAGTATTGGATTCTCTATGGACGAAACGTAGCGAAAATGGTAGTTCGTCTATGCAGTACATGTATTAAATACAACGCTAAAGCATCGCAACAAATGATGGGCAATCTACCTAGCGTACGTTTAATGCCAACGCGACCGTTTAAACACAGTGGTGTTGACTACGCTGGACCTATCACCTTGAAACAGTCAACCGCAAGAAATTCTGTAACAACAAAAGGTTACATATGCCTTTTTGTTTGTATGGTTACAAAGGCGATGCATTTAGAGGCTGTTACGAATCTCTCTACCGAAGCTTTTATGGCCGCCTTCAGAAGATTCGTGTCACGTCGTGGTAGTTGCTCTGATTTGTACTCTGATTGCGGTACAAATTTTGTAGGAGCCAGCAAAGAACTACAAATACTCTACAATCGCAACAAATCTTCATTACCTGAAGAACTGATGGAAATACTTGCTATGAGTGGCACACAATGGCACTTCATACCACCAGCCACTCCCAACTTTGGTGGCCTCTGGGAGGCCGGTGTAAAGTCAACCAAGTACCATTTGAAACGTTTACTTTGCAACCGAATCGTTACATACGAAGAATTAAGTACTCTTCTAGCTCAGATTGAAAGCTGCCTAAATTCAAGGCCTTTGTGCCCGTTAAGTAATGATCCCACTGATGCTAGAGCTTTGACACCTTCTCATTTTCTAATTGGAGAAGCTTCAAATTGCGTGCCAGAGCAAGACTTAATTGACTGTAATATTGATCACCTTACCAGATGGAAGGTAATAGAAAAGTTAAAGCAGCATTTTTGGATGCGTTGGAGAAACGAATGGCTATGTCGTTTACAAGCAAGACCAAAGTGGCTTAAACAAAGGAAAAATACACAAGTGGGAGATCTGGTTCTCATTATTGATGAACGCTGCGCTCCTGGCCAATGGCCAATGGCTCGAGTGAAGGAGGTTCACCCAGGTACCGATGGATTTGTCCGAGTCGTAACGTTACAATCGCGTGACAAAACATTCAAACGACCGGTTTCCAAAATTGCATTGTTACCATCAGATGAAGACTATGAAAGCTCACACCAAATTGATGATACTTTGAAGCAACCTGAATGAAGAACAGATGTTCTTGGAGGGGGAAAATGTTGGAGACTTTATTTAATATATTGTAAAAATTGATTAACACATCCCAATCATGAATTAATATTGTCTCTTTTACTCATTTTTTGTTATATTTAATATCATCATAATTTTTGCTCTTTACATTTTGTATATAAAAAAAAAACACTCAAATAGAATAGCGGTAATTATTTTCTTAATATTTACTGCCTTTGAATTTTGTAATTTTAAAACAATTTAACATTCTTACTTTAACCTTGAATCTTAAATATTGTAAAATCTGCCTTGCTGCAAAACAACAAAAAAAAACTAATACAGCCTTGCTGCACAGAAAATAATATCGTATATTTTATTTTAATTAAAATTTTAATTGTTTTTTTAATTTAATATTAATTAAACTTTTAATTAATATAATTAATTGTTTAATTAAATTTTTAACTTTATTTTAATTAATATTTTAATTGTTTTCAAATTTAATATTAATTAAGTATTTAATTTATATAAATAAATGTTTAATTAAATTTCTAGCTTTACTTATTTTTTTTTTGTTTTGTTTTCCGTGTGTGTGCGAGTGTGTGTTTTTCTCTTGCATTGTATTACATATAAAAAAAATACATAAGTATAAAAAGTTTGTTGAAAGTTTTTTTTATTTTTCACATAGGTTTTTGAATTCTCATTTTGTTTATAGTTCTATGTGTATGTATATGAAAGGTTTATAATCAACTTTATAAAATCATCTCACTGACTATGTCTTTACGGCATAAATAAATTTGGTAAAGTTTGAAGAAATATTTTTTTTTAAACTATTTTGTTCAAAAAGAATGTTTTTACAAATTATTTTTTTTTTTAATATAATATTTTTAATTAATTTTTTTAATTTATACAATTAAAATTTTAATTATTTTTTTTTTTAAATTTTAATTAAATTTTTTAATTTATAGTATTAAGTTTTTAATTAAATAAATATCCATTTATTTTTAATTAACGACATACAAATATTTTTAATTTATTTGCGCATTTTAGTGATTGGTCCGGATTTAATTAATTTTTTAATTAAATCTACGAATTTTTTAATTAAATATTTTTTTTATTTTTTTCTGTGTGCTAAATAAATTGAATTTTTATTGAAATCAAAAAATAGAAGTTTTGATTATTTCTCCTCCAATTCTTCAAGTTCAAATGTAATTTGATGACAAGTATTTTTCATATTGTGTTTTGCTAACATGTTTTAAATTAATGCTAAAAATGCCTGCATTTTCAACACCCTTTTGAAATCTCTATTTTAAAAAAAAAAAATTTTTTTTGTTTTAAAATTTGGAAAACCCAAAAAAATATTACACTGCAACATGAATAATGAAAAAATGTTATTACAGTACAAAATGTCAACAAATTAAAAAAAAGGGACTCGTATTATTTTATCAAGTGGTATGACACACGTTAGATGCCTGGGGAAGTTGTAATAACATGGCTGTTTTTCAACCGATTTTAGTTTTTAGTGCCTTATTGGAAAGGCATTTTACTCTACATTATAAGTCTTAACTTAAAATACCAAAAATATTGCGAAAACAGAAAACAATTCATATTTTTCCTTGTAATCCATTTTTTAAACTTCAAGGACCATGCTAAACGCCTTAAGTTAGGGTCAATATCTACCAATTTTTTTTTTTTGGAGCACCATATAAAGTAAATCAGAGCCAAAAAATAAAAGGTGCAATTTTTAAAATTTAAAAAAAAAAATATTGTGATCACATCTCGAATTATGGCTTAAAAGTTGCGTAGTTTAGAGTAGATTTTTTATAGTTTTTTACAAAAAAAAATCGAAGGTTTCGGACTTTTTCAAAAAGTCGATTTTAATTTTTAAACGTCAAAAAATAAGTGATAATTACTTCGAATAATTTTTTCATATTTTTTTTCTAAATACCAACAAAACGCTGTCCAACTTTTTTTAAAATATCTATATTTTTTAATGGTCAAAATTAATTAAAAATTTCCAATTTTTAATTTTTTTGAGAAAATCGCCATTTTGAAAAATTGATTACTCAACACTATCTTGAAATAAGTGGCTGAAAATTGGTGTCCAAGTTGCATTTAATAAGTACTAAAACATATCCAAAAATAAAATAAATCGAAAGGTGTCGGGTCTAAAAGTAAGTGATTTGGCTTGGAATGCCCCATATATATTCATGATTCTCGTTTGATTCTAAGACGATCTAGTGATGTCCGTCCGTCCGTCCATAAAAAACAAGCTAACTTTTACAGAGGTTACTGAAGTTTGGCATATATGGTGGTCATTCACCCGGTCAGGTTTGTATTGCAAAATCGGTCCAGTGGTTCAAAAGTTATGAGCAAAAGAGTAAATTTCGGAAATGGTTTTTCGCGAATTTACGAGATAAAAAACACGCTAACTTTCGAAAGAAAATAATGAGAATGCTGAAGCTTAGCAGATATCTTTGACGTTTCCCAAGTCTGATTGGTTTTAAATTTCAGCTCAATCGGTCTAGTGGTTCAAAAGTTATAAGCGAAACCCTGATTTTCAGATTAGTTTCATTTTAAATGCCACGTGTTAAACAAGTTTTAAATTAAAAGCATTGGTGGTAACTTAACAATGCTTTTCAAACTTGTTTAGTTTTAAAGCAATGCTTTTTAAACTTGTTTAGTCTTAAAAGCATTGGTAACTTAAAAATTACACTCGAAAAGTTTTACACTCAAAAAAAATTTTACACTCAAAAAAAAATTTTGTTTTTTAACAAAAATTACACTATTTTGTGTACATACGTACGTGCATTCACTCAGAAATATTTTTGCAGTAAAAAAAATGTTACACTCTAAAAAAAATTAGTAATTTTTCTTTTTTTTAATAACAAAAAAAGAGTTTTTTACTCAAAATAAAATATTTCTAATCAAAATTGTTAAAAAATTAACTACTTATCCTTTAAAAAAAATGCATTTTGCAAGGTATTTATAGATTCGGCAAAATCGAATTTAACTTTTCTACTTGTTTTTTTTTTTTCAAAAATTGTTTTCGAAGAAAATTTATTGCAAATAATCTTTTTTAGAGAAGAAGAATTTAACTTCATTATTTGTTATTTATTTTAAATGCCACGCGATACAGTGTATCTTTAAAGTTGTGTCAGATTTTTGCATGCGACAAAAAGTCTTGTATAAAAATGGGATTTAAATATATTGTTTTTGTCATTCATTTTACAAATAGACAAATCTTTACAGCTCTGTCTACACTTCTTTATAGAAGTGATGACTGTTTAATAAAAAGGTCATATTCTAATAAGTTACTAATGTATTTCAAGTGTCTTAGAATAATTTAAAACTACACAAAAAGAAAATAATCTTAAAGAAAATATAAAAAATATCGTGTAAATATATAATACAGAGGAATAAGTTTATAACGATTTCTATCAAGAATAAGTTTGTACATATTTTTTCATACACACAACTTATCTAAACGGATTTTAAATTTTTTTAAGTAAACAAAAAAAAAACTTTGTAAAATTACAAGAAAAGTTTGTTACTTTTTTTGATACCTTCCATTTTACGTTATTTCCTACACTCAAAAAAATACGTTAGTAGATTTACTAATTTTTTTTTTGCTAACGCTAGTTAGCTAACTTTTAGCAAATTTTTAGTTGAGATTAGCATGTTAGCAAAAAATTCTTGTAAACTTCATTTAGCACATTAGCAATTTTAAACAAACTTTGAACTAATTTCTTTTGCTAAATTTGAAATTGAGTTGACTACATTTTTACAAGATTTTTTGCTAATATTAGCAAAATAAATGGTAATTTTTTTTTTATTTTCAGAAAACTTAAAATGGCGCTATCTCGGAAACTAAGCCAGATAGAGCAAAATGGAGGCCATTTTTGGTTCTTAGAATCTCCATAGTATCGCCGGTCCTCTTCACATGCGTGGACCCTAATGGGCCCTAACTTTGGATCCAAAAAAGTTAGCATTCCCGAAAATTTTAAAATGCTCATATCTCGGTAAATATTGCCGACACAACAAAAAGTCCAAAAGTGTTTTTGTAGCTCTCAACACGTAGAACAAGACCGCAAAATAGTCAAAAGCTCTCCGAGTAATATTTTTGAAGTTATCGAGTTTTTTAATTCTCAAGACCCCAGTGGTCCCCTATAATCACGTATCTCAAAAACTTAGCAAGGTAGAGCGAAACGGACACAAATTTTGGATCAAAAACTATGACGATTTTTGAGGAACCCAACTAGGCCCATCGGGGTCTGGACCTATCGGGTCCGAACCCAATGGGGTCCTCAGATGTGTATAAACTAAGTTCAAAAAAAGAAATATTTAGTTAACTAATTATTGGCAAAACATTTTTGCTAACTTTAGCAAAAACAATTGTAGGTTCAAAATCAGCAAATTTTCTTGTAGGTTTACAAGCTTTTTTTGCTAACATTACAGTTTTTTTTTTTTTTGAGTGTAGTAATTTTGCTAGCTTTCTGTTAATGTTTTTGTAATTTTATAAGCTTTTACCAATAAAATTGTAAATTTAGAATTTTTTAGACGCGATAAAATTTAAAAGGCATTCTCGTAATTTTACTAGATTTTACGAGAATTCCTAGTAAAAATTACTACTTTTTTTTTGTAAATTTACAAGCTTTTTGCCAATAAAATTGTAAATTTACAACTTTTTAGCAAAATAAAACTTACAAGGAATTTTACTAGATTTTTTTTAAAATTATCTTGGAAATTTGTAAAATTACAAAAAAAATTGTAAAATTACAAAAAAAAAAAAAAAATTCTATCCAAATTTTTTTGTTAAAAAACAAATAAAACTGTCAAAAATTGTTAAAATGGGATTACGAGACTTTTTCTAGTAATTTGACAAGGTTTTTTTTTAAAGTACAAGAAATTTTCCCAAAAATAAAGTATAACAGAATTTTATGAAATGTTGTGATGCTCTTACCACCTTCCTGTTCATTACACCCAAACTCTTCTGTATTTTTTTTCTTAAATTGAGTACTCTCACTTATTTGCATACGTTTGCATTGGTTGTTATTTCAACTCGTACTTGATTTTGTGTCACTTCTTGCATAAATCATATAAAAATTATATTTATTTTGCATTTGAATCATTTTTTATGTTATTTTTTTTTTTTAGTTTTTGCTCATGTGAAAGTTTCATAAATCATAAGATTTAAAATGAAATGTATGTAGTTTGTTATGGTAGAATTGGCCTTGTGGTTATTTGGACAGTGTTTAATAACACAGTGCAACACATAAAATACAAACTCCTTTTCGTGTGGAATTTCTGGAAGTTTTGTTATTCTCCTAGACCTTAAACTTATGCAGTAAAAATTAGATAAAAATTAACCCGTGGAGCCTGGCGATGAAAGTTTTGGATTTTTGAAAATTTAAACAAAAAAAAAATATGTCTTGCAATTCGATCATATTTATAAATTTTGATGCGCTTAACACAAAAATCAAAAAAGAATTAAAATCGGTAGAACAGTTTTCAAGAAATCGCTATTTCAAATTTGTGTTTTTGAACGTTCAAGAAATTTTATTAATAAAGATTTTAAAATTTCTTTCCCTTAACCCATTCATAGATCTTGAGACATTCTTTCATTGTAACTTAGTTTGAGTCAAATCTCGAATTACAATTGACCTTTTACAAATTACTATTAATTTATTTCGAATTACAATTGAACTTTTTCGAATTACAATTACAAATGGAATTTTTGAATTAAAAATGGAATCCTCGAATTTCAAGTAGAATCTTCGAATTTAATCTTTTTCGAATACAAATTGATCTACAAATCCGAACAGCAGCAATTGGGGTTTTGATAAGTACTTCGAGAAATTTCACTCGATGATTCCAAAACTGTTGCACTGTGTAATTAACAAACAAAAAAAAAAGAAAAACAAAGAACTATTGAAATAAATTCTAAATTTATTAAAGTATATTGAAATGTTCACTTAAAATTGTTTTAGTTGTCTACCCGGCTAAAAATGAATTGTATATGAGCATTAGAGTGTCCCTTATTTTGGAAATGTTGGAAATCTTGAGACGGTACCCGCTCATTTTTTTCCTTTTGACTTAAAAATAACTCAGGAAAAATTTTACGCCCCTAGGACCACGCCTTCCCTACGCGACGGGCCCTTAAAAAGCGGGGCCTAAAAAATCATTTTTCCATACAAACCAAAAAATTTTTTTTTTGATTTTTAATTTTTTTGTTATTATTTATTATATTACTTGGTTTGCTTATTCACAACAAAAAATTTGATTTTGGTGGGATAAGTCTTTCAGCGCTAAAAAATTTTTCGCAAAAAAAAATTTTGAGCCGCCGGGGTCCTACAGTAAAAAATTTTTAAAAAATATTTTTTTTTAGTTTTGACCAGCAACGGTTTTAGCTGCTATGTTGCTTTAAATGATATATATTCATAAAAAAATATTTTTTGTATCTGTGACATCTTAATCGTGTTCTAAAAAAGGGTAAAAAATGCATTGATGATTTTTTTCGATACACGATAAAAATGTCACAAATATGAATAATATTTTTTTTGGAATATATATCATTAAAAACAACATAAAAACTAAAACCATTGCTTTTCAAAACTAAAAAAAAATATTTTTTAAAAATTTTTTACCGTAGGATTCCTACGGCTCAAAATTTTTTTTTTCGAAAAAGATAAAGATGTCACAGATATGAATAATTTTTTTTTTGGAATATATATCATTTAAAGCAACATAGCAGCTAAAACCGTTGCTGGTCAAAACTAAAAAAAAATATTTTTTAAAAATTTTTTACTGTAGGACCCCGGCCGCCCAAATTTTTTTTTTGCGAAAAATTTTTTAGCGCTGAAAGACTTATCCCTCCAAAATCAAATTTTTTGTCGTGAATAAGCAAACCAAGTAATATAATAATTAATAACAAAAAAATTAAAAATCAAAAAAAAATTTTTTTGGTTTGTATGGAAAAATGATTTTTTAGGCCCCGCTCTTTAAGGCCCCGTCGCGTAGGGAAGGCGTGGTCCTAGGGGCGTAAAATTTTTCCTGAGTTATTTTTAAGTCAAAAGGAAAAAAATGAGCGGGTACCGTCTCAAGATTTCCAACATTTCCAAGATAAGGGACACTCTAATGAGCATATATGAACACATCTGACCATACATCATTAATTCGAAAACATATATGATCATATATGAACATATATTAAAATTGGCGCTTATTCAATATATGACCATATATGGTAAAACATATGATAATATTCGATCATATATTGGCCCATCCTTAACATAAATTATCATATATGATCGTACATGAGCTTGTATACATTATTTTTAGCCGGGTAAACAAAAATTATTCTAAAACACTTTTTTGAAAATACATAAAACTATAAATTTTATTGCTCTAGATTTAGCTACAGTTATTAGAAAAATAAGAAAAGCTTTCAAGCAGGCACTTTAAATTTTTTAAACAAAAAATAAAAACAATTGAGAGTGTTAAATTTGGCTGTGTCGAAACTTTTATACCCTCCAAACTTAAAAATAATGTATATTTTTTAGTCCGCAAGGTTCAAATGAATATCTTTGAACTTCTTCTGAAACTAAAATGTTTCATTTGCTTAACAAAAGTAAAAAACCTGTAAAAAATTGTGCTTTCTAGAGATTGGCTTAGTGCTTCGAAGGGGAACCTTTTTCCTCTTGGTTAGATTTTGTCCATTTATGAACTCAACCAGTCCATGACCCTAACACTTACATATGTAAGGGGTGGTCCAATAACTGGTATCTTTTTAAAACATGCAATGAAATGAACAATACTCAATAGTTTTGAAACTTTATGGCTTTATTTGAAAGAGCAAACATTCTCGATTTTTATGGCAAACGACTTTATTGATGCGTCCTCGGCTTGCTTCGCTGTATCGCGTTGTAGCGCAGTACTGCGCTGCCAAACTGCACGTTTTTCGAAAAAAAGTTTTTAACCGAAATAAGGCACTCAAATGAGGTTATGTTAACAAACAAATTGCTACATCTTGGGATCGTAAAACTCGCACGGTATTGTAAAGAATCCAATTCATCTATAGGAAGCAACAGATTTGAGTATCAGCATCATTACACAATATTTTCAAAAATACATCTGAAAACCCCATTTTCGTCAAAAATGAGCGCTACATTGCCATGATTACCGACTTTTTGTTGGCCGTAATAGAATATATCAACTTGGATGACATTTATTTTCAGAAGGATGTCGCAATATATCAAACAATCGATATTTTGCGCACTTCGTTCGGAAATCTTGTTTTTAGCCATATTCGCGGTGACAATGATCACTTCGGAGCTGCCGATTAAAACTTTTAGAAATTTTTTTGAGGGATCTCGTTAAAGATTCATGCAACATGGGAAATCCAGAAATGTTCTAGGCCCTTTCGACGAATATCATTCAAGCCATTCGTGAAATAGAACCAGAAACATTAGAAAAATGGGCAGCCGCATGAATGAATTCGTTTGCCATAAATAATGGGAATATTTGCTCTTTCAAATAAAGCCATAAGGTTCCAAAACTATTGAGTATTGTTCATTTCATTGCATGTTTTAAAAAGATACTTGTTATTGGACCACCCTGTATTTAAACTTGTAAGTGGAGCGTATGATTGTTTTAATTGGCACACTTTTACAAATAACACTCATACGCACAGTGGACTATCAAAGACCAAACAAGAAATCAAAATCGTACAAATTTATAGGAAAATATGTTTTCAAAGAACAACTTTTGCTAAACGAAAACAGGAAAAACTTAAAAACTCTGAAAATTCAGACAACTTCAGATAAATTCTGAAAACTTGAGAATGAAAATCACAGCAAAAACTTCGCTTACCAAGTATTAACTTAAGGGGTTAGCAAAAATATATATTCCAACATTTCCTAACAACTACCTAACTCATTGCTCAAACCTACTGCAGGTAAAAATAATTTGGGTCTCAGATCTACCAAGTCCACAACAACCCCAAGGGAGCCTAAAGACAATACGGCACATGGACGAACCCAAACACCAAAAAGCTATGTCGCTCTGTCCGCCAACGTACCACTTTAAACCCGAACGGAAAATACTCACTGCGACCCGCTTCCCCATACGACAAAAGGTGCCCGAGATTCCCGCAAAAATACCAAAATGAGCAGTAAAACGTGATCAAATAAATAATAATAATAATCATAAATAATAATAATAATAAAAATGATAATAATAATACTAATAAAATAATACAACACATAAATTCCCGCATAAAAAACCATGAAAAATAAAATAAATAAACTACACCGAAAAAATATACCACGCCACACAATCATCCACAAAGATCAAAATATAAACTCCCCCGCTCGAAAATTGCCGTGAAGGCACTTGGGCTTCCTATAGCGCTTTCATCCCCTGCCGAAGGGAATCATCAGTAGGATTTCTAAATCCACTAACTGGTTCCATAGAACCCCTATCATGGAGTTACCTTGTAACTCCACCAGAAGAGTAAAAACTAAACCTATACACAACGAACCGACCCCAGAATCCATACTACATACTACACTTCAAAGCAATATATCATCAAACATAACACTACCACACATATGCCCATAATCTCCCACAAACGTAACCATACCTTACATTCATCAAACCATACAACTCACCCCGATCCACCACCTCGAGTAGCAAACTCGATCTCACACACTCCACTACCGCACTCGCGCATTTACAAACCGTCGATTAAAATATCACGAAAACCTCCCGACATTTACCACACACCGGATAAAATAAACGCAAATCAAAATTCTGAAGGCGAATCGAAATTTTTAAAATAATTTAATTTTCCACAACTGACAATTTTAAATTCTCACACAACGGGTGATTAAACGAATTTAAATTTGAATCACGTCGTAACCCAACAAACATACCGACCGATAGTTGAAATCCGTATCCCTATTGGTGCATGCACATCCGACACCAACGAAATTTATAACGACCACCGGATACCGCTACCCCGCCCCTCAACAAACGGTCCAGATCATATGAGTAACTAGTTACCTCCCAATTTCAATGTTATGTACTTTAACACGGTGATGTCATTGATGGTAACCAAATTTAGCTTTTTTTGGCGTAAAGTAATGCTAATGGTAGTTAGTAATATTCAAAGCCATTACCACGTAAACGAGGCAGGAAAGGGGACCAATTACCAAATGTTTGCTAGGATCCCATGTTAATGTAATTAACATTGAAATTGGGTGGTAACTAGTTCCTCATATGTTGGTGACATGACATAATCCCCAAGGACATAACCCCCACTTCCGTTATGGGGATTATGGCCTAAACGAATTCGGTCATAAGCCCCATAACGGTTGTGGGGACTATGACCGAAAAAAATTTGGAGATAATTACAATAAAAAACGGGCATAATTCCTAGTTTTATGGGGACAATGACCACGTGAAAAGTGGACATAATCCCCATTACAGGGATTATGTCTACTATACTAATAGGTCATAATCCCAATAATTATCTGAAAATTTTTTTTTGTCTTAAAAGTTTTATGCGTAGCCGGCCTTCGGTCGGGCTTAGGGATTACAAACTCCATGCATTAAACCCACCCTCTCCGCAAAATAAAGGGATTATGACCGAAATTGTTTTGGACTTACAAGGGAAGTCTCCCTAGTGTCACCCGCGGATCTTTATGAAATTGGTTTTATTTTTGAGATCAGAAAAATAAAGGGACACGTATTTTTTTTAGCGGCCCAAATTCTTATTTAGGTGGTAAAAAGGATGGGGGAAGACAAGGCCATTTTTCAGTTTTTTTTTGTTTATCTCCTATATTATGCAAAGAACCATAGTGATGTTACATACCAAATGAAAGGTCTTTGGAAAACCTTTCGACGTGAGCTAGGTACGTGTCCAAACATGCACAACTTTTTGTCATATTTAAAATTTGTCATACCAAAATTTTAGGACATTTTTGTTAATAAGTCGAAAAATATAAACTTTTTTGGCCCGTTGTTATCACTACGAGATAGGTACCTTTTATCTGATACCACATATGCCTATATTAATTTTGTTTAAATAGGCGTAAATCGTAAAAAACTGAAAAAGGTCAATTTCCCCCCATACAAATCGACCCCCCCCCCCCCCTCCCGCTAAAAATGATTTTGGGCCGTTAAAAAAATACGTGTCGAATAAATTTGCATTCTTAACAACATATCCAAATTTCATGAAGATCGGAGGGTGACACCAGGGAGACTTCCCTTGTTAGTCCCCATAATATGAATGGGGGTTATGACCGAAAAACTTTCGGTCGTAATCCCAACTGGGAAGGGACTTAATCCACATTGGGATTATGACCGTTTTTGAAATGGTCATAGTCCCCACAACTAATATGGGGATTATATCCACTCAAAAAATTATGTAGGTAAATTCCAGTGAATATTCACTTAAAACAAATAAAACTTTATTTAAAAACCGTTCCACTGTTTTTTCATTTAAAATAAAAACATATTACAGTCAATTTTAAATGTTAATTTAATGACTAACCAAAACATTAAAAAACTAGTGAATATTCACTTATTTTGTATTGAAAAACAGTAAAACTATAGAAGAAATTTTTTACTGCCGAAAATGAATGTAACAGAAAATTCGTTTTTAAGACAGTAAATTATATTTTTTAAACTACAGAAACAGTAGAAAATAAGAAGTGCTTATTAAAATTAATGATTTTTCTTTTAAAATAACTTTACTGATTACTTTTTAAAATAACCTACAAACAGTTAATGACATAATTTTCTTAGTGTCCGTAATGCATTGGGTCATAATCCCCATTTCCGTTATGAGGATAATGTCCGTAGGGATTATGTTCTGTCACCTCATATGTTTGCTAAACCCTTGAGTTAATTACTTGGTAAGCGAAGTTTTTGCTGGGATTATCCGAAAATTATCAAAGATTTAAAAAACAATTCAGATGAGTTCAAGAAAATTTGATGCACAGATAACACTAGTTTACAAATTAAAAAAAAAATTGCGATCCACGACATTTTGCATTGATTTTCCAAACAATTTTAAACAATGTATAAAGTGTTTAGTTTTCAAATTTTTGTGTGCAAATTAGATTTTTAAGCACTTCGTGTTTAATTTTAGGCGTTGTGTGTTATTTTACATAAAAATTTACCCACTTGATAGTAGTAATTTTACAAAGACTTTTTAGAGTGTAGTCAACTTTTGTTCACGTAAAAACCTAAGGACTATGACGAATATTTCAAAAAAAAATCCAAATCAGTTCAGCCGTTCTCATCTGATGCGGTTACCAACGAACGACAATTTATGTTTATTCATATAGATTAAACTGCCACAATTACAAATTTACTCAAATAAAAAAGTCAATTAAACGATTATTTAATATTTTTTTCTGTGAGGGAGCAATGAGATTTAAATATCCCAATTTTTAAATTAAATCTCATGCATTATCAATTCTTATTTAACTAAACCTTTTTTAAACAATTACATAAAAATGTACGTTTCCTAGAAATAATGTAAAGTTTTTTGTGTTAACACCACGAACTATGACCGCTGTTGCAGTTCACGTGACTAGTAAACAAATTACAGACAAAAAAAAACAAAAAAACATAAAGATATTGCGCACATTTTTCTTAACATTTAAACAAAATATATGATCAAGCACACACACACAACCACAAACTCTTACATACACACATTAAACCCAGTGACATTAGAAAAAATGTCAAGTCAAGGTTTAAAAAAAAAAAAAGTAAACAAACAACAAGAATAATGAACGAAAACAAAAATAAACACACAACAACACATAGAAAAAAAAAACAAAAATAAGTTAAAAATTTTAAATCGACTTGGTCGAATCATTAAATACTCTACACCAATGCACAGTGCCACATTTGGCCAATCTAGGACGACAAAAATCCTATTTTATTTATATTGACTGGAAATTCTGTATAAATGTTCGTTTTGACTTCGAAAACAACATTATGAAAAATATGGAAGGCCAGTTAACGGCCACGCCTACGTTTTAAAAAAATTTTTAATTTTGGTTGTAATTTCTTTAAACTTGGTATATATACTCTCAAGGACTGTAGAAATAATATCACAAAAAAAAGAGGGCGGTCAGACAACTGCCACGCCCACTTTTTAAAAATATGTTTAAAAAATATATAAAAACAAGGTTTACATATCGCCCCACTGTAGTCGGCGTCGCAGACGGTCGCAAAAGTTAGCCGTTGAAATAAGTACTATGGATATTGGTCAATATGTCTGAAAAAGTCCGGCGACCAATAAAGACAAAACACAAAAATTCTATTCCATCAAAGAAATAAATATATAATTTTCTTTTCAAAAATTTTTATTATGTTAAAAATTTAATAAAAAATAGAAAAAATTGTTAAAAAAAGAAGAAAAGATATGACTTAAAGCCTTTAAATATCCTTTAAAATTAACAAAAAAGAGTGTATAAATATCTCTTTTTGTTAAAAAGTTACAACAGTTTAAAATTGACTTAATTAATGCGAAATAATGAACACTACTTTCAGGATTTTAAAAGATGCAAATTTATGCACCCACATCTTAATAACGAATAGAATTATAGTTCTTATATGAGTATTTCCGTGTTATTAGGAATGTTTTTTAATACATACAAACAAAGAATAAAAATCGGGGAACTTTTTTTTTTTTGATTTTTGTCGTGCTAGATTGGCCAAATGTGGCACTGTGCAATGGTTCCCAACCTTTGATTCTCGCCCCACTGGGGGGCAATTTGAAGGTTCCAAGGGGGCAACGAGCAAGTTTTCAAGATTTTTTTTAGTAAAATTAACTATAAAAACTGTTTTTTAGAAAAATTAACTATAAAGAATTTTTTAATTGCTTAAAATGTTTTACAAAAACTTTCACTAGAAACAAAAATTAGAAAAGTTAACAAATTTTTCTTGAGTGTTGGGGGGACAAAGCAATTTTTTTACTTAAAAGTGGGGCGTGGCGTTAAAAAGGTTGGGAACCATTGCTCTACACAATGCCCAAAAGAATTTGAATACAAAAAATATTTTTTTTAATCAAGAAATGTTACCCCAAACGAATGTCATTCGTCTGCGACGAATTACCATTTATTTTGGTATTGTAACAAAAACAAATTCGTCACAGACCATAGATGGGACTAATTAATTAAATGGACCAATTAATTGATGGTTTAATTACCATTTAATTGATGTCAATGGTAATGAAATTTTTTTCATTACCATTGGTTGTATCAATTGTACCAATTAAATTACTTATCAATTTAATTACTAATGAAAATTAAAAAAAAAAATAATTACCATTGGTATGGCATCACTTAAAAAAAATAATTACCATTAGTAAAAGTAGTCACAATATTGTCAAAATCGTTAATATTTGGAAATATCTGTTGTTTTTTGTTATATGGTGTTTTAGTTTTTCACATTTTATAAACAAACCCACACGTTGATTGCCTTTGTATAACACAATATTTGAAATTTTTATTTGCGTTTTGTTTTTTGTCTTTGACATTTTCATATTTTTTTTTGTAAAAACATACTTTGATGTTTAAATTTATAACTTTTCAAAAAAAAAACAAAAATGTGCAAACCAATGGTTTTGAAACCAATTATAATTGGTGTTTTCCAACAATTGGTGCATTTCATTACCATTAGTAATTATTTTTTCAATTAAAAAAATTTAATTACCATTAAATGGTAATGAAAAATTTTTCATTACCATTGATATCAACCAATGGTAATTAAATTTCAATGGTAATGAAAAATTCCCATCTATGTCACAGACTAACGACTTTTGCGTTACAGAAACATGGGGTTAATTTTGATTAAATAGTATTTAATAAAAACCTTTTTTAAGTGTATTTTTTTTTTGTTTAAAACTTTTATTGAGTTTCGAACGCTATAGTGTTTTTTTACAGACAGACGGACATCGCTAAATTGTCTCAAAATCGATCTAGAAATCATGAATATGAGGCATTCCACACCAAATATCCAGCGAAAAAAAACATGTGTACCGTAAACTTCTGAATAGGTTGCATGGATAGCCCTATATGGAACTAAGAAAATTGCGTTTTTGGTTTTTCAATTTTTCAAAAACTGGGCTTAGGAGGCGTGGTCAAATATTGGAAAAATTGTTAAATTTGTGGCGAGTTGCCTTAATTAAATATTTATCACATTAAAAAGGAATGCACCACAATCTCAAAAATGTACATTCTTATATAGTTTTGTATGGGCTATCGATTAAAAATTTTTTTTTTTTTTAAATTTTCAGAACCCGTTTTGAAATTTTCCATTTTTAAAAAAGTCAATTTATCAAAAATCCGTCCACTTTTTTTTATTTTTTAATTTTTTTTTTTTTTAAGTTTAGATGTTTGTCCATCCACACAAAAAAATTTAGAAACACATTTTTCGTTTTTTTTCGAGAAAATCGCATTTGAATTTTAAATTTCATAACAATTTAGTAATTTGCTTGTATTTTCTTGTTTTAACAGAGCGTATGAGGAATATTTATGCAATTAATATTACTCATTCGCAACGTTAATTCAATAAAATAAGCAAATTACAAAATTGTTATGAAATTTATAGTTCAAATGCGATTTTCTCGAAAAAAACGAAGAACGTGTTTCTGAATTTTTTTGTGTGAATGGACATACATCAAAACTTAAAAAAAAAAATTTTAAAAGAAAAAAAAAGTGGCCGGATTTTTGATAAATTGACTTTTTAAAAAAATAGAAAATTTCAGAACGGGTTCTGAAAATTTTCCAAAAAAAAAAAAACAATTTATTCGATAGCCCATACAAAACTATAAGAATGTAAATTTTTGACATTGTGGTGCATTCCGTTTTAGTGTGATAAATATTTAATCAAGGCAACTTGCCACAAATTTTACCATTTTTCCAATATTTGACCACGTCTCCTAAGCCCAGTTTTTGAAAATTTAAAAAAACCAAAAACGCAATTTTCTTAGTTTCATATATCCAAACAACCTATTCAGAAATTTATGCGACACATGTTTTTCTGTAGAGGGACATTTGGTGTGGAATGCCTCATATGTGAACTTTATGGAGTGCATCTCGAGGTGTTACAAATGGAATGACAAAATTATATATACCCTCTATCACTAGAGTGAAGGGTATAAAAAACATGGACAAAAGTACTTATGAAATGCCATTAAAAAAAAAAAAAAAAACAAAATGGATGTAATTGAGATGTGTACACTTTATATTTTGGTGTATGAGGAGAGTAAATTACATGTAGTTGTGTATGTGTAAATATTATAACAAAATACACATATGCAAAATTCCACACCAAAAGTCCCGCTACAGAAAAACACGTGTGACATGAATGACTGAATGGATGGTATAGATACCCCTACAATGTAGGGCCTACATGGAAGTAAAGAAAATTGCGTTTTTGATTTTTAGATTTTTGAAAAACTAAACAAAGAAGGCGTGGTTAAATATTGGAAAAATGGTCAAATTTGTGTCGAGTTCACTTTATTAAATATTTATCCAATTATAACAATTTCAAAAATGTACATTCTTGTATATTTTTTTTATGGCCTATCGTTTAAAAAAATTTATTTTGCAAACTTTTAAAAAAGTCAATTTATCAAAAATCCGACCACAATTTCTTTTTGTATATTTTTTTTTAAAAGTTTAGATGCTTGTCTATCCACCATAAAAAAGTAAGGCATTTTTCGTATTTTTCAATAAGATCTTATTTGAATATTGGATTTCATTAAAATTCTGTGATTCTCTTGTAATTTATTGGGACAACACCGCGTATGAGTAACGAACATTTGCAAAACCAATGAATTATCGTTGCTCATACGCCGGGTTGGCAGAATAAAATACCAGAAAATTACTGAATTTTTTATGAAATCCAATATCCTATTGCGATTTTCTCAAAAAATACGAAAAATTTCCTCCTGAATATTTTTTGTATGGACACACATCTAAACTATAAAAAAAAAAAAATCTGGCCAGATTTTTGATAAATAGACTTTTTCAAAAAATAAAAAATATCAGAACGGGTTCTGAAAATTCCTCAAAATAAAAATTTTCAACCGATAGCCCATAAAAGTATACAAGAATGTAAATTTTTTAGATTGTGATGCATTTCGTTTTAATTTGAAAAATATTTAATCAATGGAACTCGATACAAATTTAACCATTTTTCAATATTTGTTGGAGAAGCCAAATTTTTAAAAATTGAAAAACCAAACACTCAAAATTTTCTTAGTTCCATGTAGGCCTACCCATACAACCTATTCAGACATTCATGGGACACATGTTTTTATTCGCTGGACATTTGGTGTGGATTGCCTCATATATGGGTGTATGTTACAAATAGAGTGGGCCGAAAAGTCTTTATTGCGAAAAAAACAATGCAATAAACATTTTAGTACATTTTTAGACAATAAAGCTAGCAAGCATGAAAATTACCTCTAGGACGTAGCTTTGTTTTCTCAGCAACCAATTTAGAGATTTTTAAAGTTTTTGTGTTAAAGTGAGAATTTTTTAACCCGAATTTTTTCGTATGGCAAAAAAAAAAAAAATCTTCTGATTTTGACCGTTCGGGAAACTTTTTATCCTCCCAGGCCTCTAACTTATGTGGTACGTATTTGAGTCCAATCGGATTGAATTAACCTGTGGCGACGCACTACCAAAAATTTGGATTTTTAAAAATTAAAAACAAATAAATAAATAAAAAAACAATTAGAACATTTATATTCGACTTGACCGAATCTATGAATACCCTCCGCAATGCCTTTTTTAAGTGATGGCAAATTTTCTAACGTGAAAAAAATAACATTTCTGATCAGAAATATTTTATTTTGTGTAACAGTTTTCTTTTTTTAAGTAATTTTTGAAAAAAAATAATTTACTAAATTTTTTTTGAGTGTAAAATTTTTGTATTTTAAATACGTTTCAAAATATATTTGTGACGTACAAAAGTTTTTAAAACATGTTTAACGGGGTTTCAAAAAGTGAATTTAAAGTGAATTTGCTAATAACTTTTGAACCACTAGACCGATTCAAAACCCTTGCCGAAATTCAGTCTTTTGCTCATAACTTTTGAACCACTAGACCAATTTTGCTGGATTACAATACAAACCTGACGCTCTTTAAGGCCCCGTCGCGTAGGGATGGTATGGTCGTAGGGGCGTAAAATGTTTCCTTAGTTATTTTTAAGTCAAATGGAAAAAAATTAGCGCGCACCGTCTCAACATTTCCAAAATAAGGGACACTCTTATATACATTCATGGCCCTCGATCGATTTAAGATGATCTAGCGATGCCCGTCCGTCTGTCTGTTCGTCTGTTGAAAACACGCTAAATTTTGAAAGAATTTCCGGAGCTCCTGAAGTTTGGCATATATGTTGGGCATTTACCTGGTCAGGTTTGTATTGTAATCCAGCAAAATTAGTCTAGTGGTTTAAAAGTTATGAGCAAAAGACTGTATTTCGGCAAGAGGTTAAGACCTTAAAAATCATTTTTCCATACAAACCATTTTTTGATTTTTAATTTTTTTGTCATTAATTATAATATTACTTGGTTAGGATAAGGCTTTCAACTAGAGATGGGATCGTGAGTGACTTTTCAATCACGATCACGCACGCTCACGAAAAAAAAATTGTAATCACGCACTATCACGCACGAACATTTTTTTTCTGCTCACGCTCACGCACGCTCACGTGAGTAGAAAAAAATTTAATCACGCTCACGATGTAATCACGATCACTAAATACTCACGAATTAAAATTTGTAAAAAAAAATTATGTCATATATGGGAAAGTCCTTGAGCCATCCGTGGTGACGGCTCGCTGACACACCTGACATCCCCATGACATCTCTATATACCGAGTTGAGGACAGTTTCATAAAAAAATTCAACATTTTCTCAATCATATTCCGCAGTTGTCAGGGGGGTGCTGACATTCCCATGATATTTCCCCTAAGTTGTCTTTGTGGAAATGTCTGATATAGGTCATATGAAAATGCCAAAAATCTTCGTATTTCCATTAGTTTCTACTTCCATCCAATTTCCTTTATAAATTATCTATATCATATTAAGAAATAACTTTTCGACTTTCCGATGTTTCCGATGTTTTTCTCAGAAATTGAAAAGTTCCCAGATTCAGGGTCATCCTAAAGTATGGCGCTGGCCACACAAGAATGGGCACAAAGAATTTGGGGCCCCGCTGGAAAGTAAAAAGTTGCACGACAAAAAAAAAACACATTCTTGTGGTTCAAATTAAATTCATGTTACTACTTGTTTTAAGAAAAATAAACTAAAAAATATATTTTGGGTAGGGATATTTTAGCTTGAGTTAATTTTTCTTTACTTATTAAAACCATGATATTCGTGAAAAGAATTTGGTTGTAATAATGTCTCAGAATCTGAGACATATCCTGTACGAAAAATGTTTCAGAATCTGAGAATATTTTTATACGAAAAAAGTCTCGGAATCTGAGAGTTTTCAATACGAAAAATGTCTCAGAATCTGAGACTTTCTATTTTGGAAAAACTTCTCTGAACTTTAGACTTTTAAAATCTCAGAATCTAAAACTTTTTGTGTACGAAAAATATTTCACATTCTGAAACTTTTTATGAAGCAAATATTTCAATGGATTTGAGACTTACACAGAGAAAAATAAATTTCCAACTGAATTTTTCAGTTGTATCAACTCAAAATTCGGTTGCTGCAACTAAATTTCGCTGTGTCAGATGAATTTTTTAGTTGTTTCAATTAAAAGATAGTTGTATTAACAAAATTTAGTTGTTACTACCGATATTTAGTTGTCACAACCTTAACACAAATGCATCAACCGATTTTTTTTTGCAACAACTGAATTTCAGTTGGAAATTAGCAAATTTGTTTTCTGTGTGTATAGAAAAAGTCTCAGTGTATACGAAAAATCTGTTAGATTCTGAGACTATTTCTGAAAGAAAATAAGAAATTTTCTTTTAAAAGAAATTAACCGTATAACCGAATTTATTGGCATTTCAGGCCCCTTAGGTCGAGGGTCCTGTGCACGTGACTAATGTGCCCTAATAATTAAAACGCTATTGCCCAGATGTAAAAGTTCAGTTTGATATACAACTATTGTGAAGCTATTTCCTTATAGATGTCTTAGAGAATTTTTTCACACTCTTAAAACAAACATTCATTGATGACAATGTTAGGACATGTCCTCAAGAACTACCTATTATATGTGAGAATCTGAAGGCATTTCCTCATGGAAGCACAGTGCAAATTCCCCAATGACACATTTAAAAAACTTAAATTTATATTTTTTTTAAAGACCATGAAAAAATCAAGAAAACGTTTCCGAAGAAAAAATAATCTGGGAAACAATTAAAATCACGAAAAATTCACGCAAGAACTTTACTCACGCACGATCACGCACGAACTTTTTTGTGTTACTCACGCTCACGCACGCTCACGTGAGTAGAAAAAAAAATTACTCACGAATCACGTGATTCATGCGTGATTCACGTTAATCACGTGATTGGTGCCCATCTCTACTTTCAACTCTAAAAAAAATTAGAGCCTTTGGAGTCTTACGGTAAAAAACTTAAGAAAAAAAAAATTTAGTTTTGACAAGCAACGGTTTTAGTTGTTATGTTGCTTTTAATGATATACATTACATTTTTTAATTTTGTCATGCTGAATACAAACATACCACGGTGCCCTGGAGAGGATTTAAATAAAATTTTGGTGTTACTCCAATTTTTAGACTACAAAAGAAGGAAAATGAGCCAAAAAAGAAAAAAAAAGTACTAGGCGCTTTTTTTTGTGGGCAAAAAAAAGAATTACAAAAAGAGAAAAAAATGTATTCTTTCAAATGCATTAACATTTTTTTTATACAGATGTAAATTCATTACATATTCACTTATCAGTGAGATTTAAATATATATGTGACATATTTTTTCAGATATGAGACTTAAAAGAATAATTTCACTATTTAGTGATACTAAATGGATTTTCTTCTTTAATTAAATTAAATTTTAACTCTTGGAGTTATTTCACATTTAAGACTGATCCTGTTTCTAGATTTTGAAGGAGGGAAGTTACACCAACAATACAAACAAAATTTTCAAAGCATTTTTGGCGAAATAAAAAAAAATAAAAATGAATATTTAGCGCATCCATAAGATTGACAATAAATAAATAGTCCCAACCACTTTCTTCATCTCTTTTCAAACTATTTATATTGTTTTACTCTTCCTAAGGCACTGCAAACGTATTTTTCAATGGTTTTTACTATCGTTTTCTGATTTTTTTTAGTTTTGAAAAAACATTTTTAACAAAAAAGAATAAATTCTTTTAAAATGATATGAATCACTAATGTCTATATTGAGGGAACTTTGAGTTTAGCTGTCCGTCTTAGTAGTAAACTGAAAACTTTTAAGAACTTACATTTTTAAATAATTTACAAGGACATATTTCATTTAGTTTCAATTAATAGTGAAATTATTCTTTTAAGTCTCATATCTGGAAAAATATGTTACATATATATTTAAATATCACTGATAAGTAAATATGTGATGAATTTACAACTGTATAAATAAATTTTAATGCATTTAAAAGAATAAATTTTTTTTTGTTTTTTAGAAATTCTTCTTTTTGCCCGTCAAAAAAAAAGCACGTAGTACTTTTTTTTTTCTTTTTTGACTCATTTTTGTTCTTTTATCGTCTAAAAACATAATCCACCTAAAAACCGGAGTAACACCAAAACTTTATTTAAATCCTATCCAGGACACCGTGATACAAAAATTTCCATGAATGGAAATGGCAATTTTTTCCTATGTTCAAGAAATGTTTTAAAAATAATTCCTTTTATAGAGATGGAGACAAGTTTTCGTTTAAACTGAATTTGAGCCAAATCAGATCATTTTATTCCGTGCAACCCTTTGATTAGGGTTGCACGGGATAAACGCCCTTCTCTAGAAGGGCGTTGTGCCATGGATAAAAATTATCAAATTTGGCTCAAGTTAAGTTTAAATAAAATTTCATCTCAAGCTCTTTTAAAGTGCCCAATGTAAGAAAGTGCTCTACTTAGGTAAATTTCAAATAGTGAAATTTTAATAAAAACTAAAAATATATACTTTTTTGCGGCACATCTTTTATATTAATTTAAAAAAAATTGATATTTTACAAATTTCAATAATCGATTTGCTGACACATTTATAACTGCTTTTCAGCCCTCTCTATTACACAGATTCTTCTTAGAAGAAGGTCTCGTACATATATAGACAAACATACATGTATGAATGTAGTATGCTTATAAATTTGATAGCTTTGTGTGTAGGTGCTCTTTACAATGAGTGTTAAATACAAGTGAGCACGTGACTTGGAATACTAGCTCACGAACACACACAAGTGTTGATGAAAAATGTTTATTACTTAAAAAGCAAGGATGTGTTTTTTGTTTATATTTTTACTCCAATTTTTCTTTTTCATAAACAAGAAAATTAATTGCAATAAATAAAAAAAAAGTATTTTTTTGTGTTTAAAATAAATAAAAATAAGAATTTAAGAAGATTTTAAAGATGGTTTGAAATTAAAAAAAAAATGGAGCATACTTTAAGGGATTAAAAAAAAATTATGGAATATTAATTAAAGTAAGTCAATGAGAAGATTTTACAACAATTTTCTTATACCCAATTCACACCTGAATTGAAATTTCATTCGAACGAGATTTTGATCATACGGTAGTTTATAAAATGGTACAATACCATATGATCGAAATCTAGTTCGAACGAGATTTCACATCAGGTGTGAATAGGCCCTTAAATGCAAAGTCACCGATTTTTTATAGAAATATTTATTTTATTGCACATATATTTCTTTCTAAAAAAGATAAATGGGAAATAAAAGAACAATTTGATCAGCATCAAAAAAAATGTTATGATGAAACCTAAATGCATATTTTCCTGCAACTAAAGGTGATAAAGCAAAGAGTTAATTCTGGTGGTCACCATCAAATATCAATTTTTGTGTACAATTATTCTAAAATGTATTCTTTAACTAAAGGTGATCTGCTGGTCAGCTTTAAAAATCTATGTAATTTTTTAATAAAAAACTAAGACTGCAATTTATTCCTAAATTTATTCCAGCATCAAAAATTTATATTTTTATGAATTTTTTAAATTAAAAATTTAATTGCAATTTACTCCATAGTTAAAGGTAATTAATCAAACATAACCAACCAATACTTTTGATCAGCATTATTTTTATACCCTCCACTCTAGTGATAGAGGGTATAAATAAGTTTGTCATTATATTTGTAGCACCCCAAATATTAGTCTAGGACCCCATATAGTATATGGGGTATTCCAGGCCAAATCACTCACTTTTAGACCCGACCCACTTCAATTTTTTTTGATATGTTTTAGTACGTATTAAATCCAACTTGCACTCAAATCTTCAGCCTTTTATACCAAGTTGTTGTTGAGCAGAATGAAATACTTTTCGAATGAATTCTCAAAAAAATCCATTCAATTTTCATAGTCAGTGAATGCATTCAATTTCATAAATCAACATTGAATGTAGTCCTTTGAATTCAATCAATTGAATGGAAAAAATGAAAAAGAAATCTAAATCGAATGCATTAGATTTTTTATCATTCCACTGCGAATGCAATCGATTTTTTAAATAGATATACCAAAACGGACACAAATTTTGGTCCATAGGATCGCCGACTCTCTTTATATACGATGACCATAATGGGCTCTAATTTTGAAACCAAAAAAAATGGTGTTCCCGAAAATTTTAAAAATCCACATATTAACTGCCTACACCAGCGATGCCAATTCAGCGCGTTTCGCGTTAGATTTAGCGCTTTTTGACCACCCAAAAAGCGCATTTTTTAGATCTAGCGCGTTTTTTAAAAAGGCGCAGAACTGGCGCGTTTTTACTTTTTCATTTAGCGCGTTTAGCGCTTTCTTTCTACAACTAATCACTTTGAGAAAAAATTCACATTTTACAAAGGAAACGTCCAAATAACAGTCCTAAAGCCATATTTTTCACGTAGTTGTTGTAGTACAACCATAAAATTGTAAAACTTTGTAGAAAATTAAAAAAAAATGGTTTTTATAATAAAAACAGAAACAATTTAGTTTAAAAATTATATTTAGCAATTTTTTAGACTTATTCTCTGAAAAAGCTTGATGATTTTATAAAAATTTATATTAAAACCGTTAAATTGAAAAAAAAAAAAAAAATTAGCGCCTTTTGGCGGTTTTTACTTTAATAAAAATTAAGTGCTTTTTAGCGCTTTTTGAGTCACTGTTTTGCGCGATTTGCCTGAAAAAAGTTGGCATCACTGGCCTACACGACAAAAAGTGTGAAGAGTGTTAGCGATACTATGGACTAGAGATGGGCGCGTGAGTGATTTTTGACTTACACTCACTCACGCACACGAGCATATTTTTTCTACTCACACTCACGTGCACTCGCGCAAGCTTCACTCACACTCATGTTGACTCACACTCACGAAACTCTTATTTATACAAAAAAAAATTTCAAAAACTAAAATTTCAAAAATCTTTCAAAATTTAAAGTTCAGCGAAATTTTATATTTTTTCTGCTTTTTTGGGACGAAATCTTAAGTTAAGCCAAATTTTACAATTTTTTGTTGCTTTTTTTTTTGGTTTGAAAGGAAATATGAAGAGAAAATAAATCACGCGCAAAAAAATCGACTCACGCACACTCACGCAAAAATCTTACTCACGCACACTCACGCAATTTTTTTTCTCCACTCACACTTACTCACAATCACGTGAGTAAAATTTAATTCAGTCGCACCTGATCACGCGTGAATCACGCTCTAATCTGCTCATGTGCCCATCTCTACTATGGACAAGAAATTGGCTCCGTTTTGCTCTATCTTGGTTAGTTTTATTAAGTTTTTTATGCAATGAATGAATGACCCATTCGATTTTTCAAATTGAATGAAAAGAAAATCGATTGCATTCGCAAGTGAATGCATTCGATTTTTAAAAGTCGAATCAAAAAAAAATTGAATGCATTCGATTTTTGAAAGTCGAATGAAAAATAAATCGAATGCATTCGATATTTATAAATCGAATGAGCCTAAAGTGAATTCATTCAATTGAGTAAAATGTGATTGGGGAATGAAATCACTAAATTTTCATTCAGAATGCCAAATCGAATTTAGGAATGAAATCCTTCGAAGCTCTGGTGTTGAGTAATCAATTTTTAAAAATGTCGATTTTTTCACAAAAATTAAAAAATAGAAATTTTCAATAAGTTTTGACTCGTAAAAAATATAGATATCTTAAAAAAAGTTGGACAACGTTTTGTGGGTGTTTAAATGCAGTTTTAGAAAAAAAATATGAAATAATTATTCGAAGTAATTATCACTTATTTTTGAGCGTTTAAAAATTAAAATCGACTTTTTGAAAAAGTCCGAAACCTTAGATTTTTTTTTTTAAAAAGTTTAAAAATTCTACTCTAAATTACGCAACTTTTAAGCCATAATTCCAGATGTGATCACAATTCGTTCTATTTTTTTTTTTTTTTTTTTTAATTTTGAAAATTGCACTTTTTTACTCTGGTTTATTTTATATGGTGCTCCGATTTATGAAATTCATTGAAATTTTCTACTGTAATTACATTTTTTTATTCTTCAAGTTCAAATGTAATTAGATGAAAAGTATTTTTCATATTGTGTTTTGCTAACATGTTTTGATGAATTAATGCCAAAAATGCCTGCATTTTTCAGCACTGTTTTGAAATCTCCAATTTTAAATTTAATTTTTTTTTTTAAGTTTGAAAATTCAAAAAAATATTACACTGTAATATGAAGGATACAAAAATGTTATTACAGTAGATAATTTCAATAAATTTCAAAAATGGGACTCGTATTCCTTAATCACGTGGTCTGCCACACGTTAGATGCCTGGGGAATTTTTAGTAACTTGGTTGATTTTCATAGATTTCAGTTTTTAGTACCTTATTAGAGAGCTTTTTTACTCCAAATCATAATTCTGTTACCATTTGAATTCAAACATAACTCAAAGTATTTCGGGCAATCAAATAGACAAAATAACAAAAGGGATTTGCAAAGTCGGCTCAGATTTCTATTTTATGACCCACTGAAATTTTTTAGCAAAGCCGTTTGGAAAACGTCAAAAAAAATACTTATAATAAAAACACATCTGAGCTTTAAAATACGGTTTGATATCATCAGTGAAATTGTATGGCGGTTGTTTTCTTAGAACATATTTACCCTCTAACTGTCATTTTAAGTGATCATTTTCGTCCTTTTTTAAAAACTAAACAAAAAAGTCTAATAAAACGTCCATTTAAAGGGTATAAAATGTTTTACAAAATTATTCCTTATAAAATTTCAATAGGGGCTGTCAAAGGTTGAAAATTTTAACCCTTTAAATTAATGTTTTTTATTAGACTTCTAGGTTTTGTTTCTAAAAAAAAGGACCCATTAAAATAGCAGTTAGAGGGTTAATATGTTCTAAAAAAATAACCGCCATACAATTTCACTGAATCCATATTTGAAAGCAAAAATGTGTTTTTATTCTAATTTTTTGACGTTTTCCAAACGCCTTTGATAAAAAAAAATAAAAAGCTTTCATAAAAACGAATTACCCATCAGTAATTTTGTCTATTTGATCAGTGTTACCATTGAGAATTTTGAAAAAGTCGCAGAAAAAGTCGTTTTTTACAAAAAAAGTCGCACAAAAAAGTCGTTTTACCAAATTAAAGTTGCACCTTTTTTTAAAGGTTAAAGATTTTTTTATAATTTTTTTTTTGTATTAGGGAGTCAAAATGTAACTCTTTTTTGGCGTCTCTGGGGCAGTTGTGTGGATTTTTGTGGATTTTTACGCCCAAACAAAAATAAAATGGGAGATCGATCCCCATTAGTTTTTCGTCCCTAACATTTTTTTCAAACATACCTAAGCCCTAACCACATACTAATACAGACTCGACATAAGTGACAGGTGTCAAAAAAGCAGTCTTAACCCATATGGTTAATTTTTTCAAATTAATCTACGAATTTGATTAATTTGACTAACCAAAACATTAAAAAACGAATGAATATTTACTTATTTTGTATAAAAAAACATTAAAAATGTATAAGAAATTTTTTACTGACAAAATTTAATGTAACGGAAAATTCATTATTAAGACAGTTAATTATTTTTTTTAAACTACAGAAATAGTAGAAAACATGAAATCCTTTATAAAATAAGTGATTTTTTTTAAATAACTTTTCTGATTACATTTTAAAATAACCTACAAACAGTTAATGACATAATTTTCTTAGTGTAGTCTGTGCCCCAACTGTCCCAAGGGTGACTCTGGAGGCGTCAAATGTATGACCGAAGCCCAATTGTTTTTTAACCCAAACCCTCATTCATTTTTACCCCCCAAAATTTGTTCACTCAAAAAATTATGTTAGTAAAATCAACTGAAAATGTCAGTTAAAATGACTACTTTGTAAGTTGTTTTGGGGTCAACTACTTTTTCAGTTAAATCAACTGACAATGTCAGTTATTTTAACTGACAAAAAACAACTGACTTATGTAGTAAAAACTACTAACATTTGTAGTCAAAACACCTAAAATGTAGTAAAAATAAAATAATCAATATATAATATATAATTTTTTTTTTCAAAAAATTTTTCAGAAAAAAAAATTGAAGACCAAAATTTTTTTTTTTAATAAAAGTTGTGAAAAATAAAAAAAACGAAAATTTATTTTTATTTTTTGAAAAAATACTTCGAAAATTTTTTAGAGATAAATAAATAAAATTAACTACTTTAAATAACTGTTACTACATTACAGTACTTTTTTGTTAGTAGTTAAAAAAAACGACTTAAAATAACTAACAGAAATAGTTGTTTGATATTTTTCATACAAAAACAACTGACTTTGTAGTTGAAAACAACTAACTACTGTAAAATATACAAATAACTAACATGTAGTAACTTACATAATTTTCTGGGTGTTTGACCATACCAACAACCTATATTTCATAAGTGTGTTTCCATGCAATATTTTACGATACACTCAGAAAATTATGTAAGTTACTACATGTTAGTTGTTTGTATATTTTACAGTAGTTAGTTGTTTTCAACTACAAACTCAGTTGTTTTTGTATGAAAAATATCAAACAACTATTTCTGTTAGTTATTTTAAGTAGTTTTTTTGATTAACTAACAAAAAAGTACTGTGATGTGGTAACAGTTATTTAAAGTAGTTAATTTTATTTTTTATCTCTGAAAAATTTTCTTTTTTTTTCCAAAAAATAAAAATAAATTTTCGTTTTTCTTATTTTTCACAACTTTTAAAAAAAATTTGGTCTTTCAAATTTTTTGAAAAAAAAAAATATTTATTGATTATTTTATTTTTACTACATTTTAGTTGTTTTGACTACAAATGTAAGTAGTTTTTACTACATAAGTCAGTTGTTTTTTTGTCAGTTAAAATAACTAACATTGTTAGTTGATTTAACTGAAAAAGTAGTTGACAAAGTAGTTATTTTAACTGTCATTTTCAGTTGATTTTACTAACATAATTTTTTGAGTGTAGTATAGGATATATCTAAAGCAGCGGTTACCAACCTATGGTACGCGTACCACTAGGGGGTACGCGAAACTGTCCGCATAATTTTAGTAATTTGGACGTTTTTTTTAGATTAACCTTTCAATGCTGGTTCCGCATCTGGCTTCCAAATTTTTCCATAACGTCAGGTTTTTAAGAAAGTTGAGTTCAAAGTTTACAAAAAATTTATTTTTGTGCAATTTAGAGAATTTTTTTAGAGAATTTTTTGAGAAATTTTGAGATCTGACCACTTGTTTTCGATTAACCTTTCGATGCTGATTCCAAATAGAGTTTCCAAATTTTTCTATGATCCCAGGTTTTTGAGAAAATGTATGTCAAAGTTCTCAAAAAACGTGTATTTGGGCATTTTTGAGACGGTCTCTGATAGAGTGGAAATTTTGGTACCATAGCTTAAAACGTCACTTCATTGTACATATGAGGCATTCCACACCAAATGTACAGCGAAAAAAACACGTGTACCGTAAACTTCTGAAAAGCTTGTATGGATAGCCCTATATGGATCTTAGAAAATTGCTTGTTTGGTTTTTCAATTTTTCAAAAACTGGGCTTAGGAGGCGTGGTCAAATATTGGAAAAATGATCAAATTTGTGGCGAGTTGCCTTGATTCAATATTTATCACATTAAAACGGAATGCACAACAGTCTTAAAAATTAAATTCTTATATAGTTTTGTATGGGCTATCGATTAAATTTTTTTTTTTTAATTTTCAGAACCCGTTCTGAAATTTTCCATTTTTTTAAAAAAGGCAATTTATCAAAAATCCGGCCACTTTTTTTTTCTTTTTTTTTTAATTTAAAGTTTAGATGTTTGTCCATCCAAACAAAAAAAAATCAGAAAAACTTTTTTCGTTTTTTTCGACAAAATCGCATTTCAATTTTAAATTTCATAACAATTTTGTATTAAAAGCAATTAATTTTTATTTACCAGAAGAATAATTTATAATAAAGACACCAAATTGGCGATCCTACATTTTATACAAAAGATTGTTTATTCAACTTCAAGAAACAAAATTGGAATGAAAATTATTGAAAAATCAAATTTTACGGAAAAAGGAAATACAAAATAATTTTCTAAATATTTTGGGAAACAAGTTATTTAACAAGTATAAAAATATAAAACAGTATCGGGACATTTGGTGTGGAATGCCTCATATATACGGGGGTGTTTCATTCAAAAAGTCACCGAATTGTTGATCTGCCCTTGTATTAAAAAAACATTAAAAAAAATCCAAAAATCTGTGATGTGTTTTTAGAACTTTTTTTTAAGAGTTAAAAAAACGTCCGTTGTTTTAAATTTTGGTGTAGAATCGGTGAATTGCAATATTTTCATCTGTTTTTGCTCTGCAGAAAAATCAGCTCAAAATCCGCGTTTTCAGATGCAGTGAACAACCCCAAGGAGCGAAAATTTTTCCCAAAAAATACCACCATTGTTTTAATCTCCCCTAAAGCCTTCAAAAAAATGATAATGCCCGCAGATCAAAAATTTAAAAATTACCTCTAATATTTATATGAGAAGTTTTTTAACGAAAACAAAAAACTCCTTAGGGGTACGCGGCTGACAAAATTTAAAATTAGTGGTACGCGAGCTAAAAAGGTTGGTAACCGCTGATCTAAAGGAATGGACTATATCTTATGAATTGGGCAATATATTTTGGAATGGACGATACATATTTTTATCGCACTCAAAAAATTATGTTAGTAAAATCAACTGAAAATGTCAGTTAATATAACTACTTTGTAAGTTATTTTGGGGTCAACTACTTTTTCAGTTAAATCAACTAACAATGTTAGTTATTTTAACTGACAAAAAACAACTGACTTATGTAGTAAAAATTACTAACATTTGTAGTCAAAACAACTAATATGTAGTAAAAATAAAATAAACAAAAAAGTTTTCAGAAAAAAAATTGAAGACCAAATTTTTTCCAAGTTTTTTTTTAAAAAAAAATTAAATTTTTTTTTGGAAAAAACTTTGAAAATTTTTCAGAGATAACAAAATAAAATTAACTACTTTTAATAACTGTTACTACATTACAGTACTTTTTTGTTAGTTATTCAAAAAAAGGACTTTAAATAACTAACAGAAATAGTTGTTTGATATTTTTCATACAAAAATAACTGACTTTGTAGTTGAAAACAACTAACTACTGTAAAATATACAAACAACTAACATGTAGTAACTTACATAATTTTCTGAGTGCGTAATTCCGTTTTTTGATGATTTTTGTTTTCATTTGACTATGCATTTTAACAATGTAAATAATGTAAAAATCTAAAATTCGAATATTTGGTAAAATTATTTAAAATTTGTGTAATTTCGCAGTATATGGTTTAAAAAAGAAAAATATATTTCACTTAACAAAAAAGGGGAAAAAAGTACAAAGTTGGAAAAAGTTGCAAAATAAGACAAGTTTAAAAAAGTCGCACAAAAAGTCTCAGAGTGTCAAAAAGGTTGCAAATTGCAACTAAAGTCGCACAACGGTAACACTGTATTTGATGGTATATGGCCTTGAAGCTCATTTTTCTTGTTGCACAATGTAATTTGTTTGTAATTGTTTTAGAAAGCATCAATTTTTTTTAAAACATTGATTGAATTTTATTTCTTAGCTAAAGGTGGTGCAAAGAAAATATCCCAAACTGGTGATCATTATAAAAAATTTATTTCTGCAAACATAAATTTTAAAATTCTGAGACATTTTTTTTTTTTTTTATTGTACAAAGAAATTTTTAAATCTCGGAATTTCTTAATTTCTCTCTAATCATCCCTTGAATGTATGTCAGTGTAATACTGTGCGTATTAGTGATATTAAATTGGTTTAAATCATGGTTGGTTACCGTTACCCTTATTATACCGTTACCGATTCAAAACCCTTTCAAATCGAATACCGTTACCGTTACCGATACCGCTAAAAATATTTTTAGAATACCGTTACCCTTACCGTTACCGTTATAATTATTAGAAGTTACCGGTATTGTACCGGTACTCAAAATTTTACCTGTTTTAAGGGCTTTTAACGAACAAAAAAATAAAATCAAATTGCTAACATAATTTTAAATTTATAATTTGCAAATTGTCATAAAATAAATGACAAAAATAATAATCATATTAAATCTATACTGGTTTTAGGGTCTATAAAATATTTTTAGCTTTCAGTTCTATCTTTTTTCAAATTTTTAACTAAATTGTAGAGCGAAATTACAAAAAAAAGTTGATTTAAATTTTCTTAAAATTACAGTCAAACTCGGTTATGACGCACTCGGTTATAACGAATTCTCGGTTACAACGAACTAATTCTAAAGTCCCGACGTTTTGGCAACAATTTTCACACAAAATACTTCTTTTATAACGAACTCGGTTATAGCGAATCCTCGGTTAAAACGAACTACTTATTATGGTCCCACGAACACAATTTCACGTATATTTACCTTTTTATAACGAACTCCCATAAATATTTTGAAATTTGCGGCAATTATTTTTACCAAACTCACAATAGATTAGAAATTTTTGGTTAATATTATAATTTTGATGTACTTTATTTATATTTTTAATGTTTTCTTCTCAATAAGTTGTTTACTTACAAAAAACGTCAAATAAAAAAAAAAATGGATCTGTTTTTTTGGAAATAAAACTAGGTTGATATAAAATATACCCCGCTTATAGCGAACTACGCTTATAACGAACTATTTTTACTGCTCCCTCGGAGTTCGTTATAACCGGGTTCGACTGTATTTTATTTAATAAAAAAAATCACAATTTATTATTTCACTGCAAATAAGAATGACAAAATTAAAACAACAACAACAGCAGGTTGTTATAAAAAAACAATAAAAGAAAAAGAAGATGCGGCCACTATCGCGACCAACAACCCTTATTTCTTTTACAGCATCGTACAGCCAACACACAAGCAACGACAACTATCGTCGTCACGAAGCTTGTGTTGTCCGCTGTACAATGCTGACCGTCCTTTCACACCAACCTGCAAATAAGAATGAGCTGTTTTCGTCAATGTTTGCACTTTTATACAATCACCAAAAGAGCTTTTCAATAAAAGCGGACGATCGTTAAAAATAAATAACAAAAGCACAACTTAACGAAACAGCTGTTACACGCAGTGTTGTATCTACGAACGGTAACGATAACAATTACTTTTACGTTAATCGGTACAAATGACCGTTAAATTCAAAAAAAGTATTAAACGTTAAATTTAAAATTATAATGAATGTTAAATTCAAAAATAAAAGAAAATATATACTAAATTCAAGTTGTCAATATATAATAAAAGGTATATCAATATATAAAATAAACGATCCGCTACAAAATTAATAATACCGGTACGTACCGGTTTGGTTGGTTCGGTACCGGTACATACCGTTACCGAAACGATTTGAAAACACTTACCGTTACCTTTACCGAAATAAATAAAAATTAGATACCGTTACCCTTACCGTTATTCGTTTCGGTAACCAACCTTGGTTTAAATACTACAATATCACTCATACGTCTACGTAATTTTTTTTTTTTTTTAAGTTTCAAAATCATACATGCGTATGATTAACATTATATTTATACAAATACAATATTACTTATTCGTCTATATAATGGATTTGCACATAAACGTAACAAAACACATAGAAACGGTTGAAAATTTTTAAAATGAAATGTAAAATAAGAGAAATTTCTTTTTAAATTTTTTATTCTCAAAATGTCGCAGAATCGCTCATTTTCCTGAAAGAGAAATATTTTCGAATCGTACACAATTTCTAAGCCAAAAATTAGCCAGCCATCATAAATTTTGAAAAATGGCTCTTATACCTGTTTAAATTGATAGTTACAAGGGTTCAAGTTTAAAAAATGCAAAAGAAAAATTGAATTTCTTAAAATTTTAGACATTTCTGGTATTCCAATACCGGTTTAAAACACTCCAGTTAGTGTTATCATCAGTACGGTTTTAAATATCGGTTTGTCTTGTTATTGGAAATTGTTTTATTATAACAAAAAGTACTGTAAACTTGAATCGAAATTTATATGTACATATCAATCTTGTTCCACTAACATGTCAAGGTTTTTTCCAGTTATTTGATGGAGTTGTCAATTTACAAAATTGAAACCAAATTTTAGAGAAACCATTTAGTTAACACACCATAACCAATACACATATTTAAATTCCTTTTAAATGAAAATCCATTTCATATTTACATGTTTCATACATATTAAGATGCGAACCAACCCAAAAAAAAAAAACAGAAATACATAGAAATTGCATTTACCAAATACACGGAAATGTATTTTAATTTTTGAAATTGTTCACATGCGTGAATATTTTTCTAACAACTGGAAATTTTAAATTCCATTTTTTCTTATACTTTTAAACAAAACAAAAAAAAATAGCATGAAATCAGTTTTTTGTTTTTAACCGGAAAGACAATGATTGCGATGACAAATACATGGAAAAAACGAAATTTGAGAAAGAACAAATTTAGTTTCAAATTTTTGGTTTAACAAGCAGGTGGAAGAAATAAGCAAAAAAAAATGCTTGTATTTGAAAAGCACTAGTGTCATGTTCAGGATCACATGTAGAAAAAATAAATACTACTGTTAGATGGACTATATAGGGTATACAATTTAAAAGTACAAAAAAAATTATCTTAGATCCTAAAAAGTCGGTGACTATATGTATAGAAAAAAAAATATTTAGAAGAAAAATATCTTATGTTATCTTATGTTTCAAAATCTTGAAACTTTTTCGTTTCCAAAAATGTCTCAGAATCTAAAACTTTTTCCGTAGAAAAAAATGTCTCAGAATTTAAGACTTTTTCTACAGGAAAAGTGTCTCAGGATCTAATTTTTCTACAGGAAAAATTTCTCAGGATCTGATATATTTTCCTTAGGAAAAATGTCTCAGAATCTGAGACTTTTTCTATAAGAAAAGTATCTCAGAATCTGAGACATTTTCTGTAAGAAAAATATCTCAGAATGTGAGATTTTTTTTACAGGAAAAATGTCTCCGAATCTGAGATATTTTCTTTAGGAAAAATGTTTCAGAATCTGATACTTTTTCTATAGAAAAATTTCTCAGAATCTGAGACTTTTTCTATAAAAAAAAATATCAGAAAGTGTCAGACAACCTGAGACTTTTTCTATATGAAAATGTTTCAAAATCTCCAGACTTTTTCTATAACAAAAATGGCTTAGAATCTCAGACTTTTTCTACAAGAAAAATGTCTCAGAATCTGAGACTTTTTCTATAAGAAAAATGTCTCAGAATCTATAAGAAAAATGTCTCAGAATCTGAGACTTTTTCTATCTTTCAGAACCTGAGACTTTTTTATAAGAAAAATGTTTTAAAATCTTGAGACTTTTTCTATAAGAAAAATGTCTCAGAATCTTAGACTTTTTTTATAAGAAAAATGTCTCAGAATCTGAGACTTTTTCTATCTTTCAGAACCTGAAACTTTTTTATAAGAAAAATGTTTTAAAAGAGACTTTTTTTATAAGAAAAATGTCTCAGAATCTTAGACTTTTTCTATAAGAAAAATGTCTCAGAATCTGAGACTTTTTCTATAAGAAAAATGTCTCAGAATCTGAGACTTTTTCTATAAGAAAAATGTCTCAGAATCTGAGACTTTTTCTATAAGAAAAATGTCTCAGAATCTGAGACTTTTTCTATAAGAAAAATGTCTCAGAATCTGAGACTTTTTCTATAAGAAAAATGTCTCAGAATCTGAGACTTTTTCTATAAGAAAAATGTCTCAGAATCTGAGACTTTTTCTATAAGAAAAATGTCTCAGAATCTGAGACTTTTTCTATAAGAAAAATGTCTCAGAATCTGAGACTTTTTCTATAAGAAAAATGTCTCAGAATCTGAGACTTTTTCTATAAGAAAAATGTCTCAGAATCTGAGACTTTTTCTATAAGAAAAATGTCTCAGAATCTGAGACTTTTTCTATAAGAAAAATGTCTCAGAATCTGAGACTTTTTCTATAAGAAAAATGTCTCAGAATCTGAGACTTTTTCTATAAGAAAAATGTCTCAGAATCTGAGACTTTTTCTATAAGAAAAATGTCTCAGAATCTGAGACTTTTTCTATAGACTTTTTCTATAAGAAAAATGTCTCAGAATCTGAGACTTTTTCTATAAGAAAAATGTTTCAGAATCTGAGACTTTTTCTATAAGAAAAATGTCTCAGAATCTGAGACTTTTTCTATAAGAAAAATGTCTCAGAATCTGAGACTTTTTCTATAAGAAAAATGTCTCAGAATCTGAGACTTTTTCTATAAGAAAAATGTCTCAGAATCTGAGACTTTTTCTATAAGAAAAATGTCTCAGAATCTGAGACTTTTTCTATAAGAAAAATGTCTCAGAATCTGAGACTTTTTCTATAAGAAAAATGTCTCAGAATCTGAGATTTTTTCTATAAGAAAAATGTCTCAGAATCTGAGACTTTTTCTATAAGAAAAATGTCTCAGAATCTGAGACTTTTTCTATAAGAAAAATGTCTCAGAATCTGAGACTTTTTCTATAAGAAAAATGTCTCAGAATCTGAGACTTTTTCTATAAGAAAAATGTCTCAGAATCTGAGACTTTTTCTATAAGAAAAATGTCTCAGAATCTGAGACTTTTTCTATAAGAAAAATGTCTCAGAATCTGAGACTTTTTCTATAAGAAAAAAAGTCTCAGAATCTATAACTTTTTCTATAAGAAAAAAAGTCTCAGAATCTATGACTTTTTCTATAAGAAAAATGTCTCAGAATCTGAGACAATTTCTATAAGAAAAATGTCTCAGAATCTGACACTTTTTCTATAGGAAAAATGTCTCAAAATCTGAGACTTTTTCTATAAGAAAAATGTCTCAGAATCTGAGACTTTTTCTATACGAAAAATGTCTCAGAATCTGAGACTTTTTCTATAAGAAAAAGGTCTTAGAATCTGAGACTTTTTCTATAAGAAAAATGTCTTAGAATCTGAGACTTTTTCTATAAGAAAAATGTCTTAGAATCTGAAACTTTTTCTATAAGAAAAATGTCTTAGAATCTGAGACTTTTTCTATAAGAAAAATGTCTCAGAATCTGAGACTTTTTCTATAAGAAAAATGTCTCAGAATCTGAGACTTTTTTTATAAGAAAAATGTCTCAGAATCTGAGACTTTTTTTATAAGAAAAATGTCTCAGAATCTGAGACTTTTTTTATAAGAAAAATGTCTCAGAATCTGAGACTTTTTTATAAGAAAAATGTCTCAGAATCTGAGACTTTTTTTATAAGAAAAATGTCTCAGAATCTGAGACTTTTTTTATAAGAAAAATGTCTCAGAATCTGAGACTTTTTTTATAAGAAAAATGTCTCAGAATCTGAGACTTTTTTTATAAGAAAAATGTCTCAGAATCTGAGACTTTTTTTATAAGAAAAATGTCTCAGAATCTGAGACTTTTTTTATAAGAAAAATGTCTCAGAATCTGACACTTTTTTTATAAGAAAAATGTCTCAGAATCTGACACTTTTTTTATAAGAAAAATGTCTCAGAATCTGAGACTTTTTTTATAAGAAAAATGTCTCAGAATCTGACACTTTTTTTATAAGAAAAATGTCTCAGAATCTGAGACTTTTTTTATAAGAAAAATGTCTCAGAATCTGAGACTTTTTTTATAAGAAAAATGTCTCAGAATCTGAGACTTATTCTATAAGAAAAATGTCTCAGAATCTGAGACTTATTCTATAAGAAAAATGTCTCAGAATCTGATACTTTTTCTATACAAAAAAAGTCTCAGAATCTGAGACTTTTTCTATAAGAAACATGTCTCAGAATCTGAGACTTTTTCTATAAGAAAAATGTCTCAGAATCTGAGACTTTTTCTATAAGAAAAATGTCTCAGAATCTGAGACTTTTTCTATAAGAAAAATGTCTCAGAATCTGAGACTTTTTCTATAAGAAAAATGTCTCAGAATCTGAGACTTTTCCTATAAGAAAAATGTCTCAGAATCTGAGACTTTTTCTATAAGAAAAATGTCTCAGAATCTGAGACTTTTTCTATAAGAAAAATGTCTTAGAATCTGAGACTTTTTCTATAAGAAAAATGTCTTAGAATCTGAGACTTTTTCTATAAGAAAAATGTCTTAGAATCTGAAACTTTTTCTATAAGAAAAATGTCTTAGAATCTGAGACTTTTTCTATAAGAAAAATGTCTCAGAATCTGAGACTTTTTCTATAAGAAAAATGTCTCAGAATCTGAGACTTTTTTTATAAGAAAAATGTCTCAGAATCTGAGACTTTTTTTATAAGAAAAATGTCTCAGAATCTGAGACTTTTTTTATAAGAAAAATGTCTCAGAATCTGAGACTTTTTTTATAAGAAAAATGTCTCAGAATCTGAGACTTTTTTTATAAGAAAAATGTCTCAGAATCTGAGACTTTTTTTATAAGAAAAATGTCTCAGAATCTGAGACTTTTTTTATAAGAAAAATGTCTCAGAATCTGAGACTTTTTTTATAAGAAAAATGTCTCAGAATCTGAGACTTTTTTTTATAAGAAAAATGTCTCAGAATCTGACACTTTTTTTATAAGAAAAATGTCTCAGAATCTGACACTTTTTTTATAAGAAAAATGTCTCAGAATCTGAGACTTTTTTTATAAGAAAAATGTCTCAGAATCTGAGACTTTTTCTATAAGAAAAATGTCTCAGAATCTGAGACTTTTTCTATAAGAAAAATGTCTCAGAATCTGAGACTTTTTCTATAAGAAAAATGTCTCAGAATCTGAGACTTTTTCTATAAGAAAAATGTCTCAGAATCTGAGACTTTTTCTATAAGACAAATGTCTCAGAATCTGAGACTTTTTCTATAAGAAAAATGTCTCAGAATCTGAGACTTTTTCTATAAGAAAAATGTCTCAGAATCTGAGACTTTTTCTATAAGAAAAATGTCTCAGAATCTGAGAATTTTTCTATAAGAAAAATGTCTCAGAATCTGAGACTTTTCTATAAGAAAAATGTCTCAGAATCTGAGACTTTTTCTATAAGAAAAATGTCTCAGAATCTGAGACTTTTTCTATAAGAAAAATGTCTCAGAATCTGAGACTTTTTCTATAAGAAAAATGTCTCAGAATCTGAGACTTTTTCTATAAGAAAAATGTCTCAGAATCTGAGACTTTTTCTATAAGAAAAATGTCTCAGAATCTGAGACTTTTTCTATAAGAAAAATGTCCCAGAATCCGAGACTTTTTCTATAAGAAAATTGTCTCAGAATCTGAGACTTTTTCTATCAGAAAAATGTCTCAGAATCTGAGACTTTTTCTATCAGAAAAATGTCTCAAAAACTGAGCCTTTTTTTATAAGAAAAATGTCTAAGAAACTGAGCCTTTTTTTATAAAAATGTCTCAGAATCTGAGACTTTTTCTACACAAAAAACGTTTCAGAATCAGAGACTTTTTCTATACAAAAAATGTCTCAGAATCTGAGACTTTTTCTATTTGAAAAATGTTTCAGAATCTCGGAATTTTTCTGTAAGAAAAATATCTCTGAATCTGATAGATTTTCTTCAGAAAAAATTTCCCAAAATCGAAGACTTTTTCTATAGGAAAAATGTCCTAGAATCTGAGACCATATCTATAGAAAACCTTTTTTCATACCATTTCTATAAGAGACCATTTCTATAGAAAAAACTTTTCTCAGACCATTTCTCTACAAAAAATGTGTAAATATCTGAGACCTTTTCTATGAAAAAAAACTCGCAGCACCTGAGACTTTTTCTATAGGAAAAATGTTTCAGAATCTGAGACTTTTTCTATTTGAAAAATGCCTCAATATCAGAATCCCCAAATCGGAGACCTTTTCTATGTGAAAAATGTCTTAGAATCGGTGCCTTTTTCTGTAGGAAACATGTCTCAGAATCTGAGACTTTTTCTATAGAAAAAATTTTAAGAATCTGAGGCTTTTTCTGTAGAAAAAATTTCTCAGACTCTGAGACTGTTTCTATAGGAAAAATGTCTCAGAATCTACATCTTTTTCTGTAGAAAAAAAAAATTCACACAATCTAAGACTTTTTCTATAAAACAAATGTTTCAGAATATAGGAAAAATATCCTAAAATCTGAGATATTGACTTTGGTAGAGAAGACCACAAAAAATATGAATGTGTCGGCGTTTTGAAAGATCACATCGAAATTTTATTAAAGTTTCCCAGCTTTGGCCTGTTTTTTGAGCATATCGGTATATACAACTATATTTACTTTACATCTGAGGTGTAGGGTATGTTAAGTAATTTTTGTAGAAAATGGTATGGCAAATACTTTTGTGGAACACATTAACTCTCTAACTACCCTTCACAATGGTATTATTTTGATTCAGGTTCGACTTTAATACGTATTATAAATTTTTTGTTTTTTGATTTAAAAAAAAAAAAAATTGTATTTTTTATTATGTATATTATTTTTAAAGAACTTTTCAAATTTCTTAAAAAAAAAATTAAAACTTTTTCAACAATTTGCAGAATTTTACTAAAATTTTTAAATCTTTTCTATTTTTCAAAAAATTATTTTGATTAAAAATTTTGATTTTGCAAAAATTAATATTAAAGAATTCTTTTGGATTTTTTAGAAAATTTCTGAATTTTCCATAAATTTTTAAAATTTTACTGATTTTATCTAATTTTAGCGAATTTAATTTTCTAATTTTTCTAATTTTTTCAACTTTTAATTTTTTTATTTTTGTTTTCCTGTGATTTCGCATTCTCTATTTTTCAACTGATTTTTTAAAGGACTAATCTTTTCAAAATTGTTCTTATTATTCTTGAATATTTCAGACTTATTTTTATTTTTTCTGTTAATTTTCCGTTTTTTTTTTTTCTTTTCCAAAATTTTTTTTATCATTTTATAACTTTTCTGATTTTACTAAATTTTTAATTTTTTTTGGTTAAATAAATTTTTCATGTATTCACCCATAAGGAAATATGATATTCAATGAATATGTGTATTTTTGTAAATGTATGTGTTGTGTTGTCAGTACAATTATGTTGTCTTAGTAAATACTTTACAAAATGTTCACACGTTTTTCCATTTTTTTTTATATTTTTTTGTCAAGAAAATGTGATAAATACTACGTTTGTACCCATATGAAAAAAAAAAATAAAAGACATGGACCAAAATGAACTAAAATTGAAAAAGCTTTAAAGAAAATATCAAATGACACACATACGTGGACATTAGGGTGTGCCGTTAAATTTAAATTTATGAATTTCATGTCGTAATACCTGCCAAACGATGGCAGGAAAAATATTTGCAAGGTCATCTTCAATCAGCAACCAGCGGTCAAAATTTTTTTTTACCGAATTCGGCTCAAAAATTCGAAAAATATTTTAAGAAAATGCTAAACTGCGATTTTGGTCCACACACACAGAAAACAAATTTGCCAATTTCCAATCGAAATTCGGTTGATACAACTAAAAGTCGGCTGCTACATTTGAATGTAGGTGGTCACAATTAAATATCGGTAGTCACAACTGAATTCGGTTGATATAACTGCCTTTTTATTGAAACATCCAGAAAATTCGGTTGTCCTGTTACTTTGCTATTCCCTGCAAAACGAATTGAAATATCAGTCGAGAGTATAAAAGATTCGGCACCGAAGAATATAACACTCTCACTTATTTTATGTACATTTGTTAAACAAATAGAAAATTTTTGTGCGAAAAGCTTAGACTTGGTGAAAAAGTTTTGGTAAAAAAAAAAAATGATTTTTTTCACGAAAAACAAAATTATGTTAAAAAAAATTAATGAACCCAAAATTTTTGGTGAAAAAAAATTTTGATGAAAAGAAAAATTTTTTGATATAAAAAAAAATTGATGAAAAAAAAATTTTTTGGTGAGAAAAAAATTGATAATAAAAAATTTGATAAAAAAAAAATTTTTTGGTGAGAAAAAAATTGATAATAAAAAATTTGATCAAAAAAATTTGATAAAAAAATTGATGAAAAAAAATATGATAAAAAAAATTTATGAAAAAAAAATAATGAAAAAAAATTTATGAAAAAAACAATTTGATCAAAAAACAATAAAATTAATGAAAAAAAAAATTTTGATAAAAAAAAAATTTTTTGATGAAAAAAAAAAAAATTATGAAAAAAAAAATTTTTTTTGGTGAAAACTAATAATGTTACTTTTTATTCACAAGCTGGTGAAAAACGGTTTTATTCACCACGAGGTGAATTATTATCCAAGTTACAAACCCAAGTAATTAAAATTTTTGGTTTTAAGAAAATGAAAATTAATGAAAAAATTGATGAAAAAAAAATTTGATAAAAAAAAAAATTGATGAAAAAAAAAAAATTTGATAAAAAAAAAAAATTTATGAAAAAAAAAAATGTTTGTTGAAAAATAATTATGTTACTTTTTATTCCCCAGCTGGTGAAAAACGGTTTTATTCACCACGAGGTGAATTATTATCCAGGTTACAAACCCAAGTTACAAACCCAAGTTATTAAAATTTTTGGTTTTAAGAAAATGAAAATAGTAATTCTTGTTTTTTTTCGTTAATTGTTAGCTTATATAGTCAAACTGAGGTGGCGTCGTCCAACTTTTTTAAATAAGACACCAGCCTAAAAACACTATCATGTTAATATGACCCAGCGTCTGAAAATTTTTCTTTAGAAAATATGCCTCAGAGTCTGAATAATTTTCTATTAAAAAAATATTTCAGAGTCTACAACTTTTTCTATAGAAACAAAAAGCCCAGAATCTGAAAAAGTTTTTATAAAAAGATGTCCTTGAATTTAATTGCAAGACTTTTTCTTTAGAAAGAATATTTCATAATCTGAGACTTTTTCTATAAAAAAAATTCTGTTTTTATACAACAAAAAAAAGATCTTAGAATCTGAGACTTTTGCTATAAAAAAAATTTTTTCGCAACAGAGCCTTTTTCTATAGAAATATTCTTTCTAATATTCATTTTTAACAAAAAATGGCTATAAATCTGAAAATTTTTGAAATGAAAAATTTCTCAGAATCTGAAAAGTATTCAATCGAAAAAGTGTCTGAGTATCTATTGCTTTTTCTACAGGAAAAATCTCTCAGAAGCTGACAGTTTTTCAATTTTTTTAAAAAATAATTAATTTCATTTTCAATTAATATTTTTGTTTTTTAACTGTCTACATTTTACATAAAATCAGAAATGTACTTCTCCCAGGAAAATTTTTTGCAACAAATTGATATAACAATAGATTCTTGAGTATATTCTCCGGTAATCAAAACAAAATTTTCAATGTAAAATTTTTTTTCAAAAAAAATACTTGCTCTAAAAAACGATTGCTTTTGGGACAATTTCAAACAAAAACAAGTATGAAAATTATAGTCGGTCAAGACCGACCATATAATAAATACCCTACACCAGAGATTCCCGGAAAATGGGTCCAAAGTTCAAACATGGACTGATTAGATCTACATTTTGTCAAATCTTTAATAAGTGTAAAAAGCACTCACAAATCAAATTTGAGTGGAATGAGCTTCTTTTTGTTGACATAAAACCGCTTCAACTGAATATCGGGCGAAATTTTCACATGGGACCTAAGTCCAAAAATGGTCCGATTAAAATCAGATTTGATAAGGTTATTTAAGTACGCGTTTAACATACACAAACAGAATTTTAATTAAATATTTTCTATTTTCATGAAATTTTAGAGATTTATGTGAAAATCGGGAAGGTGGTTTGTATGGGGGCTACAAGAAGAACTGGTCCGATTTCTTTAAAATTCGGAATGGTGATTTGTGTGGATGAAACATGATTACCTGCCAAATTTCGAAAAGATACCTATTAAAATGCGGTTATTAGAATCATTTGAGCCAAAACTAAAGAGGACCTTTGTATGGGGGCTAGGTCTAAATATGGACCGATTTTTTCCAATTTCAATAGGCTTCGTCCTTGGGCCAAAAGAGGTTTAAGTTTCAAATTTCAAGTCAATTGATTGAAAATTGCGACCTGTATCGTGTTTACACCGTTTACATGGACAGACAGACGGACGGACAGACGGACGGACGGACAGACGGACGGACGGACGGACATCGCTAAATCGACTCAAAAAGTGATTCTAAGTCGATCGGTATACTTAAAAGTGGGTCTAGGACCAATATTTCGGGTAGTTACAAACATCAGCACAAACTCATTATACCCTGTACCACAGTGTGGTGTAGGGTATAATCATTGATTCTGGAATGTGAAGTAGAATCGGTTGCAGGGTAATATGATGCGTTCTGGAACCGATTATTTGGAATAAAAAATTAGATAAAAAAATTTGATAAAAATTGATGAAAAAAAATATGATAAAAAAAAATTTATGAAAAAAAAAAATTAATGAAAAAAAAAAATTTGATGAAAAAAATTAAAAAAAAAAAAATTGATGAAAAAACAAAAAAAAATTGATGAAAAAGAAAATTAATGAAAAAAAAAATTGATGAAAAAAAATGGATGAAAAAAAAAATTGATGAAAAAAAAATTGATGAAAAAAAAATTGATGAAAAAAAAATTTGTTAAAAAAAAAAATATGAAAAAAAAAGTTTGACGAAATAAAAAATTGATGAAAAAAAAAAAATTTGATGAAAAAAAAAGTTTGATGAAAAAAAAAAAAAAATGATGAAAAAAAAAAATTAATGGAAAAAAAAATTTGATAAAAAAATAATATTGATGAAAAAAAAATTTAATAAAAAAAAAAAAAATGAAAAAAAAAATTGATGAAAAAAAATTTTTTTTGTGAAAAATAACTATGTTACTTTTTATTCACCAGCTGGTGAAAAAGGTTTTATTCACCACGAGGTGAATTATTATCCAAGTTACAAACCCAAGTTATTAAAATTTTTGGTTTTAAGAAAATGAAACAGTAATTCTTATTTTCTTTTTCGTTAATTGTTAGCTTATATAGTAAAACTGAGACGGCGTCCTGCAACTTTTTTAAAATTAGACACCAGCCTAAAAACATTATCATATTAAAAATTCGGACATAAATTTTGTTCGAAATACGTAATTTTTTCCAACTTTGACAGCTGGTTGCCTTCTGAAGATGACCTTGTAAAATTTTTTAAAAAATTTCCCCAAAATCAGCTCTAACGTAGCCATCGTTTGGCAGGTATTACGACATTAAATTCGAAAATTTAAATTTGACGGGACGCCCTAACCGACATACACTCAAAGGATACACCCTTATCTCACATAAATATGTGGTCAGAGATTTTATTTTGTATTATACAATTTCCATTTAGTTTTACGTTTTTTTAATATTTTTGTATTTTTATTTCAAGCTTAAGTGAAAATTTTTCATATGTGTGTATGGGGCTGCACACAAAAACAGTTACTCACGAAATTAAGTGTAAACTTTGAAATACAAAAAGTGGTCTGGAATACAAATGTTGCCCATAATATGATAGTTAGATGGTTAAAATGTTCTAAAAAAACCAACAAAAAAAATAAAATTTTTCAGATACAAGTATGCATTTTTTAGTTCCAAAGTACATTTTTTAAATTTTTTTGACATTTTCCTATAAAAAAAAAAAAAATCAGAAACTACAGTGGGCCACAAATACTACCGATAAGTTTTCAAACCCCTTTAGAATTTTTGGTCTACTAGTAGTCTACTTTAATTTTTATACCCTCCAACTACAGTATGGGGGTATACTCACTTTGTCATTCCGTGTGTAACGCATCAAAATATCGGTCTAGGACCCCCATAAAGTATATATATTTATGATCAGTGATCGATTCTAAGACATTCTAGCGTTGTCCGTCCGTCTTTAGTTAACACGATGCAGTCTAAACTAAAAGAGCTAGACTTCCGACATTTGGCACGAATATGTCCTATATTCCTAGGCAGGTTAAGTTCGTAAATGAGCAAAATCGGACCAGGGGGAAAAAAGTTCCCCCTTGAAGAACTAAACCAACCTCTGAAAAATACCATTTTTTTACATGATTTTTTTGTGTTTTTGTTTAACAAATGCAAAATTTTTATGCTACAAGAAATTCAAAGTCCTGTATTTGGACCCAAAGAATTACAAAATGTCGTTTTTTCGGTCCGCCCCCCTTTTATGGGCGTGGAATACATTTTTTTTAAATATTGATAAACTTGCATTTCATTAGCGCAAAAAGCATAAGAATGAATTTTTAAACACATATTCGAGAGGAAATTTGCCCCCCCCCCCCAATTACCACTACCAACCCCTCCCCCTAAAAAAAACGCCCCTGGAATTTTTTTTTTTTGCATTTTGGAGGGTATAAAGGATTCGGCACAGCCGAATTTAACACTCTTACTTGTTTACAGTTTTTTTGATATTTTCCTATAAAAAAATCAGAAACTACAGTGGGCCACAAATACTACTGATAAGTTTTCAAACCCCTTTAGAATTTTTGATCTACTAGTAGTCTAATTTATTTTTTTTGTTTTGTCTAGTTATATGTACGTTAAATTTCTTAAGTTACTGTTCATAAGTGACTGTACGTATTTCATATTAAAGCACGTACTAACTTCATATACGTTTTCAGAGTTGTTTTTTGTACTTTTTTTCTTACATTTTGTATAAACACTGTTATGCTTTTTATATCCATTCAATACTTTATACATTTATTTTATAACTTATTAAAAAAATAAAAATTTGTTTCATAAAGTTGTTGCTGTTGTTAGTGTCGTTTATTTTTGGTTCCTGTTCTTCTTTGGTGCATTAACTCAACTTAACCTCATGTTTTATAATGGAAAATATAAACAATTTTTGTACAACAATTTTGTTTGGATTTTTATTTTTATTTTTTTTTTTTCTATAAATTTAATTGAATCCATATTTTATCATAACAGTATTTTTAAATAATTCTAAGTTTTAGAGTAAATTTTTAAGAGTTTAACAAATTAAGGATTTGCATATTTGAGTATGCTTTAAAAACTATAGTTTTTTGAGAAGATAAACACAGAGAAAGAAAATTGTTTTTAAAGAATTTTAGATAAATATGAATTTTTTCTGTTAGTTTTTTTATTATAAAAATTGGTCTACTTTTTTGGGGGTGGTATGAGGGATGGTCAGAGACAGGTTTCAGGATAAAGATTTCCGGTTCGTTGGAAAAAGTATTTGATAACGGAATATAAACTAATAAAATTATGTAATTAACTGTTTGTAGTTTATTTAAAAAGTTTTACGTTTTGTCGTTTTTTAAAGAAACACGTAGAAAAGTTAAATTCGACTTTCCGAATCTATGAATACCCTCCACAATGCCCTTCTTAAGTGAGAGTAAATTTTATAACGTGAAAACAATAACATTTTTGATTAGAAATATATTATTTTGTGTAAAAAAACTTTTTTTTAAGTAATTTTTGAAAAAAAAAAATAATAATTTACTAAAATTTTATTTTTGAGTGTAAATTTTTTTTTAAGTGTAAAATTTTTTTTTTATTGTAAATTTTTTTTGGAGTGTATTTTTCTTTTTTTTTTTAGTGTAAAAATATTTTTGAGTAACAAAAATACGTTGCAAAATATTTTTGTGACTTACCAATGTTTTTAAAACATGTTTAACGGGTTTTCAACACGTGAATTTAAGGTGAAACTAATCTGATATTTACGGTTTTGCTAATAACTTTTGAAGCACTGCACCGATTTTGCTGAAACTCAACACGAACCAGGCCAGGGGAACGCCAAATATATATGCCAAGCTTCAGCATTCTCAGAATTGCCTTTCGAAAGTTAGCGTGTTTTTTATCTCGTAAATTCACGAAAAACCCTTGCCAAATTCAGTCTTTTGCTCATAACTTTTGAAACACTGGACCGATTTTGCTGGATTGCAATATTAACCTGACCAAACGCCCAACATTGTGACAAACTTCAGGAGCCAACATTGTGCCAAACTTCAGGAGCCTCCGTAAAGTCTTTCAAAAGTTAGCGTATTTTCAACAGACGGGCTGACGGACGGACATCGCTAGATCGTCTTAAAATCGAACGAGGATCATGAGTATAAATACTTTATGGGGTCCTAGACCAATATTTCAAGGTGTTACAAACGGAATGACAAACTTATATTCCACGTCAAATGACCCGCAACAGAAAAACATGGGTCCCGTAAATTTCTGAATAGGTTGTTTGGATAGCCCTATATGGAACTAAGAAAATTGCGTTTTTGGTTTTTCTAATTTTGATCAAATATTTATCACATTAAAACGGAATGCACCACAATCTCAAAAATTTACATTCATATATAGTTTTGTATGGGCTATCGACTAAATTTTAGTTTTTGGAAAATTTTCAGAACCCTTTCTGAAATTTTCCATTTTTTAAAAAAGTCAATTTATCAAAAATCCGTCCACCTTTTTTTATTTTTTTTTAGGTTTAGATGTTTGTCCATCCACACAAAAAAAATCAGACACGCGTTTTTCGTTTTTTTCGAAAAAATCGCATTTGAATTTAAAATTTCATAACAATTTTGTAATTTGCTTGTATTTTCTTGTTTTAACGTTGCGAATGAGTATTATTAATTGCATAAATATTACTCATACGCTCTGTTGAAACAAGAAAATACAAGCAAATTACTAAATTGTTATAAAATTTAAAATTCAAATGCGATTTTCTCGAAAAAAAAAACGAAAAACGCGTGTCTGAATTTTTTTTTGTGTGGATGAACAAACATCTAAACTTTTAAAAACAAGTTAAAAATAAAAAAAGTGGCCGGATTTTTAATAAATTGATTTTTTAAAAAACGGAAAATTTCAGAACTGGTTCTGAAAATTTTCCAAAAAAAAAAAATTTTAATGGATAGCCCATACAAAACTATATAAGAATATAAATTTTAAAGATTGTTGTGCATTCCGTTTTAATGTGATAAATATTTAATCAAGGCAACTCGCCACAAATTTTACCATTTTCCCAATATTTGACCACGCCTCCTGATCCCAGTTTTTGAAAAATTGAAAAACCAAAACCGCAATTTTCTAAGTTCCATATAGGGCTATCCATACAACCTATTCAGAAGTTTACAATACTCATGTTTTTTTCGCTGGACATTTGGTGTGGAATGCCTCATATACCTCTATCACTAGAGTGGAGGGTATAAAAACATTTGTTTAATGTTTAGTTTTTTCAAATGACTATTTCTGTTTTTTGTTTCAAAAATAACAACATCTATATATATAATTTCCCTATTTGTGTGTTCCTCTTTTTTTGTCTATCCAGAGCTTTTTGAAGCCAACTGATGAGCTACAAAGCTGAAAATTGGCATGCATATAGTTAAACACCTGGGGCAGATCCTAACGTAGCCGGATTTTCGATTTTTGGCCTGTGGGCGGAGAAATAAGCGGAAAAGTGGGCGTTGCAAAACTCAATTTTTTGACATTTTTGCTCAATTTAAAGCCCCCTAATGACCTAGGAAGCTGAAAATTTCCTAGAATATAGTCCTAACGATACCGCATATCCCCAAGTAATCGGATTTAAAATGTTCGCAATGTGGGCGGAGAATTGGAGGGAAAAGTGGCGTGGCAAAATTGTGATTTTTTAACATTTTTACTCCTTTTGAAGCCCCCAAATTACGTAGGAAGCGGAAAATTTCATAGCATTTAGTTCTAACAATGAAACATATCCTGAAGTAATCGGACTTGCAGTTTTTAGACTGTGGAAGGAGAATTAAGAGAAAAATGGGGCGTGGCAAAATTGTGCTTTTTAACATTTTTACTAATTTGAAGACCCCAATGACCTATGAAGATGAAAATTTACATTTAAGCTTATTGTAAAGTCCTCTTATGACTGAAAATTTCCTAGCTGAAAATTTCCTAGCATATAGTCCTATCGATGAAACATATCCTAAAGTAGTCGAATTTTAAATTTTTGGACTGTGTGCGGAGAATTGAAAGGAAAATGGGGAATGGACAAAATTGGGATTATTAACATTTTAGCTTATTTTGAAGCCCCCAAAGGAAAATGGATAGCGTATAGTGCTAACGATGTTGTATATCCTGAAGTAATCGGATTTTAAATTTCTCGACTGTAGACAGAGAATTAAAAGATGAAAGAGCGTGAAAAAATTGGGTTTTTTAATATTTTAACTAATTTAAAGACCCCGAATGAAAATTGAAGATGAAAATTGAAGATGAAAAATGGCATGTATATAGTAGGTTTCATGGGGAAGATTCACACGAACCTGGATTTTTGATATCCAGTGTATGGGTGGAGAATAAGAAAGGTAAAGGGGCGTGGTAAATTTATTTCCATATATTTTCTGTACATATAACTTTTTTTTTGTGTTTTTCTTATTTTTTGTGTATCCAGCACTTTTGAATTTCATTAATGGACTTATAAGCTTAAAATTGGCATGTATATAGTAAAACACCAGGGACAGATTCTTACGAAGCCGGATTTTTTGCCTGTGGTCGGCGAATTACGAGAAAATGGGGACTTGGCAAAATATTTTTTTGTTACATTTTAGAGTATTTTTAAGCTCCGCCCCTATGAATTAGGAATCTGAAGTCCCTAACATGTAGTCCTAAATATGTCCTGACACTAGACCATATCCTAAAGTAGTCAGATTTAAATTTTTGGACTGTGGACGGAGAATTAAGAGGGTAACGGGCGTGGATACGAGTATAGTACTAACGATGGAGCTTATCCTAAAGTAGTCAGATTTAAAAATTTTGAAATATGGACGGAGAATTAAGATAAGAAACGGGCGTGGAAAAATTATGTTTTCACATCTTACCTAATTTTGAAGACACCTTATGACCTTGAAAGATGAAAATTGGTATGCATATGGTACGGACTATGGCAAAGATAAACACTGACCTGGATATCCAGTGAAAGGGCGGAGATACCAAAAAAAAAATCCGTTGTGAATTTTGTTCAGTTTATATATATAATCTGTAACGTAGCCGGATTTTCGACAGGTGGAGTGGCGGAAGACGGCGAAATTTAGTTTTTAAACATTTAGGTGGTTATTCATAAAAACTAAAATATAACTAAAGTAGGTTTATTTGACAGATATTGCAGGCATATTTGTCAAATAAACCTACAATAAGTCTACTATAAGTGTTATGAATAACAGCCTCAAACTATTTCTGAAACCCCTAATGACTAAGGATGCTGAAAATTGTAAAGCATAAAGCAAAGACTAATACAGACTCGACATAAGTGACAGATGTCAAAAAAGTAGTTCTGAACCATATGGTTAATATTTTCAAATTATTCTACGAATTAGGTTAAAAAGAGAAAACTGATATAACGCGCCATAAGAAAAATAGATGCCAGATCGGATTTTGTTGTTTCACTCACTCCTAAGTCGTAGAAAGTGTTGCCATGTTAGCGTAAAACGGACTTAAAACCGCTGTGTTTTCTCCTAAAATCGCTTAGTTTTCCCCCATTTTTTCTTATAAAACTCTACTGTCGAGTCTGTATATTGTCTGTGCATAAAGTATTGACAATGGATCATACCCTTATGAATTCAGATTTAATATTTAAACTATGTACGGAGAATTATAAGGAAAAATGTATGTGAAAAAATTGTGTTTTTTAACATTTTAGCTAATTTTAAAACCCTTCATGACTAATTGTAAGAAATATACAAATTTCTTTGTATATAGGAGTGACGATGGGACATATCCACACGATGGATTTTTGATTTCCGGTTTAAGGACGGAGAGACGAAATGGGCGTGCTAAATTTAGTTCTAAAATTTTATTAATAAAACCTTTTATACTCATTAAATTTTTTTTCCAGTTTAGAAAATATATTGATGTAACTCAATGTAGCAATATTAAATTTTTGAAGCACAAAACATAATTTTTTATAAAGTTTAGTAAAAAATTAGAATTATTAAGAAAAGTGATTTGGTGTTCCGCCTGGCAGGGACAGGCTATTCGGCTAGTAAAAAATAAAGACTTTCATTATTTTTGTTCTATAAGTAAAAATAAGTGATTTTTCTTTAATTTTAAATGATTTGAGTACGTTATTTTTTTTTATAAATTGTTGGATTTTTTTAAGGAAACATCATTAGTTTTTACCTATTTGTGTGGGTAATTTTTTTTTTGTAGAAAAAAAATTCAAAAAATTATTTATAGAAAACATTTTTGTATCAAGTGACTTTGGCACGATGGGTAGAGTGTCTGGCTAGAATGTAGTTGATTGCGGGATCGATTCCCCAAAAATTTTATTTACACTTTTTTTAAATAAAATTCAATAGAAAAATTGTAAAAATAACCTACGAAATCATTAATTTTTAATGTTTTCGTATATATTTTTTTAATTTGTTGGTTAAAATACAATCATTAATTTTTAATGTTTTTGTAGGTTATTTTTTTCCAATTTGTTGGTAAAAAAATTTAAGAGACGTTATTTTTTAATGTTCAATGTTATTTATTCTAGAAAATTTTATTAACAGAAAAAATAAATGTTGATGATTGTTAAATCAAATGAACTCAAATGTTTTATCACTTGTTTTAAATATGTTTTTCATTTGTTTTTGCCTACAAAATATTTTATATATTTCAGTTAAGTCAAATTTATCTGTTAGGAAAAAACTTTAGTTCATGTACCTTAAATGTAATTCCCCAATACATTGAAGAATTTCTTACCGCCAATAAAATTTTGCCTAAATGTATTCAATAATAGTATTATTCTAGCTAGAGGCCCAAAAATACTTCTTTTTATGATATTCTCATAATACCGTCCAACAGATAATATTAAACATGAACAGGATGATATACGTCTGAAAGAAGATATTAAATAGAGTAAAACTGCATTTAAAGTTTTTCATTTCGTGATCCTGTTTCCTTTTAAAAGGACTTTAAAGTTTTTAAGGATACATTTTGAAAAATATTTCTGAAATATTTTTATTTGTCCTAGGATGACACTGGTGATGGCAAATGAAAGAGGAGGACCTCCCCTAAATTTTCCATTTTTTTTTATTTTACCATATCAGGATAAAATTATGTGAATAAAGTCTTTTGAAAACCTTATCGAAATGTTTTGTTGAAAATTTTGAATGATATTGAGAGATAAAGTCTTGAAAGGACGTACGTCCTTTTCCTGATATATCTATATTAGAGTGTCCCTTATTTTGGAAATGTTGGAAATCTTGAGACGGTACCCGCTCATTTTTTTCCTTTTGACTTAAAAATAACTCAGGAAAAATTTTACGCCCCTAGGACCACGCCTTCCCTACGCGACGGGCCCTTAAAGAGCGGGGCCTAAAAAATCATTTTTCCATACAAACCAAAAAATTTTTTTTTTGATTTTTAATTTTTTTGTTATTATTTATTATATTACTTGGTTTGCTTATTCACAACAAAAAATTTGATTTTGGTGGGATAAGTCTTTCAGCGCTAAAAAATTTTTCGCAAAAAAAAATTTTGAGCCGCCGGGGTCCTACAGTAAAAAATTTTTAAAAAATATTTTTTTTTAGTTTTGACCAGCAACGGTTTTAGCTGCTATGTTGCTTTAAATGATATATATTCATAAAAAAATATTTTTTGTATCTGTGACATCTTAATCGTGTTCTAAAAAAGGGTAAAAAATGCATTGATGATTTTTTTCGATACACGATAAAAATGTCACAAATATGAATAATATTTTTTTTGGAATATATATCATTAAAAACAACATAAAAACTAAAACCATTGCTTTTCAAAACTAAAAAAAAATATTTTTTAAAAATTTTTTACCGTAGGATTCCTACGGCTCAAAATTTTTTTTTTCGAAAAAGATAAAGATGTCACAGATATGAATAATTTTTTTTTTGGAATATATATCATTTAAAGCAACATAGCAACTAAAACCGTTGCTGGTCAAAACTAAAAAAAAATATTTTTTAAAAATTTTTTACTGTAGGACCCCGGCCGCCCAAATTTTTTTTTTGCGAAAAATTTTTTAGCGCTGAAAGACTTATCCCTCCAAAATCAAATTTTTTGTCGTGAATAAGCAAACCAAGTAATATAATAATTAATAACAAAAAAATTAAAAATAAAAAAAAAATTTTTTTGGTTTGTATGGAAAAATGATTTTTTAGGCCCCGCTCTTTAATGATCGCGTAGGGAAGGCGTGGTCCTAGGGGCGTAAAATTTTTCCTGAGTTATTTTTAAGTCAAAAGGAAAAAAATGAGCGGGTACCGTCTCAAGATTTCCAACATTTCCAAAATAAGGGACACTCTAATCTATATATATAATTTCCCTATTTGTGTGTTCCTCTTTTTTTGTCTATCCAGAGCTTTTTGAAGCCAACTGATGAGCTACAAAGCTGAAAATTGGCATGTATATAGTAAAACACCTGGGGCAGATCCTAACCTAGCCGGATTTTTGATTTTTGGCCTGTGGGCGGAGAAATAAGCGGAAAAGTCGGCGTGGCAAAACTCAATTTTTTGACATTTTTGCTCAATTTAAAGCCCCCTAATGACTTAGGAAGCTGAAAATTTCCTAGAATATAGTCCTAATGATGCCGCATATCCCCAAGTAATCGGATTTAAAATGTTCGCAATGTGGGCGGAGAATTGGGGGGAAAAGTGGCGTGTCAAAATTGTGATTTTTTAACATTTTTACTCCTTTTGAAGCCCCCAAATGACGTAGGAAGCGGAAAATTGCATAGCATTTAGTTCTAACAATGAAGCATATCCTGAAGTAATCGGACTTGCATTTTTTAGACTGTGGAAGGAGAATTAAGAGAAAAATGGGGCGTGGCAAAATTGTGTTTTTTAATATTTTAAATAATTTGAAGACCCCAATGACCTATGAAGATGAAAATTTACATTTTAGCTTATTGTAAAGTCCTCTTATGACTGAAAATTTCCTAGCTGAAAATTTCCTAGCATATAATCCTATCGATGAAACATATCCTGAAGTAGTCGAATTTTAAATTTTTGGACTGTGGGAGGAGAATTGAAAGGAAAATGGGGAATGGACACAATTGGGATTATTAACATTTTAGCTTATTTTGAAGCCCCCAAAGGAAAATGGATAGCGTATAGTGCTAACGATGTTGTACACTGAAAGAATTTTGTTCATTACGGCTATGAAAACGTACATTGATTCTATGAAAAAAATCATTAGAAGTGAGCCAATGATGCCCTTCATAGAATCTATGAATCAAATTCATAGAAACCAGAAACCTATGAAAAAGTTCATAGGCTATAGAAAAAAAAAATATTATTCAATTCTATTTTTATTTATTTTATTATTTCAATTTTATTTTTATTTATTTGTATTATTTTATTTATTTACAATTTTCTATTTTTAAAAATTTATATGTTTTTTTAACTTATCCTCCCCCCCACCGAGATTCGAACAGGGAACCTGTTGTTCGTGAAGCTTAGTCTCTAGCCACTTAGCTAAGTTATATAAACAAGTAACAACACTTAAGATCAAATTTGATTAGTATATTGAGTTTGTGTCTATGCTCTGTCACAATGCTCTGCCAAAAGCTGTGTGTGTGTTTGTACATAGAAAACAAATATTTTGTGTATTTACAAAAATGAAGCGTTATAAAACCAAGCGTTAGTTGGCGAGATTTTTCTTCTTTGGTGGCGCTGATAGCTAAGGCGTCGACAATTACCACTTCAACCGGTAGGTCTTGGGTTCGAGCCCCGGTCAGGGCAGCAATGATATTTTTTTAATGTTTTTTTTTATTTTTTTTTTATTTTTTTAATAAATTTATTTAACTATTTTAATTATTGTAACATTATTTTAATTATTAAAAAAATTAAAAGGCATATTGATGGCATTTTCTTCTATGAATGACATTCATTAATTCTATGAATTTTTTCTATGAATTTAATAAAATCTATGAATAAAATTCTATGAAATATTTCAGAATACTAATGAATATTCATTCAGCCAATGAATTATTTCATAGATTCTATGAATTTGGTTTTATGAAATTTGTTCATAGATATAATGAACAATAATTCTTTCAGTGTATATCCTGAAGTAATCGGATTTTAAATTTCTAAACTGTAAACAGAGAATTAAAAGATGAAAGAGTGTGAAAAAATTGGGTTTTTTAATATTTTAACTAATTTAAAGACCCCGAATGAAAATTGATGATGAAAATTGAAGATGAAAATTGAAGATGAAAATTGACATGTATATAGTAGGTTTCATGGGGAAGATCCACACGAACCTGGATTTTTGATATCCAGTGTATGGGTGGAGAATAAGAAAGGCAAAGGGGCGTGGTAAATTTATTTCCATCTATTTTCTGTACATATAATTTTTTTTTTTGTGTTTTTCTTATTTTTTGTGTATTCAGCGCTTTTGAATTTCATTAATGGACTTATAAGCTTAAAATTGGCATGTATATAGTAAAACACCAGGGATAGATTCTTACGAAGCCGGATTTTTTGCCTGTGGTCGGCGAATTATGAGAAAATGGGGACTTGGCAAAATATTTTTTTTGTTACATTTTGGAGTATTTTTAAGCTCCGCCCCTATGAATTAGGAAGCTGAAGTCCCTAACATGTAGTCCTAACTATGAAGCATATTCTAAAGAAGTCCGATTTAACATTTTTGGAATGTAGACGGAGAGTTGAGGGGAAAAGGGACAAGGCAATATTGTGTTTTATTTTTTTTAATTTAACTAACTTTAAAGCATATTGTCCTGACACTGGACCATATCCTAAAGTAGTCAGATTTAAAATTTTTGGACTGTGGACGGAGAATTAAGAGGGTAACGGGCGTGGATACGAGTATATGGAGCTTATCCTAAAATAGTCAGATTTAAAAATTTTGAAATATGGACGGAGAATTAAGATAAGAAATGGGCGTGGAAAAATTATGTTTTCACATCTTACCTAATTTTGAAGACACCTTATGACCTTGAAAGATGAAAATTGGGATGCATATGGTACGGACTATGGCAAAGATCAACACTGACCTGGATATCCAGTGAAAGGGCGGAGATACCAAAAAAATCCGTTGTGAATTTTGTTCAGTTTATATATATAATCTGTAACGTAGCCGGATTTTCGACAGGTGGAGTGGCGGAAGACGGCGAAATTTAGTTTTTAAACATTTAGGTGGTTATTCATAAAAACTAAAATATAACTAAAGTAGGTTTATTTGACAGATATTGCAGGCATATTTGTCAAATAAGCCTACAATAAGTCTACTATAAGTGTTATGAATAACAGCCTCAAACTATTTCTGAAACCCCTAATGACTAAGGATGCTGAAAATTGTAAAGCATAAAGCACAGACTAATACAGACTCGACATAAGTGACAGATGTCAAAAAAGCAGTTCTGAACCATATGGTTAATATTTTCAAATTATTCTACGAATTAGGTTAGAAAGAGAAAACTGATATAACGCGCCATAAGAAAAATAGATGCCAGATCGGTTTTTGTTGTTTCACTCACACCTAAGTCGTAGAAAGATTTGCCATGTTAGCGTAAAACGGACTAAAAACCGCTGTGTTTTCTCCTAAAATCGCTTAGTTTCCCCCCATTTTTTCTTATAAAACACTACTGTCGAGTCTGTATATTGTCTGTGCATAAAGTATTGACAATGGATCATATCCTTATGAATTCAGATTTAATATTTAAACTATGTACGGAGAATTATAAGGAAAAATGTATGTGAAAAAATTGTGTTTTTTAACATTTTAGCTAATTTTAAAACCCTTCATGACTAATTGTAAGAAATATAGAAATTTCTTTGTATATAGGAGTGACGATAGGACATATCCACACGATGGATTTTTGATTTCCGGTTTAAGGACGGAGAGACGAAATGGGCGTGCTAAATTTAGTTCTAAAATTTTATTAATAAAACCTTTTATACTCATTAAATTTTTTTCCAGTTTAGAAAATATATTGATGTAACTCAATGTAGCAATATTAAATTTTTGAAGCACAAAACATAATTTTTTATAAAGTTTAGTAAAAAATTAGAATTATTAAGAAAAGTGATTTGGTTTTCCGCCTGGCAGGGACAGGCTATTCGACTAGTAAAAATAATAAAATAGGAAAATTAGGGGAGATCCTCCTCTTTCATTTGCTATCACTAGTGGCATCCTAGGACTAGTACAAAAATTTAAAAAAAATATTTTATAAAATTTAATCCTCTAAGACTTTGAAGTCCTTTTAAAAGGAAACGGGATCACAAAAATAAAAACTGTAAATGCATTTTTACTACATTTAGTCTCTAGCGTATATTATCCAATTCATGTTTAACGACTTTTTTAATTTTTGTCTGACGGTATAATAAAGTTTGGTATTGTTAACTTTATCTTTAACGAATTGTTAAATTATTTCTATTTACTGCATCATTTATGGTGTGAGCCACTGTACTTGTATGCAAATATGACTTTACAACAAATGAAATTTTATTACTCTATGATATTTATATTTATTCTTAGAAAAATTATCATTATTATTATTGTGGTTCGCACATACATTTAAAATTGTTCTATTTTTAGACAATATTTAAAGCAAAAAAAAAAATAATATTACGTTGCAAAACATAATAAAAATGCAAATTTTTTTCTATTTTTATTTTATATTCGCCTGCATATTTTCCAAGCATAATTTAATGATGGTATCAGCGAAAAAAAAATTTAAATCAACCAGTAGTTTGTGTTAATCCAACGTTTCGATTGGCTTCAGATTTTGGGTATTAAAATGGATTAGAAATGATCTTCAGTCAAGCAAGTGAAAAGCTAAATTTGTCATGAAAAAAAAAATTTACTATAAAAATATGTTTTTAATTTTTATTTTTGTAAAAAAAATATTTTTTTTTAGTTAACTTTTTTTATTCATATTTTTTAACGTTAAAAAAATATATAACAAAAAAATTTACTAGAAAAATATATTTTTAATTTTTATTTTTGGAAAAAAAAAATATATTTTTTTTTTAACTTGACTAATTTTCCACATTGCTAAGCCGGACATTGCTAAGCCGTATAAAAATCAATCGGGGAAAAATTATAGACCTATGTACTTTATGGGGTCCTGCATAGATATTTCGAGGTGTAAGAAAGGGTATAACAAACTTATAAATACTCTATAATCTTTCATGTCTATATAAATAAAAATCAATTGTCGTTCGTTGGTAACAGCATCAGTTGAGAACGGATGGACCGATTTGGATGATTTTTTTTTTGAAATGTTCGTCATTGTCCAACTTAGGTTTTTACGTAAAGAAAATTTGACCACGCCCACTTTTACGCCCACTTTTTTTGATTTATATAAAATCGGAAAACGGCTGCACCGATCAGGGTAATTTTTTATTTTAAGGTTCATAATAAAGTATTTTAAGTTTTTACTGAAAGAAAAATCGACCACACCTACTTTTACGCCCACTTTTTCAATTTATCTGAAATCTGAGAGTTGCTGGACCGATTTGACTAAATTTTTTTTAAATGAATTATCATCACATTTCAACTTTGGTTTTTACGAAATCAGAAATTGAACACGCCCACTTTGGCTAATTTTTGTTGCAAATGTTCGTCATAATTCAACTAAGGTTTTTACGCATAGTAAAATTTCTCACCCTCACTTTTTTTATGTATCGAAAAAACTATACCGGGTAGCCCGATTTGGTTATAGCCCGCAAAAGATTTTTAAGGAAAGAACAATTGTCCACGCCTATTTTTACGCTCACTTTTCCCGATATATATATTTTCATTCATGGAATGGCTGGATCAATTTGTCTAATTTTGTTTTTAATGTTCGTCATAGTCCAACTAAGATTTCCGTAAATAAAACAATTTTCCATTTCTACGCCCACTTTTAAACGGATGGACCGAGTTGGTTAAATTCAAATAAGGTTTTTATGCTATAGAAAAATAAAATATAGAATAATAAAATATAGAACAATAAAATATAGAATAATTAAATATAAATTAAAATCAAATGTACATAGTTCGTTCTTATCGCATCACTTGAGAACTGACCGATTTGAATAATATTTTTTTAAAATGTTCGTTTTAGGTTTTTTTCGAAAAAAAAATAATCACTCATACTTTAACGCCTCCTTTGATCGATTTGACTAAACATTATTTTTTATAGTCATAGTCCAACGAAAATAAAAATTTTTCACGCCCACTTTTATTTCGATATATCTAAAATAGAAAAAACGGCAGGGCCGATTTGGCGTATTTGGTATTTGTTGACGTTCGTGATAGTACAACTAAGGTTTTAACGAAAGGAAAAATTGTCCACTCCCACTTTTTTCAATACATCTAAAATCGGCGAACGATTGGCCTGATTTGCTAATTTTTTTCTTTTATGATCATTATTGTCCAAGTAAGGACTTTACGGAAATATTTATTGTCCTGAGAAAAGTGTCACGGAAAAGCGGAAAATCCGGGAAAACTATAAAGGTTTGTTTGAACTTAAGATAATAGCTCACGATAAGAACAAAGAATATGCGTAATTTATTTTTGTGTTTTTCGTAATGATACTAAAGAAGTTTTAAATTTAAACAGTTCGCAAAGTCGAAGACATAGTATTTTTTTTAGTTCCCAAAATACAATTTGAAGATGATTATCTGCCTAATCGGGTATTTAAAACCACGCCCACAAATTTTTCTAAGCCAAGAAATTCATTACTTTTTTTGCAGGGCTATATATTTAAAGCGAGACGAAATATAATACACTCAAAATAAATTCTCTGTCCAATCAGCAGAAAAATCTGCTGAAATACACCCATTTTGAGCCATATGAGAAATCTACTGATTTTAGCAGACACGGTTTGCTAAATATCTGTCATAAGAGGTGAATAAATATAACAAGAAAAAAAAAACACATACGACGCCAGCGAGCATCGAACTCGCCACCTTCCGATTTGAAAGTACACTTCTTAACCAATACGCCACGGAAGCTTATACTTTTATCTGGCGTTTTAGCTATTAAACATGTGTGTTGTTCGACAGCAGAGAAATCTGATTTTAGCAGAAATATCTGCTGATTTAAGCAGAAAAATCTGCTGATTTTAGCAGAACAATCTGCTGATATCAGCAGAATAATCTGCTGATTTCAGCAGAACAATCTGCTGATTTCAGCAGAGCAATCTGCTGATTTCAGCAGAGCAATCTGCTGACAATCTGTTCTGCTTTTTTTTATATAAAAAATTTCTTGAAAAAATTATGAAATTCAGCAAACAAAATCAGTATAAACATAGTAAAATGTCTGTTATTTTCTGAAATTGAATGACAGAGATTTTAGTAAAAATATCCTTCTCAGCAGAACAATCTGCTAAAAGATTGTTAATTCAAATTGAAAGTCGTTTTACAGATTTTTTGACAGAGTTTTTCTTTTGAGTGTACTTATCTTACATTTGGGCCAGCAACGCGGACCGGGCCAGCTAGTTTATAATAAATATGGCGATCCTGACAACAAAAACTATTTCCTAATTTCTTTCCATACAATTGTGCATCTAAACGCCTTAAAAATATATATTTTTATACCCTACAACTACATTATGGGGGTATTCTTTCTTTATCATTCCCTTTGTAACGCATCAAAACCTGGGTCCGAGGCCCTTATAAAATGTTACAGTTATTAGCGATTATTTACAATTTTCTATAGAAAATTCTATATTTATCGATAACGTTAAAAATTTCGTAAAAAAAATTTTACTAAAATAATTTTTTTAACGAAATTTTTAACGTTATCGATAAATATAGAATTTTCTATAGAAATTTTTAAATAATCGCTAATAACTGTAACATTTTGTATAGATAAAAATTTTTTGTATTTATTTTTTTTGAAAAATTTTAAATTATAGATATCGATAACTACAAAACTTTCTATTAAAAATTTTAAATAATCGATATACCGAAAGCTATAAAAGTTTCTATAGGTAATTTCATACTATCGATATACCGATAACTAAAAAAAAATGTGTATAAAATTTTATATTATCGATATACCGATATATAAAAAAAAATCTATTTAAAATTTGCGATATATCGATAACTATTAAATTTTCTATGGACAGTTTTAAATTACCAATATATCGATAACTATAGAATTTTCTATAGAAAATTTTAAATTGTCGATATATCATTAACTATAAATTTTTCTGTGGAAAAATTTAAAGCATCGCTATAGCTATAAAAATTTTTTACAGAAAATTTTAAATTATCGCTATACAGAATACTGTAAAATTTTCTATAGAAAATTTTAAATTGTCTTTATGTCGATAACTATAACATTTTCTATAGAACAGTGTATATTATCGACAGCTATAAAGTTTTCTGTAGAAAATTTTATATCGATAACTATAAAATTTTCTATAAAACATTTTAAATTATCGATATATAGATAACTGTAAAATTTGCTATCAAAAGTTTTAAATTACCTATCGATAAATCGGTAACAATTAAATTTTCTATGGGAAATTTTTAAATTATCGATAATTATTAAATTTTTTATAGAACATTTTAAATTATCGATAACGATAACTATTAACATGTCTATATCAAATTTCAAATTATATCGATAACTGTTAAGTTTTCTATAGAAAATTTTAAATTATAGTTACATCGATAACCATGAATTTTCTATAGTAAATTTAAAATTATCGATATGCCGATAACTATGTAATTTTTTATAGAAAATTTAAAATTATCGATAATTATAGAGAGCTTTAAATTATCGATACATCGAAAACTATAGAATTTTCTAAAGAACATTTTAAATTATCGATAATGATAACCATAAAATTTTCTATAGCAAATTTTAAACTATATCGATAACTATAAAGTTTTCTATAGAAAATATTAAATTATCGTTACATCGATAACCATAAAATTTTGAATTATTTTATAGTTATCGATATATGGATAATTTAAAATTTGCAAAGGAGTTATCGAGATATCGATAATTTTTTATAATTAAATAAAGAAACTCAATAGGTACCGATATATCGATAACGAATAATTTTCTATAGAAAATTCTATAGTTATCGATGAATCGATAATGTAACTAAACAATTTTCTTTAGAAAATTTTAAATTATTGATAACTATAGAATTTCCTATAGAAAATTTTCAATTATCGATATATTGTTAACTATAGAATTTTCTTTTAAAATTTTAAATTATCGAGAACTAATGAATTTTCTAATAAAATTTAAAATTATCAATATATCGATAACTATAGAATTTCTATAGAAAATTTTAAATTATCATGATATTGATAACTATAAAATTGATATATAAATAACTATAAAATTTTCTATAGAAAATTTTAAACTATCGTTAACTATTGAATTTTCTATTAATTTTAAATTATCGATAACTAAAAAACTTTCAAAAAAAAAATTTAAATTGTCGATATATTGATATTAAATAAAATTTTCTATAGAAAATTTTTAATTATCGATATATCGATAACTATAAAATTTTCTTTAGAAAATTTTAAACTACCTTAAACTCTAATTAAATAAATGAATAATACATCTACAATTACCTTAAACTCTTTTAAAAAATATATCACTAAAATATAGAATTTGCTATAGAAATATATTGATAATTATCAACAACTATTTTAGAAAACAAGAGGTACGACCATCATTTCAATATATTTCGGACATGCTGAATCGAATGGCGTACTCCGTTTTTCGATGTATGGTACAGTTTTCTAGTAAAATGTCATTAAGGATTGGCTGATTTTCAGCTGCTTTTTTAACAAAAAAAAATTCCAAAGCTAATGATTTTTAAATTTTATGGCATGGAAAACAAAGATATAATTTGTAGCAATATTTCTAATATTAATTTGGTTTAAAGCTTTTCATCTTAAGCCCTTAAATTCGTGGATTTCTTCCTTTTTTTAAGTTTTCGCGAAATTAACCGCTAAATTGGTCTCTGATAAAAAAACTTGCATTTTGTGGATCATAAAGGCGTCTATGACACTACGAATAGTGGACAAAAAACATCTATGTTATATGGACCATCATGAAGAAAATCGCGAAAAACCGTTTTTTTGTATATGGCAGCATCACTTTAGGAGATGATTTGAGGCTTCATCTTTTAGTATATAATATGGGAACCTTAAACAATGAACTAACCCAAAATTTGTCCAAAAAGGTTTTCATTTGCCAAAGTTATCTTAACAAAAACTATAATTATTGTATCGCAAACACTGAAATAACAGTTTTTGTTAAGATAACTTTTGCAAATGAAAACTTTTTTGGCCGAATTTTTGGTCAGTTAGTTGTTTAAGGTTCCCACATTATATACTAAAAGATGGAACCTTAAATCATCTCGTAAAGTGATGCTGGCATATACAAAAAACGGTTTTTCGCGATTTGCATCATGATGGTCCATATAACATAGCTGTTTTTTGTTCACTATTCGTATTGTTAGGGATGCATTTTTGATTCATTAAAAGCAAGTTTTTTATCAAAGACCAATTTGGCTGTTAATTTCGCGAAAACCTAAAAAATGAAGAAATTCGCGAATTTAAGGGCATAAATTGACAAGCTTTAAACCAAATTTGCATAAGAAATGTTGCTACAAGTCATATCTTTGTTTTCCATGTCATAAAATTTATAAACCATTTACTTTGCAAATTTTTTTGTTAAAAAACTGTCTCGAAATCAGCAAATCTTTAACGACATTTTGCAAGAAAACTGTACCATACAGCGAAAAACGGAGTACGCCATTCGAATCAGCATGTCCGAAATACATATGGGGCAAAACGCGTCAACGGTCCACACCCAAAAACAAATGTTGCCCGATTCAAGTATAATTTTGGCAAAATATTAGGTTAATGATAGGTAGTATAAATTACAAATATAAAATTTGTTGTTGAAATATTGGCAGAGTTACAGGGTTGGAAAGTTTTGATGTTTTTGAAAAGAATATTTTTTGGTGAATTTTAATTAACACTTTGATGAAACAAAAATTATAATTTAAAAAACTAATTTTAAAGTATTTTTGATGGCCTTTAAAATGGCATTTGTGGTTTTTTTGAAAAAAATAAATTTGACCTTAAAATTCAAGGTCAAAATATTAAATTGTAATTATCTTATAAGGGTCGCACCTTTTAGTTTTTTTCACCAAGCCCATTAGAAAGCTTGACATTTTTTTTAATTTCGGTTTTTTTTAAAAAAATGTTATGTATGATACTTTATGAGAAATCAATTTTTTAGGAGTATATAACACTCAAATTGTACTGAAATCGCTTTAATCTGCATATAATAACAACAACAAAAATCAATGCGTAGATAAAGTGTGCGTTGTAAACACACACAACAAACGTTGTACGCATAAAAAATAAGGAAATAAGTACAGTTTGGGTGTTATGTACTCGTAAAAAAATTGATTTCTCATAAAGTTTCATACATACCATTTTTTTTAAAAAAACCGAAATTAAAAAAAATTTCAGTCTTTCTAGTGGGCTTAGTGAAAAAAATTTAAAAGTGCGACCCTTATAAGATAATTACAATTTAATATTTTGACCTTATATTTTAAGGTCAAATTTATTTTTTTCAAAAAAAACACAAATGCCATTTTAAAGGCCGTCAAAAATACTTTAAAAGTCGTTTTTAAAATTATAATTTTTGTTTCATCAAAATGTTAATTAAAATTCACCAAAATATGTTCTTTTCAAAAACATCAAAACTTTCCAACCCTGTAACTCTGCCAATATTTCATCAAAAAATTTTATATTTGTAATTTAGAATACCTATCATTAACCTACTATTTTACCAAAATTATACTTAAATTGGACAACATTTGTTTTTTGGTGTGGACCTTTGACGCGTTTTGCCCCATATATAGAAATGATGGTCGTAACTCTTGTTTATTTTTTAGTGTTCCGCAGTGTAATTGTAAAAGTTTTTATAAAAAATTTCAAATTACCGATATATCAATAATTATTAAATTTTCTATAGAAAATTTTAAATTTAAGATATATCGACAAATATTAAATTCTCTATAGAAAATTTTAAATTATCGATACATCGATAACGATTTAATTTTTTATAAAAAATTTTAAATTATTGATAACGATAACTATTAAATTTTCTCTAGCAAATTTTAAATTATATTGATATCATAAAGTTTTCTATAGACAATTATACATCGATAACTATAAAATTTTCATAGAAATATTTAATTAGCAATATATCGATTACTACAGAATTTTCTACAGAAATCTTTAAATTCTTGATATGTTGATAACTATAGAATTTTCTATACAAAATTTTATATTATCGATTTATCGATAACTTAACATTTATTTATAGAAAATTTTATATTATCGATATATCGATAACTATACAATTTTCTATAAAAAAAATTAAATTATCGATACAAAAATAACTATACAAAGTTCTATAGAAAATTAAAAATCGATTTATCGGAAACTAAAAAATTTTCTTTAGAAAAATTTAAACTATCAATATATCGATTGCTATAGAATTGTCTATAGAAAATTTTTAATTATCGATATTTTTTTTTTAAAATTTCAAATTATCTATAACTAAAGAATTTTATAAGTATATAAAACCTTAAATTATCGATATATAGATAACTATAGAATTTTTATAGAAAATATTAAATTATCGATATAACTATATAATTTTTTATTGAAAATTTTGAACTTTTAATATATCAATAAACTATAGAATTTTCTATAGAAAATTTTAAATTATAGATACATCGATAACTATAAAATTTTATAGTTATCGATATATCAATAATTCAAAGCTTTCTGTATTGATATATCGACAATTTATAATTTTCTGTAGAAAATTCTATAGTTATCAATATATCGATGATTTAAAATTTTCTATAGAAAATCCTATTGTTATCGATATATCGGTATATCAATATATAGTTAATTTAAAATTTTCTATAGAAAATTGTATAGTTATCGATATATCGATATTTATAGTTATCTATATGTTTATAATATGTTTATAATAAAATATTCTATAGCAAATATGTCAATATATCGATAACTATAGAATTTTCTGTAGAAAATTTTAAATTCTCGATATATAGATTCAGAAAGTTTTGAATTATCGATATATCTATACTACATATTTTTTTTATAAAAAATTTAAAATTTTAGTATTTTCTATAGAAATTTTAAATTATCGTTATATCGATAACTATAAAATATTCTATAAAAAATTTTAAATTATCGATATATCGGTACCCAGTTGGCAACGTCCTCGAGCCATCGTCAGTGACGGAGCGATGACATGTCAGAGTCACACCTGACCTCCACAAGACATCTCTATGTACTGGGTTGAGGACAGTTTCATACAAATTTTCAAAATGTCCTCACTCAAAGTCAGCAGTGGTCAGGGCTGACCTTCTGGGGACATGTCACTTAAGACTTCTTTGGGGAAATGTCTGACATAGGTCATGCGAAAATACAAAAAAATTTCGTATTTCCTTTAGTTTTTACTTTTATCCATTTTCCTTTATAAATTATCTTTCTCATATTTAGAAAAAACTTTTTGCCTTTTTTAGTCCCAACTGGATTTGAACCTGGAACCTCCAGTTTATTAGTCCCACACCTAACCACTTGTTCCAAACTTTATTTTAAAAACTGTTTGTCTATTTGTTACTTTTATTCTACTTGTTAGATTTTGATTTTATTTTAATTAAGTCGATAATATTGCCATCTTTTCTTGGAAATTGAAGAGTTGCCCAGATTTAAAATTCTAATTTATTATACTGCTATTCTGAAGACATTTCCTTTTAGACGTCTTAGAGGAATTGTCCACACTCTTAAAGCAAACATTCAGTGCTGACAATGTTAGGACATGTCATCAAGGATTGCCTATGATTTGTCAGAACCTGAAGACATTTCCTCAAGGAATCACTGTGGAAATTTCCTCAGTGACACATTTTCCAACTGGGTAACTATAAAATTTTCTATAAAAAAAAACTTTAAATTATTGCTATATCAATAACCATAAAATTTTCTATTGAAAATTTTAAATTATCGTTATATCAATAACTATAAAATTTTCTATGGATAATTTTCTATTATCGATATATTGATAAATTCAGAAAATTCTATAGGTTATAAAATATTCGACCCCGCCGAATTTAAAACTCTCACTAGCTGTATTTTCAGTAATTTTTTTGTTGAGTAGAATATTAAGTCTGCATCAACACATCAAAAAAATATCTATAGGACATTATCACATATACATTTGATTATTTTAAGGCTTGGTTAAAAGTCAGCCAGTCGTTTAGTTGTTTGGTTAGTTGTTGAATTGGAAACCGACTACAGGAAAGCTAGCTGTCAGAATAATATAGGCAATGATGTTGATGATGATGATGACGATGAACAAAAAAATAATGCATGGAATAAAATTTGCTAGTGTATTAAACCCAAAAAAAAAACTAAAAATTAAATTGAAAATTGCTATAAATGCATGCAAAAGTAGCCGAATAATGAATAAAACGCATAATAACTGTTAGAACGAAATAGAGAAAAAAAATAAGTAAGAATTGTGTTTAATACAGACAAATCCATAGCAGTGAGTGGAACAAGTAAATAAATGAATGAAGTTTGGTGAACAAGTGCACGTTTTCACACTAATTTAACTTTTTAATTAGAAACAGTTTTCTATGAATTTAATTAGTTTATGTATTTTTTTTTTCTATATTTTGGTTTCAGCACAAAAAAAATGCATAATTGTATGTGCAACAAAGTTTTTAATGTATAAGAGAATTCAACTGAAAAGCTTTGGTAAATATGTTTATATATTTTTTTTTTTGTAATTGAATAATTACAGAGATAAACAATCAGCAATAGTAAAAAAATGGTTTTCCCTTTAATGCTAAATTTAAGGCTAGACTCACTTTATTGCTAGAAAAAATAAAAACAGCATTTAAGTGAAAGAATGTGTCATTTGTAATTCGAAAATTTTATTTGTTATTCAAAAATTCTACTTGTAATTGAAAGATTCCATTTGTTATACGAAAATATCATTTGAAAAACAAGTAGAAAAGATAAATTCGACTAAGCCGAATCTGTGAATACCCTCCAAAACTCGTTTTTTAAGTGATAGAAAAAATTTCTAAAGTGCTATTTTCTTAGAAATATTTTATTTTGAGTAAAAATCTTTTTTTAGTCATTTTTGTCAAAAAAACAAAATTTCAAAAAAATTTTTGCGTGTAAAATTTTTTTGAGCGTAAAATTTTTTTTTGAGTGCTTTTTTTTTATTTAGTCTACAAATATTTTTGAGTGACAAAAATAAGTTGTAAAATATTTTTGAGACTTACCAATGTTTTTAAAACTTTTTTAACGGGTTTTCAACAAGTAAATTTAAGGTGAAACCAATTTAAATTTAAGGTGAAACCAATCTGAAATTCACGGTTTTGCTAATAATTTTTGAACCACAAATCTGATTTTAATGAAATTCAATACCAACCAGACCAGGGGAATGAAAAATATAAAAGCCAAACTTCAGTAGCCTCAGAATTGTCATTCGAAAGTTTGCGTGTTTTTATCTCGTAAATTCGCGAAAAGCCCTAATCGAAAGTCATTATTTTGCTTATAACTTTTGAACTACCAGACCGATTTTCCTGAATTGCAATACCAACCTGAGCAGGTAAATGACCAACATATATGTCAAATTTCAGCAGCCTCAGTAAAGTCTTTCAAAAGTTACAGTGATTTTAACAGACTGACAGACGGACGGACGGACATGGCTAGATCATATTAATATCGATCGAGGATAATGATTTTATATACTTTATGGGGTCCTAGACCAATATTTCGAGGTATTACAAACGGAATGACAAATTTAAATGTACCTTCTATCACTATAGTGGAGGATATAAAAAGAATGGAAAGGAAAAGAGAGTTAACAAGTAAAAAAGTTAAATTCGACTTTGCCGAATCTATGAATGCCCTCCATAATGCCCTTTTTAAGGGATAGTAAATTTTCTAACGTGAAAAATAAAACAATTTTGTTTAGAAATATTTTATTTTGTGTAAAAAACTTTAGTAATTTAAAAAAAAAATATTAATTTTTTTTGAGTGTATAATCTTTTCGAGTGTAATGTTTTTGTAAAAATATTTTTGAGTGCCAAAAATAACTTATAAAATATTTATGTGACATACTAATGTTTTTAAAACATGTTTAACGGTTTTTCAACACATGAATTTTTTTGAACCACTGCACAGTGGCCGAAATGGACAATCTAGCGGCGCTTAATTCGGAAATGTAAAATAATAAAGACCAATGCTTATTTGCGATTATAAAATTTTTAAAGAATTAATTTTTAAACAATATTTATTTATTTTTATGTATTTTGGGAAAATTATGTGAATATTGGGAGGGTGGTTTGTATGAGGCCTAGAAATTAAAATCGTCCGATTCCGTTAAAATTTAGAGCGATTGTTTGTGAATATAAAAAACATTTATCGGTCGAATTTCAATAGGATATCTTGAATACTATTGTTAGGGGTATTTAAGTAAAACTTGAAGGGGACATTTACATGGGGGCTATGGATTAACATGGATTGATTTTGTCAAAATTTAATAGCCCGAGTAAAAATTTTTATATGATGCAATATATATTGATATGTAATACAATATATAATTAAACGCAATTTGATCCGAAAAATGGTGGATGTTTTTGCATTAAAAAAGATCAATTTGTATAAAATATGATTTGATTTCATCCGAGTTTTGACCAGACATTGCCATATATTAGTGGATCTAATTAGATCTAATTGCATAAAAACATGTAAAATCCTGGTGTTTTTTTGGTTTGGGTTGAGTTACACCACAGGTCAACGATACATTCACCAAACATATAATTTTCTTTAAAAAAAAATGTTCGGGTACGCTTCGAACCAGATAGGTGATATACATAATAGGCTGGGTCGTATTCCAACAAAGTGCTCAGATCAACTATTAATAGTGAAAAAAAGTTGGTACAAGTAAATACAAGCAATTTAAAACCAAAATGAACAAAATCGGTCCATGGCTTCCGTTCTCGCATCGCGGGTCAAAATTGCGGTTTTTGAAAAAATGGACATAATTAAAAAAAAAAATTAAATATTTAAAAAAAAATTATTTAAAAAAAGAAACAAATTTTTTGTATCGCATTAATTCAAAGATATTTAGAAAAATTTTGTTTGTTTTTTTCGGACATCGATAACCCACCCAAACGTGAGGCCAAAAAAAACTCACATTTTTAATGTGGAGCTCAAAACTACTTTTTCACTATTTTAAAAATTTAGTGAAACAAAATTTTTAAATATATTAGTTTATCCACTTGATATCATTGAATACATCTCAGGGATTGTAGAAAAAAATTCTTAGTTAAATTCCTTCGTCCAGTTGGTGTGTGGAGCGATTTGAATTTAGCGGATTTCCAGAACATGTGTTTTTATCGACATTTTTGACTAATTTGTAGTTGTTAGCAACATTTTACTTAAATTAACCAACTTTTTTTGTTCAAATTGTTGTTTTGGATCATAGTAGCTCTGCTTTGAAATAATTGGCTTTTTGGACAACGTTAACCCTTGCCGGCACGGGGTTAAAAATTCATCCAATGAAATTTTTGAAAATTCCTCACTCTAAAATCGTGTATCAACATAATTACAAATAATAATCAACAATTACAAATTTATACAAAGTTTTCTTGAAGGACATCTTTAACCCTTGTTGAACAAACGAAAAAATTTCAAACCGCTGTTTTTTTGCTCATAGTCAAATGGACTTTTTTGACATATTAAATAATATGTTTTTCACTTTTAGCTTTACACAGTAAAAACGACGAAGACGTAATGAAATTTCGGATCCCATTTTTTTTTATTTTATTTAGTTTTAAGTATTTGCCGCTTAAGTGCGCAATTGTTGATTATTTAAACACATACACGATTTTAGAGTGAGGAATTTTCAAAAATTTCATTGGAGAAATTTTTTAACCCCGTGCCGGCAAGGGTTAACGTTGTCCAAAAAGCCTATTATTTCAAAGCAGAGTTACTATGGTCCAAAACAACCATTTGAACAAAAAAAGTTGGTTAATTTAAGAAAAATGTTGCTAACAACTACAAATTAGTCAAAAATGTCGATAAAAACACATGTTCTGGAAATCCGCTAAATTCAAATCGCTCCACACACCAACTGGACGAAGGAATTTAACTAAGAATTTTTTTCTACAATCCCTGAGATGTATTCAATGATATCAAGTGGATAAACTAATATATTTAAAAATTTTGTTTCACTAAATTTTTAAAATAGTGAAAAAGTAGTTTTGAGCTCCATGTTAAAAATGTGAGTTTTTTTGGCCTCACGTTTGGGTGGGTTATCGATATCCGAAAAAAACAAACAAAATTTTTCTAAATATCTTTGAATTAATGCGATACAAAAAAATTTTTTTTTTTTTAATAATTTTTTTTTTAAATATTTAATTTTTTTTTTTAAATTATGTCCATTTTTTCAAAAACCGCAATTTTGACCCGCGATGCGAGAACGGAAGCCATGGACCGATTTTGTTCATTTTGGTTTTAAATTGCTTGTATTTACTTGTACCAACTTTTTTTCACTATTAATAGTTGATCTGAGCACTTTGTTGGAATACGACCCAGCCTAATACATAACCCTAACAAGGAAATGTTTAGGAACATTTTAAAAAGTTTCTTATACTTTGCCTTAAAAACTTAGAAAATTGTTGGTTAAATGGAAACATATAGTGTTATATATGGAACAGAATTGGATATATATAATTTTATATTAAATTATAAAGAAAAACAAATTTTGTATTGACCCTCATGTAATTTTATATAATTATATCAACCGTACACCTTTTAATCCGAATCATGATTCAATTATATATTACTACATATGACTGCATTAAAAAAATTTAGAAAATATCTCACGGATGTATAATCATATATAATTTATTATGTTTGTATCAAGTTATATATTGTAATATATGTTTATTTTTACTCGGGCATTTTAAAAAGTTTCTTATACTTTGCCTAAAAAACGAAGAAAATTTTTGGTTAATTGGAAACATATATAGTTTTATATGGAACAGCATAAGCTATATATAATTTTATATTAAATTATACAGAAAAACAAATTTTGTATTGACCCTTATATAATTTTATATAATTATATCAACCGTACACCTTTTAATCCGAATCATGATTAAATTATATATAACTACATATGACTGCATTTAAAAAATTTAGAAAAGATCTCACGCTATGTATAATCATATATGATTTAATATGTTTGTATCAAGTTATATATTGTTATATATGTTTATTTTTACTCGGGAGGTTTTGTTCTTGCGATAAAAGAAACTTAAATTTCAATTTTCAGCCAAATCGATTGAAAATTGTGGTCTGTATCGCGTTTATACTGTTTATTTGGACAGGCAGATGGACCCTAAAAACCGAACAACTTGCGCGAACTAGCACGCCATACTGAAACGTCACAACAAAAATAACCCAAAATAATAAACCAAACAGGAATTGGACCGAATACGATCGAATTTCAAAAGTTGCAGTCCATGAAACTATAGTTTATATCACAAATGTAAACTTCTATAATGAACTAATAATAAACTAGATACACACAGGGCACAAACATTTATTTTTAAGTTAAAACATATCTTTTACTTTCAATTAAAACTTTTTGGCTCAAAATGTATAAACAATTGACTTAAAAGTGTCAAGAAAAACTTACTGAGTAATTTGGCCCCAAATTCCTTTAATACACTTGCTGCAAAAAATGTATATTTGATAGCTTACAGCTGTGCGAATTTTAAGAGAAAAACAAAAGTAAAAACGTTAATTTTCTCTGTAAAGTATGGGTAATCGATACAGTGCAAAACATTTATCAGTTTTAATTTTTTAATTTTGACTTAAACGCCGCTAGATCAGTGATTTCGGCCACAGTGCACTGGACCGATTTTGCTGAAATTCAATACCAATCAGACCAGGCTCGTCTTAAAATCGATCGAGGATCATGAATATAAATTAGGGCGTGCCGTCAAATTTAAATTTTCGAATTTCGTGTCATAATACCTGCCAAACGATAGAGCTGATTGTGAGAAAATTTATGAAAAAATTTCGCAAGCTCATCTTCAGTCGGCAACCAGCGGTCATAGTTGGAAAAAACTACGTATTTTAACCAAAATCCATGTCCGAATTTTTTGACCAAATCGGGCTTAAAAATTCGGAAATTTTGCGTACTTTATTAAAAAAAATATTTAAAAAAAAAAATCCAAAACCGCGAATTCGGTCCACAGTTTAGAGTTGTGTCGTTCACAAATGAACTTGTTCAATTGAACTGTTCACTTAACTGAGCGGTTTATCTAGTTCGTTCATTTCAGTTCTATTAGGCCTTTTCGTTCATTCAGCTCAATTGGTCATTACTTCATTTTTGGTCATTATTTCATTTTTTTGTTTATTTTTTCATTAGGCGTATTTTTTTTTTTTTACAAAAATGTTGTATATTTTTTTAATTAATGTTTTTATTCAACATTTTTGTAATTTTCGAACGAAAGCCAAAACAACAGACATGGTCAAAGTGATTCGTTAACGAACTGTTGAACGAAAATAAAAATTTACCGATTTGAACTAGATGAACAACCAACAAACATGATCAAAATGATTCGTTCACGAACTGTTGAACGAAAACAACAAAAGGGCGATTAAACTAGATGAACTAGGTCTTTTATCTGAAATGAACGAAAATGAGCGCTCACTCAATTGAACGATTAAGCACAAGTCTACCTCAGATGCTGATTTTTACGCATGAAAATTCTTTTTTTATCCAAATTTGTCTCAAAAGTTAGAAAATGTTAAGTGTGTTATCTAAAAAATATAAAAACGCGATTTTCATTCAAAAATGCTGTTCTGGATTTTGGTCTACAGATGCTGATCAGCATTTTCGGACCAATATCGTGTTTTTATATTTTTTTTAATATTTTTTTGATAAAACACTTTTTCCAAATTTTGAGATCAATTTAGATAAAAAAAATAATTTTCATATTTAAAAATCAGAAATTTCCATTTTTTTGCAAAGATCATATTGATTTTTTTAACTAAGTTTATTAGAAAGCTTGATGTTTTTTACATTTAAAACATTTTTCAAAAAATAGATCGAGAGCTCCTTCTTGCGAAAATATTTTTTTTTTGTATAAAAAAACACTCAAAAAGTACGAAAACCACGTGTATTGTAAGTAAAAAAATAAATAAAAAAATATTTTCGCAATAAGGAACTCTCGATCCATTTTTTGAAAAATGTTTTTAAATGTAAAAAACGTCAAGCTTTCTAATAAACTTACAAGGGAAGTCTCCCTGTTGTCACCCGCCGATCTGTATCGAATTGGTTTTATTTTGTAGAGCAGGAAAAATAAAGGGACACGTATTTTTTTAGCGGCCCAAATTTATATTTAGGGGGTGAAAATGAGGGGGTAAGAAAGGGTCATTTTCCAGTTTTTTGCGTTTATCTCCTATATTATACAAAGAAACCTAGTCATATTATATACCAAATGAAAGGTCTTTGGAAAACCTATCTTCGTGTGCCTTCGTCCAAACATGCACAACTTTTCTTCATATTGAGTAAAATGCAAAAATTTAAGGACATTTTTGTTAATAAGTCGGAAAATATTTACTTTTTTGGCACGTTGCACAGTGATTCGTTTCATTGGCAAAAATCAAAAAAAGAAGTATGTCTTCAATGTTGATGATTTTTTGTATTTTTGTAGTTTAATAGTAAACTAAAAAAAATATGTGCTTTTCTGATTTTTAAGAAGTCATATGTTGCCACAAGAGGGCGCTAAAGTATGGAAATTTTAAGCTATTGTGTGTAAACAAAAAAATTGAATTTTATAGGTTTACTAAAATAATTATAAAAAATCGAATTTTAAAAAAATCAATGAACTTTTTTTTGCAAAAGTTACTTAAATATATTTGCTAACAGTTGTGTTTTCAAGTTTTTTGAATTAATCTTAAAATTAATTTTTGTATTGCTCTGAAATCTGTATTTTTTCTACAAAAACCCTAAAAATTGACAAATTTTGATGGAGTCCATAAAAAAAGTTCGTGAGTCAAAAAATTATTTTTTTTTGCTTTTTCGATAGTTTGGACTGTGGTTTATAAGGCAAAACAATAAAAATAACTAAGTTTTTGTCTGAAGTTGGAAAAAAGTAGGGTTTTGTATGTGTCTTTATAAATTTTTTTTAAAAGCTATATTTTTAATGGAAAAAATATTAGAAAAAAAATCCAATATTAAGTATCTTTTCTTTGCACATTGATATATTATATAGTATTCTGTAAAAATATAATAAAAAAATCAGAAAAAAATTATGCAGTACGTGGGCCGTTTTGCTTTAAAAGTTATCTATGACTTTTACTAAAATCCCCAAAATCACCAAATTTTAATGGCCTTCATAAAAAAAGTTCGTGAATAAAATTTTTTTGTTTTTTATTTTTTTTGTAGCTTTAACTATATTTTATAAGATCAAAAAATAAAAATAATAAAGTTTTTTTTTTAAGTTAAAAAAAAAAAATTTTAAAAAAATCTAAAATTGGATTATTTTTTTTATTATTTATTTTATTTACTGTAAATAAATTTAAAAAATACCTCAACATTTTAGTGTTTTTTTATATAAAGGGATTTATTGTATTGAATACTATAACTTTATAGTAATTATTTCGATAAAATAAGTATACAGTGGGCCGTTTTGCTTTAAAACCAGTATTTGATTTTCGTTGGTATCCCAAATCAAAACCAACATTTTTTTTGTGATACATAAAAAAAGTTCGTACTCAAAAATTATTTTTTATTGATTTTTTAAACATCCTGGACTGTTTTCTATACGATCAAATAATAAAAATAACTAAGTTTTTGAAAAAAACGAAAAAAAAATAAAAAAAAAATTTGAAGTACCCAAAAAAATTTTTTTTTTTAAGTTTTTTGTTATTAATGGGGTATGTACTTAGAAATAAAGCAAGTATTAAACGAGTTTACTTAAAACTTATTTTTGAATAAATTAATTTTCGTAATGAAATAGGAAATAAGTGTTGCGAATGTTTTGTTTTTGCAGTTATTATGTATTTTTATATTTTTGACTATATTTAAAAAAAAGGATATATTAACAGCTTTTTTGTTACCGCAAGCAACTCAACGAAATTTGGCACACTTATTAACGCCATTTGATCTAATCTATATTAAAAATTTGATAGTAATTGAAACATTTTTAAAATAGTTACAGCGATTTCAAGAAAAAGGATATATGGCAGCCACGCGAGTCCTTGCTCAGACTAAAATACAAATGTTGAACGTCGATAGTTATCTAAATTTCTAAGACAATAACTAAGTTAGGTAATTTTATATCAAGTTTTGTGGCTAAAACTCCACTTTTAAATTTCAGGATATACGACAGGTACAAATGTCCTTCGACCGATTTGCTCAAAATTTTTATTTTTTTTCTATTAATTAATTTTGTGCTTGCGTACCAAATTTGAAAAATCGTTGACAACTCTTTCTATTTTATTTTTGTGATTAAACTATATTAACACTTTATTGCAGTTTTTAAAAAGGATATATAAATAACTTTTGTTTTACAGAACCGATTTCAGCGAAATTTGGCACACACATTGTCATCACTTATTCAAATATTTACAAAAAATTTCAAGGGTATCGAGTAATTTTTGAGCGATTTACAATATTTTTAAGAAAAAGGATATATGGCAACCATACGAGTCCTTGCTTCAATCTAGAAAAAAATTTACACATAAAATACTATATCAAAATTGGTAACATTGACAAAGTTTGGGAATTTTGTGACCATTTTTGTAGTTTTAATCACATATTTAAATTTCAGGATATATGGGGGGTAGGCGTGTCCTTGCTCCGATTTTTCCAAAAACTCGTTTTTTTCTTGATTAGATAATTTAATGCTTGTGTACTAAATTTCAGAAATCTGCGACCAATATTCTATTTTTGCCCACTCGATATATGGGAACGAATCACTGTGCGTTGTTTGCATCAAGAGATAGGTATTTTAAATACCTTTAATCTGATACCCAATATGCTGATATTAATTTTGAGTAAATAGGCGTAAATCGTAAAAAACTGAAAAAGGTCAAAATCCCCCCATACAAATGAGTTTGGGCTGCTAAAAAAAAAATCATGTCGAATTAATTTTCGTTCTGAACAACATATCCAAATTTCATGAAGATCGGAGGGTGATACCAGGGAGACTCTCCTTGTTAGTTAAAATAATCTCAAAATAGGCGCTTTATAACATTAAATTTTTTTAGTAATTTGACCTTGAATTTTAAGGTCAAATTTATACTTTTTTTAAAAACCACCAATGCCATTAAAAAGACATTCAAAAATACTTTTAAAAATCGTTTTTTTAAATAAATTTTGATCGCATCAAAGTGTCAATAAAAATTCAATCAAATTTGATCATTACAAAAAAAATTAAAACTTCCCACCTCTGTAACTCTAAAAATATTTCCACGAATATTTTTTCATTTGGACTTTATACTACCTACTGATACCCTAACATTTTGGCAAAATTATACTTAATCGGTTTTTTGGTGTGGACCGTTGCCGCGTTTTGCCCCATATACCATCTTTCACTAGAGTGGAGAGTATAAAAAAAGAAAAGTGAAAAAGAAAAGGAAATAATATGAGAACCTTTTCTATATAAAATATCTTAGAATCTTAAAATTTTTTTTAAGGAAAAATGTCTTGGAATGTTAGAAATTTTCTACATAAAAATTTTATCATTTTTCTTTAGGAAAAATTTGAAAATTTTTCTATATAAAAGTTTGTGAATTTGTTTATATGAAAAAATTGAGAATTTTCCTATAGGAATAATTTGCGAATTTTTACAAAATAAAACTTTATCAAATTACTAGAAAAAGTCTCGTAATCCTATTTTACCAATATTTGTCAGTTTTCCTTGTTTTTAACCAAAAAATTTCAATCGAAATTTAAATTTTTTTTTTTTTTTGTAATTTTACAATTTTTCAAGGTTTTTTACAAAAAAACTCGAATAAATTCACAAGAATTCCTAGTAAGTTTTGTTGCGCCAAAAAAGTTTTAAATTAACAATTTTGTTAATAAAAAGATTGTAAAATTACTAATTTTTACTAGAAATTCTCGTAAAATAGGAGGTAGCAAAAAATCAAGTAAGGTCACGAAACCTACAGTGACTAGCAGCTTATTTCGTGTGATAGATATCAGTTAGCAATCCATTTTAGACAAATTCTACAATAATACACCTAAACATTATCAAACAAGTATTTTTGTAAAAAGTGCTGTGTAGGTAATTTACCAAGCTTTAATTTAAGCTTAATTGTGTCCAGATTGAGTAAATATTAAATGTGCTACGAGGGTCGAAATGGAAATTGAAATTATTAAAGGACCTTCTTTAGAAAATTTCTTAAAAATATTTTTAGGTCAATTTTTTTTTAAGTTCAAACATTAAAAATTTAAAAAATAGTCCAGTAAGTTATATTTATTTATCAAATAATTTTTTCAAATATCCAAACAAAAATCACAATTTTTAAAATATAGTAGAATAAATCTGAATTTTTTGACCTCCAATTCTTTTGACCACCTATGTTTTGTAAATAAAGGAAATATCTCATTAATATACACTTAAATTATACTTAAATTATAAAACAATAAAATCTTTTCTTTGTTTACCAAAAATTGGTGGTCAAAAGAATTGGAGGTCAAAAAATTTGGATTTCTTCTACTGTATTTTAGAAATTTTGATTTTTGTTTGCATCATTGGAAAAATTATTTTATAAATGAAAACATATTAGTGGACTATTTTTTTAAATTTTTAATGATATGATCCAATGATCTGTTTTTATTTATTTTTCCAATTTAATTACACATCATTTTTAATAATTGAAACCTAAACAAGAACTGGTAACAATGACCGTCGTCTCGTTGTAGCGAAATCGACCAAGGGCTTTTGTGGGAATCGAACCCACGACCCCTGTTTCATAGGCTAGCACGCTACCAACTAACCTACAGGGGCCCCCTGTTTTTTTAATGTTTGAGCTTGAAAAAAATTGACTTAAAAATATTTTTAAGAAATTTTCTAAAAAAGGTCTTTCAATAATTTTAATTTCCATTTCGACCCTCGTATAACATTTAATATTTACACAACCTGGAGGCCATTAAGCTTAAATTAAAGCTTTATAAACTACCTTCAAGGGACTTTTTACAAAAATACTTGTTAAATAATAATTAAAATTGTTCCTTTACACTTTTCTCAATTCAAAAACCATATCGTCGAACTATATTCAATAAATGCCAACTCGAAAAAGCTTACTGTTCAGGAGAGCTAAAAAACTAGTTATATCGCATATTATTGTAACAAAAAACAATGTACCTTCCATAAGATGGTTTAAATATTCTAAATAATTTTTACATATGCCAAAAATTTTATATTTTGCACTTCTTTGCGTATTTTTCAGAGTTGGCATTTATTACTACTTATGACAAAAAACAAATATTTTTTTAGAGTTGGCATATTTTGTCGGAAAATAAAAATATATTTTTTTTTTGAAAAATTTTTATAATTTTTTTTTTTTTTTTTGGTTTTTGTTATCCTTAGTACGGTAATTGAAAAAACTGAAAAAAAAATTCAAAATCTTTGCATATTTTTAAAAGTTACTAGCTCCGAAAGCCTTTTAATCTCAGAGTGTTCAAATTTGGCACTCTGTAACTCACGCTGTATTGTAATAGGGTCACTCCAAACTAGCTATTTTGAAAGCTTATATCATTGACTTTATTTGCCCCACGCATAATGTTTCAATCTGATAAATAGTTTGAAAGTTACATAAATATAAGCAATTTTTTTTGCAAACATTATTTACCGATATTTTCAAAATGGCAATATCTCGAGAACCAGTCATTTGATATCAAAATCTTTACAAGATTCGTGTTCAGCATGGCAAATGCAATAAGATATATCATCTAATTTTTAAAAAAAAATTTTTTGGAAATTTATAATGGGAGTTGGCATTTATTTTCACCAAAAAAATATGTACTTTGAGTTAGCAGAATAACAAAAATGGATGTAAAACGACAACAAATTATTTTTTTGCTCTGAAATTTTTATGACAGATAGTTATTACATAGGGGAGCTATTTGCCATCGGAAACTCATTTTGGTCAAATTTGAGTTGGCATATTTTGAATATAGGTTCACGATATATAGCAAATCAGAAAATTATAATGCATAATTATAATTAGAGCCTGAGCTCGACTGTCTTTACAGAAACAATAATTTAAAAATAACGACTATAAGTCGCCCTAAGCAATAATCAGCATCTTTGAAAACATGGCAACACCTAACATTTGTGTCTAAAATATAGACCATGTCTGGCAATGTTTGCAAAAATAAGTACTTAGATCAGAATTGATGAAGGAGAGAAAGAAGAATAATGATTACTAAAAATAAAAGTTTGTTTACACATAATTACAATAACAACTCTTCTGTTAGGAAAAACAACAGCAACAACCACACTCGAATTGAAAAAATCAGATTTAGTTGATACTTGCTTTACAGCCTACTTGGCGTATCGGTCTAGAGTGATTGTACGTTACAAGCAGTTAATAGCAAGTATTACAGATGATGGGTTCAATCCTTGTCGGCTGCGATCTGTTAATAATTTTCACATATAGAGTTCTATTGACTATTAACTGAATAAATTTGACATTAAAAGTTTTTCTGAAGATTATTATAACTGGATAATATGAAACTAGTAAGAAACAAACCAGGATGTCTTAAATTTTTAGAAAAATTTAAATTTTTCTTTCACACTTTTCTCAATTCAAAAACCATATATAATAATTGTGTCTATTTTGTTTAACTTTGTCTTGAATGGATTGCTAACACCATACTTGTAAGTTTTATCGAGTCAAAAAATTTTAAATTTACTATTTTATTGGTAAAAAGATTGTAAAGTTACAAAAATATTGGTAAAAAGCTTGTAAAATTACAAGCAATTCTTGTCAAATTGGAAGTAGCAAAAAAAAGTTACAAACTTTTCTTTTTTCAAGGTTTTTTTTTTTGAGTGTAGAAAAAAATTAAAAATATTTCTGGAATTCCCGGTTAAGAACTTTCTACCTTGAAACCTTAGTCTTCTCACATGATTTCTGTAGAAGCTGATTTCTGTGTCAGTGCCAAAGCTAGGCGACTGACCTGCCATAAAAGCTTAGATTATAATACTTATCATCTTCGGTATTAACAGAATATTTTTTTTTATGCAAGTTTTTTTAATTTAATTTTTTTTATTACTTTTGTGTATTTTATATTTTTTTACTGTTGTGATATTTTACCATGATGGTAAAATGTTAGTTTTAGTTAATGTTTGAAATTTTTTTTTTATCTCTTTTTTGCATAGAATTACATGAGCTGTTGGTTTTCTTTATTATTATTTTTATTTACGTTTTATCTAATGAAAGTGGCTTTACACTATACGATTTTACTATATGATTTTCAAATTGTTTTTTATTACTAGAAACACTGTTGTTATCGAGAGGTTTTTACAAGCCTTGACAAAGATTGCTAATTAACTTTCATGCAATCATGAACAGAGATTTGTTTCCTCCAAGTCTTATTGAAATCTTATTAAAAACTCTTATAATGTAAACACTCCCTGGAAAAAGTAAGCTCACGAACTTGTAATTAAACATGAAAATTCATGTTTATTTTTTATTTTTCATTTTTGTTTTAATTAAAACAAACTAAAACCCCTTATTAAGGTGTAATTTTGCATACTCTTGATGGTATTAACAGTATTAAAACACTAAAAAACTATATAGTCCCGAGTAAAAAAATTGATATGACACAATATATAATTTAATATGGGTTCGTGTCTATTTTGATATAATCTTATACGAAAAATGGTTTCATAAGATTTGATCGAATAATATCTAATAATATCAGTTTATATAACTTTATATCGACTTTGATACGAGTTTTGGTCTAATCCAATGATATAAAATTATATCAGAATTATATTAAAATGTATACAATTTTATAAATCGGATGTTTTTTTTTAGTTTTTAATAAAAAGTTGAAAAATTAAAATAATAAAAATAAGTTGTTCTTTGAAAAAAAACTTGGAAAAATTTCAAAAAATGGAGTCATGTTAAAATTTATATAAAACACTTAGAAAATATTTTCAAAAAAATTTGTCCTTGGAAAAAACTTAGAAAAATTTGAAAAAATGGAGTTATATAAAATTTTATATAAAACACTTAGAAAATATTTGCGATAAAAAAATTTCCTTGAAAAAAACTTAGAAAAAAATTAAAAGATGGAGTCATATAAAATTTTATATAAAACACTTAGAAAATATTCGTGATAAAAAAGTTTTGCTTGGAAAAAACTTAGAAAAATATAAAAATATGGAGTCATATGAAATTTTATATGAAACACTTTGGAAATATTCGCGATTAAAATATGTTCTTGGAAAAAACTTAGAAAAATTAAAAAATTATGGAGGCATATAAAATTTTATATAAAACACTTAGGCTTTTATTCATAATACTTAAAGTGTACTTAAAGTAGGTTTATTTGACAAATATTCATGCAATATCAGTCAAATAAACCTACATTATATTTAATTTACTCATTATGAATAGCCCAGTTAGAAATTTGGAATGATGTATGGGACCAGATGTTGCAACATATATTTATGTATGGCGATATCTTACAAAAACCGCATAAAAAATTTATTATATAGATTTATCTCGCAATACATAGTGCCACACATGATCATATATGAAATAATATGACTATATAAAAGTATATAAGATCATATTAAAGTTTTTTTACTCGGGTATATATTATTGATCTATAAAGCTTTCTTAAACATTCTAGTAATATCCATCTATTTGTTTGTCTTATTTGTCGATAACAAAAAGGTTTTGATGAAAAAAAGATTTAAAAAAAAAAAATATTGATGAAAATAAAAATATATTGATTTCTTCATCAATATTGATGAAAAAACATATTGATGAAAAAAAATTATTGATGAAAAAAAAAGATATTGATAAAGAAAAAATATTGATGAAAAAAAAAAAATATTAATGAAAAAAAAAATTTGATAAAAAAAAAATATTGATGAAAAAAAAAATTGATAAAAAAAAATATTGATGAAAAAAAAATATTGATGAAAAAAAAATATTCATGAAAAAAAAATTATTGATGAAAAAAAAATATGAATGAAAAATAATTATGTTACGTTTTATTCACCAGCTGGTGAATATTTTTGTTATTCACCACCAGGTGAATTATTATCCAAGTTACAAACCCAAGTTAGTAAAATTTTTGGTTTTAAGAAAATGAAAACAGTAAGGGCGGATTTTACAGTCAGCACTAAGTGGTGACTTAAGCTAAGAAATTTCTTAAATCCAAAAAACTATTTTATAAAATCTACTTAAGTAAAACTTAAGTCATCTATTATCATAACTTAAGTTTTACTTAAGTAATTTATTTTGATTTGACAAATCAAAAAAAAAAAAAAAATACAAAACAAAATTCAACTAATAATAAAAACATACAGAAAAAATAAAAAATTCCAACAATTGCTCTTCTTTTCCTTTAAAATCTCCATCCGCCACTCTCAAGTTCAAGGTATTTCCATCAAATTTCGCGATATTTCCATCAAATCGAAAAAAATAATTAAATAAATAAAAATCTGTAAAGAATTTGAGATTGGCGGATGACCCATCAAATGGGTAACATCCAATCTTTTTCCTCAAGATTTTGTTGAAAATAATAAAAACGTTTGTTGGTATGGAAATCCGAAGTCAACCAGGTGGATCATTTTTCAATGATGACCCTAGCGCCTTGGTTGTTTTGGTTCTAACAAGACCCAAGGCAGATGATTGTATTGGAAAAGAAGAGCAATTGAGTGATTATAACCTACACCACTCTGTGGTACAGGGTATAATGAGTATGTGATGAAGATTGTAATTACACAAATTATATGTTCCAGACCCACATTTTAAAATATTGATCTACTGTTCGTCCGTCTGATTGTTCATGTATCGTTGTAAACGTCTCCGTGAAAAGGTTTCTGTTATTTCCAACAAGAATTATGAATTAAGAAGAATTATGGGCCATATCCAATGCTTTTACATTTCTTAAACATTATTTTTTTATGGTAATATCACTCAATTTTATGGAAATACCTTTTATTTAAGAGTGGCGGAGATTTCCTATCAAATAGGTAACATAATCGTAATCGAAAAAAGTTTTGGTGGAAATAACAGCAACATTTTTATGGAGACGTTTGTTGGTGTGCAATCCAAAGTAAAGCGGGTGGAGTATTTTTTAATGATGCCCTTTGCCGCGTTCTAAAATGCAATGGTTCTAACAATACCCACGGTGAAAGATTTTAACGGAAAATAACAGCATTTGTGCGATTTTTCATTATTTTACATAATTTTTGTTTTGTATATTTTTATTATTTTATTTTTTTGTATTCTTTTTGAATTGTCAAATCAAAATAAATACCTTGTGTTACCATATTTTTAGCATATTTTCTTTTTAACTTAAGTACAAACCGAAAAATCGAATTTAACTTAAGTAATAAAAAAAACTTAAATAAATCTTAACTAAGATTTTACTTAAGTTAGAACTTAGTTTAGACTGTAAAATCCGCCCTAATTCTAATTTTCTTTTTTGTTAGTCGTTAGCTTATATAGTCAAACTGAGTTGGCGTCCTGCAACTTTTTTAAAATTAGACACCAGCCTAAAAACATTATCATGTTAAAAATAACTATTCTGAAATTAAGTAAACACTGTAATTAATTTAAGTAAACATTTTATTTCAATATAACTTAATATAAGGTGGTTTTACTTAAAACAAAGAAAATAAACTTGAAGAAAGTACATTCTATTACTTAAAACACACAAGAGTTTTCCTTAATTTTTTAAATTAAGTTAAATATTCTTTGCATTTATTCCGAATTGATTGCATTTAAGAAAAAAGGGTTTATTAAAAATCTATGTTTTGCTTAAAGGAAAAAAAATTAAATTGTATGCAAAAAAAATAAATAAGTACCCAGTCAGAAAAATACAATCGAAAAAGCGTTGTGAAAGCGTTGTGGACGGTTGTACGAGCGTCCTGTATACCAACTTCAAAGCGCCTTCAGAAGATCCGAATGATAACATCGATCTACGCTAGTTTTAAAGCTTTTTAAAAGCGAGGTAAAAAAGTGCTTTGAGAACGTTTTTTTTAAAGTCATCAAAGCTCTTTAAAACCCAAAGTAAAGAATTTCAGTTTTATTTCGGTTATAATAATTTGTTTGATACAAAGTGAAATCTGAAAAAAATTTTGTTTGTACTCCAAAAAACTCAAATAATTTTCAAACAAATTTTCGAAACTTAGAAAATTAAAAAAAAAAATTCAATTTTATTTTTACTTAAAAATAAAATTGACAAAAAATTGTTATTCAAAAATAGTTTTAGTTTCTTTCAAAAAAATATATAAAGAACTCTTAAAACGCTTTTCGAATACGCTCGGAAAGCGTTCGAAAAAAACGTTTTGAGATTTGCAAAACGTTTGAAAATAGCGCTTGCAAAACGAAAATAGCGTTTTGAGAATGCTTTTTTGTTACAGTGCTTTCAGAACGCTTTTTTTAGAACCGTCGTCAATTTCTGCTTGGGTACGTAACTTACTTAAAAATAGTATATGGACATTTCCATTTAACTTTTCATTTGTTTGAAATTTTGGTTTTTTGGCAAAAACTTTTTTTATTTGCATTCAAATGGCTATCTACGGATAGAAATTCATAAAGGACTTCTAATGCAATCAGCTTACAAACACTTAAGGCCATAAATCTTAATTTGCGGTAGTTAGCGACAATCAAACTTTAAAAATGTGAAAAAGTCGATTGAAATTTCATAAAAATTATGTAGTCTTCGGCCTATTGTACTTGCGCCGTCCAACGTATTCTTCGAAGAATTAAAATATATGGTCCCTATACTTGTTCAAAAAATGTGTATTTATGAATTTGATGTGCCATCAATAATAAAAAAGTTATTTGGTGGTAACGGTTTGAAGTTAAAATTTCTTCATTTTCAATTTTTCGTCGTTTTTTGATCAGGAAATTTGCGCCACTTCATACTTTTCAAAATCCAATACGAAGAATGATAGCTGTCGTAATTCCCTACAGTTCGAAACCGGTCTCATGAATGTGCCCTCAATAGGAGCGGAGTACTAGCTAGACAAAAATTGAGAGACAAAACGTGAAAGTCATCAAAAATCCACTTTTTTGCGAGGCACATTCGCAGAATTATTTAAAAGTGGCCAGCACAGCGCGTGATCCAAATATTTTTCGATTTTTTATAATAAAATCGATATAGCGTGTTAAAATTTTGATTAGCAGAAATTTTGCAAAAATCTGACATTTCACGATTTTAAACTTTTGCTTGTATTTTCACGTGAAAAGAATTTAGATTTAAAATATACCCGTCAGACGATTGCTTGTAATGCGTATTATGGATCGTGTGCAAAAATTGGGACTTATTGTAACTGTACGCTGAAATCGCGCCATTTTTGTCTCCAGATAAACCGTCAGGGCACACCCAAACCGCTAATAGAAATTATTTTTTATAAATGGCAATTGCTAGTACTTATAAAGCTTTATCCCAAAACTGAACGGCATTCAAAAATTTTGAAGATTGTGGATTTAATGCATCTCTCAAAATTTCATTATTCAGAAACAGCATCACTTTTAAAAATTCACAATTTAGCATAATGCACAAGTTTCTTAACTAATTTGAGGGTGCTAAACACGAATATGGCCTTTAATTTGGTCCATCATCTTTAGATTTCGGGTAAATTGCATAACAAGCTTTAAAATAATAACTTTTAAAAACTTACTTTTAACGGGAAAATCTCTTTATAAATCCACGTTAATGGATGTAATGTAACCAATTTGTGTTGGGAATAGTATGAAACATTAATTCACGTTCATTTTGTTAAATTCTAATAATAATTATAATTTTCAGATTTTTGGTTTTCAAATAAAATCTTTAAACCGCCATAACTTTTGCGCCGTCATCTGAAAGTTCTTCACGCGAACGGATTTGAACTTACTAAATGCAATTTTATACGTGTACTAGACCAGCGGTTACCAACCTTTTTGGCTCACGTACCCCTAATTTTAAATTTTATCAGCCGCGTACCCCCTAACGAGTTTTTTGTTTTCGTTAAAAAAAAGCTTCACATATAAATATTAGAGTTAATTCTGAAATTTTATATCTGCGGGGATTATAGTTTTTTTTGAAGGATTTAGGGGAGATGAAAACAATGGTGGTATTTTTTTTGGAAAAATGTTCGCTCCTTGGGGTGGTTGGTTCAATGCATCTGAAAACGCGGATTTTGAGCTGATTTTTCTGCAGAACAAAAACGGCTGAAAATATTGTAAATCTGATTTCACCAGTCAATTCTACGCCTAAAATTAAAACACCTGATGTTTTTTGAACTCTTAAAAAAAATATATAATTTTTTATTTTTTTTTTAAATGTTTTTTTAATGAAACACCCCCAATTACAATGAAAGGGCATTTTGAGCTTAACAAAATTGTACCAAAATGTCCACTCTATTACAACCCGTCCCAAAAATGCCCAAAAACGCGATTTTTGAGAACTTTGACATAAGTTTGCTCAAAAACTTGACATTATAAAAAAAATTTGGGAACCATAATCGGAAACAGCATAGAAAGGTTAATCGAAAACAAGTCAGATCTCAAAATATCATAAAAAAAATTCGCAAAAAAATGCTCTTTAAATTGCACAAAAAACACGTTTTTGTGAACTTTGACCTACAACTTTCTTGAAAACCTGACGTTATTGAAATCTTTGGAAGCCAGATGCGGAGCCAGCATTGAAAGGTTAATCTAAACGAATGTCCAAATTACTAAAATTTGGCGTACCCCCACGGACAGTTTCGCGTACCCCCTAGTGGTACGCGTACCATAGGTTGGTAACCGCTGTACTAGACGATTTTTATGTGCCTTCAAAAAAATTTTAATATTTTTTAAACCTTAAAATCAAAAGTTAAATGGAAATGTTCATATATACATTTTCAAGACCTTAAATCAAATAAGAACTATTCTTTAATTCCATAACGCATTTTCTTTAATTTAATCAATTTTTGTTTTAATTTAAGAAAACAGTAATCTTTATTTTTTTGACTTTATTTGAATCTATATCTTCATCTGATTAAGAAAAAATGTACTTAACTTAAGGAAAAAATACTGTTCGCGGAATTTTCCAGTGCCAATTACTCTACAAATACTGCAGATACGAAAAAAAATCTGAAGGCATTTTTGTAGTCCTTAACTCGTAGAATATGACCGTCAAAGACCCGAAATCCCTCCGAGTTATAGTTTTCGAGTTATTTCATGATAAATTTTTTCTCAAAACCACATTCCCATATCTCGAAAACTAAGCAATATACAGCGATTCTGACCAAAATTTTGGATCAAAATAAATAGTGACCCTTTAATAGTGTACGTACATTAGGGCGGAGTAATTTTGTTTTCGACAAAATCGTCTAGCATATTCGGATTCTGCATAAAATTCTAAGAAAAAATTCCGAACAAACCATGTCTCAAAAATCAGTTTTGACCCACCCAATTTTCAAAAATAGTTTTGCACGATATACGACTTTTTTAGCTGCCCTAGTAAAAATGGTTTTGTATATATCCATGTATAAATTGATACAAATATATCAAATTTGACATAAAATTATCTAAATATATAAAATTATATAAAAAATTTCTCAGATAAGACCAAAATTCGTATCAAACTTTATAAAATTTTATCGGGAGTTATATCAAATTTTATATAATTTGATACGAAATTTGGTCTTATCTGATTGATTTTTTATATAATTAAATATAATAAGATCTCAGTATGTATAAAAAGATATATTTGTATAAATTTATACATGGCTATATACGAAATGATTTTTACTAGGGTGGGCTCATTATTTGGAATATATTGTTTAACTAATAAATTTTGCTTTTATTTTGTATAAGAGGTATTTTTGGGTACGGGGAATCCATATTTGATATTTATTTTGCTCTAAACCGCCGCTAGGGGCGCTAAAAAAACAAAAATCTGGACTTAGGTCTTCAGATTTTTTTTTATTTTGAAGCCAGATGCTCTAAGGAGCCATTTAGACATTCCCATTTACAGCTTAATTAAATTCCAAAAACTCGCGATTTTATTCGCGATTTTAATTTTTTTTTAAATCCACAAAAAATTAAAAAGTGGTAAACTACACCATTATTTTTTTGCCACAATTTTTTAAAACTTTTTCGTTTTAAGTAGAGGATTTCAGCTTTCAATTTCAATTTTGATTATCAAAATCCGATGTTTACTTAAAGAGTTATAGATCTTCAAAGTACATCGATAAACGATTTGAAAATCCTAAAATCATTTATTAACAAAATTTAAAAAAAAAAAATTTCTTTTTATATGGGTATAATTTAAAAAAAAATATTAAAAATAGAAGACTTTTGTGTCCTATTAAAATGTTGACTGATTTTTTTTGTAGAAATGTCATACTTTCATAATATGTTAATTGAAAAAAATTCAAAAGAGGTGAAAGTTGACGAAAATTCACTAAAAAAATGCATTTGCATTTAAAATGCATTTTTTTTAATAACACAATTTTTTTTAACTTTCAAGTTTAATGTAGAGGACTTAAGCTTTTAATTTCAATTTTGATTTTAAAAATCGGATATTTACTTAAGAAGTTATCGCTCATCAAACTACACTACTTTTTCATATTTTTTTTGATTTTTAAAAAATTAAAATCGCGAATAAAATCGCGAGATTTTAGAATTTAATAAAACTGTAAATGGGAATGTCTAAATGGCTCCATAGTGTATCTATGTACACAATCTAAAGATCACAGGTCAAAAAATACCCTTTTTCTCGTGATGATTAATGGAAAAGGCGTATATCGTACAAAACTAGTTTTGAAAATTGGGGGGTCAAAACTGAATTTTGAGACATGGTTTGTTCGACATTTTTTCTTAGAATTTTATGCACAATCCAAATATCCTAGACGATTTTGTCAAAAATTTTGCTCCGAACAATTCACTCCGCTCTAACGTACATACTCATGTGTGGACCCCATATATTGGGGCCCGTAGGGTCCCCACATTGGGGCTCCACAGGGTCCACAGAATCCGCAAGTTTAAGGAAATTTTTACTTATTTAAAAAAAAAATATTTTTTCTCTGGATAAAAAGAATTAAACTTATATTAAGTATAATTTTAATTAATTTTAATATATATTTAAGTAAATGCATTACTATTTTTTAGGAAAAAAATTAAAAATGTAGAAATTTCTTTGGAGCCCTCGCATCCCCTTCTTTTCTTAAATTAAGTTCAACATGCTTTAAAATTTGTATTTTTTTTTTTAGTGTAACTCATGCGTCATTTTACGCCACTACGACCGAGCTGGGCCTAAAAAATAATTTTTCCATACACTCAAAAAAAAAGTCTTAACTTAAACTTTGGAAAAAATGTCTTTAAAATAGTTTATACATTTTCCCACAATTTAGTTATATTTAACTAAAAGTTGGGAAATGTTCTTAACGGTTAGGAAAAGATTTTAGTTTATGTACTGTTAAATAGTCCATTATTTTCCTTAATGGAATTCCCTAATACATGGAAGAAATTCTTACCACCAAAGAAATTTTCCCTAAATATATGCAAAAATTCTTTATTTTTAAGACATACTTCTCTTCTTTAGTTATAGGACGAAATTTTCTTCCAATTAGTCCATGTTCTTAGATTTGAGGATGTTGTTTCCACTATATTAGTAAAATTTTTATAATTCGGCGAAATTTGTTTTTTTTTTAACTTTAAATGGCGACATCTCGAAAACTAAGCCAGATAGAGCAAAATGGAGGCCATAGTATTGCCGATTCTCTTCACATGTGTGGACACCAGATTTTAGGGCTGATTTAAAGTTATCTAATAGATAATGAAAAAACTTTAAATTAATTTTTTTTTTAAGTGCTTTTTTTGCAAAAATCGCAATTTTAAGACTCAAAGTGGAGACAGAAGATAAACTCCGAGTGATATTTTGCATGTAAGTTACCCTTAGGGGACCGACACTTTTGGCGGGTTTTAGAATTTTATCAGAGAGAAAAGTCTAAAAACAAGCCATCCTAGTGGTCAATAATGCCTAAAAATACCCAAGCAAAAATTGACGACGGTTCTAAAAAAAAGCGTTCTAAAAGCACTGTAACAAAAAAAAAAGCATTCTCAAAACGCTTTTTTCAAACGATTTGCGAGCGTTTTTGAAAAGTGTTCTGAAAGCTCTATAACAAAAAAAAGCAATCTCGAAACGTTTTTTTGGAACGCTTTGCGAGCGTATTCGAAAAGCGTTTTAAGAGTTCTTTAGATTTTTTTTTTTGAAAAAAATTTCTAAGTTTCGAAACTATTTTTGAATAACATTTTTTTGTCAATTTTTTTTTTGTTTTTTAAGTAAAAAAATCATAAAAAATGTTTTTAGATTTTTTTTTAAATTTCCAAGTTTTGAACATTTTTTTGAAAAATTTTCTAAGTTTCTTGGAGTACAAATTTTTTTTTTCGGATTTCACTTTGATACAAATTATTATAATCGAACTAAAACAGCAATTCTTTACTTTGGGGTTTTAAAGCGCTTTGATGACCTTAAAAAATCGTTCTCAAAGCACTTTTTTACATCGCTTTTAAAACGCTTTAAACCTAGCGTAGATCGATGTTATCATTCGGATCATCTGAAGGCGCTTTGAAGTTGGTATACAGAACGCTCGTACAACCGTCCACAACGCTTTTGCGATTGTATTTTTCTGACTGGGTAGTCACATTTCGCGCACAGAAAATTTATTTTGTAAACTATTGTTATTTTATTGTTGTTTTATTTTGAACAAACAATTTTTTTGATTATTTTTATACCCTCCACTCTAGTGATAGTTTGTCATTCCGTTTGTAACACCTCGAAATATTGGTCTAGGACCCCATAAAGTATATATATTTATGATCCTCGATCGATTTTAAGTCGATCTAGCGATGTCCGTCCGTCCGTCTGTCTGTCTGTCTGTCCGTCCGTAGAAAACACGCTAACTTTTGAAAGACTTTACAGAGGCTACTGAAGTTTGGCATATATGTTTGTCATTTACCTGGTCAGGTTGGTATTGCAATCCAGCCAAATCGGTCTAGTGTTTCAAAAGTTATGAGCAAAAGAGTAAATTTCGGCAAGGGTGTTTTTCGAATTTACGAGATAAAAAACACGATAACTTTCGAGAGACAATAATGAGACTACTGAAGCTTGGCATAAATCTTTGCCGTTCCACGGGTCTGTTTGGTATTAAATTTCAGCTCAATCGGTCCAGTGGTTCAAAAGTTATAAGCAAAACCCTGAATTTCAGATTAGTTTCATCTAAAATGCCACGTGTTTTAACAAGTTTTAAAGGCATTGGTGGTAACTAAACAATGCTTTTCAAACTTGGTTAATTTTAAAGCAATGCTTTTTAAACTTGTTTAGTTTTAAAACCATTGGTAACTTAAAAATTACACTCGAAAAAAATTTTACACTCAAAAAAATTTTGTTTTTTTTTTTTACAAAAATGACAATATTTTGTGTACATACGTACGTGCATTCACTCAGAAATATTTTAACAGTAAAAAAAACATTACACTCGAAAAAAAATTTTACACTCAAAAAAAAATTAGTAATTTTTCTTTTTTTTTTTTTAAATGACAAAAAAAGAGTTTTTACTCAAAATAAAATATTTCTAATCAAAATTGTTAATTTTTTCACGTTAAAAAATGTACTACCCTTTAAAAAAAATGCATTGTGGAGGGTATTCATAGATTCGGCAAAGTCGAATTTAACTTTTCTACTTGTTTATTGTAATTTTTTTTTTTTGGTTTTAAGTAGAAAGATTATTCTATTTAATCTTAAATATCTTCTATAGAAAGCGTATTTTCAAACCACGACTTATTGTAATTTGACCCATAGTGAATTCTAGCGATAAAAGTTAAACATCATTTTATTAAAGTTTTTAATTTCAATTTGTTTTATTAACTTCTCGTTTTCATTAATTCACTTAAAAAAAAACAAACATTTATTAACTTTTTTATGCTAAGTATCAATTAAACAACTATTGATTGCACAATTGATATGAACGGCATAAACACAGCAGCAACAAATTGTAGTAAATAACAGCTGGGGAAGTGAAATCATTAATAATTGCAACAAATTAACTGATTATGTTATACTAGCTTACCATCCCGGTACTTCGTTACCGGTTGTATTGAATACCGAATAATAGAAGGATCAGGATTACTCTATTACTTATTTCAAAAAATTCCCCTAGGTAGTCTTTGTTTTATTTACTTGTGGACGTTTACGTCTTTCATAAAATAATATTTCAATGAATAATTTAAACAATACAATTTGAATAACTTCGCTGGTACGTTATCATGTGCGTTCCGGTGAAAAAAAGATATTGACAATTTTCGAGCCCTTATATCAGGTTTTTGGATTTAAAGTGAATAAATATTTCAGTGAAAAAAGAAATGGGAATAAAAATAAGTTTGAGTGAAAAAACATATAGGGAGAAAAAATATGGAATAAAAAATGTTAAATACGATAAATTTGAGTAAAAAGTATCATTCCATATTGTTCCCTGCTCTATTTCATTTCGATCCCCGTTCTACTCCATTTCATTTCCAATTCCATCTCCTTTTGTTCCATGCAAGTTTCATTCCTCTCCGTATAATATGCGTTAAAGAAATAAAAATTTATATTGTCGTTATTTTATAGATATGAAAAGTACCATTTTACACCACTTTTACCAGGTACATACCCCTTTTTATCCTAAAATTTTAAATTTTAAAATATGGCTGTTATTTCTGGGGCTTTTAGCTTAATAGTTAGATAGGTAAAAATAACCATTTGCCACCTCTTCCCTTAAATTAAATTTTCCAAAAAAACTTTTTTTTGTGCTAGTTGATCCTATATTTAAAATATCAAGTTTCTGAACCATTATTTCAAGAAATATAAGAATAACCAAATTTAAACTTCTTTATCCCCTTTACAATCAGTCGCGACCATTACTTCATGAAATATAAAAAGTATCAAAAAACCCTTTTTTATACCTCTAGAAACGGATTTTTTTAAAAAATACTTTAGCAGAATGTTTTTTCACCGAAGTAGCCTACATTCCAAAATTCAAGCTTCTAAGGACATTATTATAGGAACAAAAAAAGTACCAAAAGTACACTTTCTTACCCCCGTTAGAAACGGAATTTCCAAAAAGTATTTCTTCCAGAATGTTTTTTTCTTCATCGAAAAATCCTACATTCCATATTTCAATTTTCTAGGATCATTGCTTCAGCACTTTCGGTACTTTTAATAAAAGGTACTTTATATTAAAGGTAATTTTTGTAAAAGGTAATTTTTATAAAAAGTACTTTTTATAAAGGGTACTTTTTATAAAAGGTACTTTTTATAAATGGTACTTTTTATAAAAGGTACTTTTTATAAAAGGTACTTTTAATAAAAGGTACTTTTTATAAAAGGTACTTTATATAAAAGGTACTTTTTATAAAAGGTACTTTTTATAAAAGGTACTTTTTAAAAAAGGTACTTTTTATAAAAGGTACTTTTTATAAAAGGTACTTTTTATAAAAGGTACTTTTTATAAAAGGCACTTTTTATAAAAGGTACTTTTTATAAAAGGCACTTTTTATAAAAGGTACTTTTTATAAAAGGTACTTTTTATAAAAGGTACTTTTTATAAAAGGTATTTTTAATAAAAGGTACTTTTTATAAAAGGTACTTTTTATAAAAGGTACTTTTTATAAAAGGTACTTTTTATAAAAGGTACTTTTAATAAAAGGTACTTTTTATAAAAGGTACTTTTTATAAAAGGTACTTTTTATAAAAGGTACTTTTTATAAAAGGTACTTTTCAAAAAAAAATATTTTTATAAACGGTACAGAATTTTCAGAAAGTACTTGTTCCAGAATTTTTTATTTCACTGAAGGATCCTACATTCTAAATTTCAAGTTTGAATGACCATTAGTTTAGTAAATAATAAAAAGTACCAAAAGTACACTTTTTTACCCATTTTACTCCCGTAGAATCTACATTGGCAAAAACCCAGCCGTAGTGAATCTTTTTTCCCGGAAGTGAACCGAAATTGCAAATTTCAAGTTTCTAGTACCATTATGTCAGGAGGTATAAAAAGTACCAAAAGTACAGTTTTTTACCCCCTCAGAATCAACACTGGCAAAAATCCAGCCTTAGTGGATCTATATTTCGGGAGGTGAACATACAGTCCAAATTTCAAGTCTCTATGACCATTATTTCAGGAGATATAAAAAGTACCAAAAGTACAGTTTTTTACCCTTTTTACCCCCTTAGAATCAACACTGGCAAAAATCCAGCCTTAGTGGATCTATATTTCAGGAGGTGAACATTCAGTTCAAATTTCAAGTCTCTATGACCATTATTTCAGGAGATATAAAAAGTACCAAAAGTACAGATTTTTACCCTTTTTGCCCCCTTAGAACCAACATTGGCAAAAACCCAGCCTTACTGGATCTAAATTCCATAATGTAAACATACAGTCCAAATTTCAAGTCTCTATGACCATTATTTCAGGAGATATAAAAAGTACCAAAAGTACAGTTTTTTACCCTTTTTACCCCCTTAGAATCAACACTGGCAAAAATCCAGCCTTAGTGGATCTATATTTCGGGAGGTGAACATACAGTCCAAATTTCAAGTCTCTATGACCATTATTTCAGGAGATATAAAAAGTACCAAAAGTACAGTTTTTTACCCTTTTTACCCCCTTAGAATCAACACTGGCAAAAATCCAGCCTTGGCGGTTCTATATTCCGGGAGGTGAACATGCAGTCCAAATTTCAAGTCTCTACGACCATTATTTCAGGAGATATAAAAAGTACCAAAAGTACAGTTTTTTACCCTTTTTACCCCCTTAGAATCAACATTGGCAAAAATCCAGCCTTAGTGGATCTATATTCCGGGAGGTGAACCTACAGTCCAAATTTCAAGTCTCTAGCTTCAGCGGTTTGGGCTGGGCGATGATGAATCAGTCAATAAGTCAGTCAGTCAGTCAGTCAGTCACGTTACTCTTTTATATATATAGATTATGGGGTATGGTAATTAACTTCATCTTTCTAAAAATACAACAGCACAACAGAAAACACACCTTTTCATAATTTTTTCAATAAGTAGTTATGAATACAACTTTATTTAACTATATAGTAAAAGAACGTCATTATCATTTAGAAAATACTATTAAGACATTACTTATCATAATGATGATATGATGATAATGATGATGCTGATGCTACTAGATGGTTAAGTATTTGGTTGTTGTTTTAAGTGATGAGTGAATATTATTAAAATTGGCATATCAATCACATCAATACCTTTAAACACTGGTAAATTAATGATTAACTTCTTAAAACAAAATAACCAAGCAAACAATTTTTTTGTTAAATTGTAATACATATTTATGATATTAGATTTTTTAATCTAAAAATTAAAGATTTTATAATATTGTTGATCTCAAATTTTCATAATATAAGTAATCTGAAATTTTATATTTTCATAATGTCTATTCGTTTACCTTACTACAACCAACTGTTTTTAACTACTTTTACTACAGCTGGAAAATTTCAATGCAAAAAGTAAAAAAATGTCTATTCAATTACTCCAATTTCAAACTATTTTTATAACAATTGGAAAATTTTGTTTACTTTTTGTATTGCAAATTTCCAGCAGTAGTAAAAATAGTAAAAATATAGTAATCGACCGGACCTAAAACTTTGTAGTTGTACACTCAAAAAGAAACTGGTAAAACGCCTGGTAAAATGCCTTGTAATCCTGTTCTACCAATATTTAACAATTTTCCTTGTTTTTTAACAAAAAATCTTGTACTTTGTACAAACGAGAACTACAGTTTTATTGGTAATTTTACAAATTTATTTTCGTAATTGTATTCTACCATTTTAAAAGGTTATTTTACAAAAAAAAAACTGTAATTTTACAACAAAGTTTTTTTACGAGGATTCTAGTTGATTTACAAAAAAAACTGTTATTTACAAAAATTATGTTATACGAGGATTTATGTTGTTTAAAAAAAAAAACAATTTTTTTTTGTAAATTTTTTTTTTTTTTTTAATTTTCCCAGACAAATTTTTTGTTTTTTATTGAAAAATATTTAAAAAAAAAGTTTTTGAAAAATTTATTACGAGGATTCTAGTTAATTTACAAAAAAAAAAAAGATATTTTACAAAAAAGATTTTATTACGAGGATTTATGTTATTTAACAAAAATTTTTTTTTTGCAAATTTACCATTTTGGTTTGTAAATTTACCATTTTTTAAACATATTTACCATTTTTTCTTGTAAGTTTACTATTTTTTTTTTGCTGTTGTAAAACAATATTTTTACCAATAAAATTGGTTATTTTACCAATTTTTGGCGCATTCAAAATTACGAGGAGATCATCGTATTTTACCTACCTCCTTTTTTGAGTGTAGTAAAAATTGTCAGAAATAAGGTTAAACTAATTTTTAGTGTCGAACCAGAATCAAATTGCGTTGCGCAAGACGTGAAAAAAAACAAAAACAAACACATCAAATTTGAAATTTTTACGTCCGTTTGATTTAGGTAGCTCACATTTAAATATTAGAAATGACAAATTATTGGGCGTTATTATTCAGGTTGAACGCTTAAAAATTTGATTTTCATTATTTTTCGAATTCTGTTTTTTTTTTGTTAAATGGATGATCTCAGATCTTACACTCAAAAAAAAACCTTTTAAAATTACAAGAAAAACTTGTAACTTTTTTTTGTTTGCTACCTCCTATTTGACAAAAATTCCTAGTTAACAAGCTTTTTACCAATAATTTTTTAATTTTACAAGGTTTTTACCAATCAAATTGTAAATTTACAAATTTTTTGACACGATACAATTTACAAAAAAGGTTTCGTAATTTACTAGATTTTTTGCTACCTCCTATTTTACGAGAGTAATTTTACGAGCTCTTTACCAATAATTTTGTAATTTTGCAAGCTTTTTAACAATAAAAGTGTAAATTTACAGTTTTTTGGCGCAACTGAAATTAAAAGGAATTTACTAAATTTTTTTTGTACAATTATCTTGGAAATTTGTAAAATTACAAAAAAAAAAATAGTAAAATTACAAAAAAAAATTAAAATTTTGATCAAGGAAAACTGTAAAATTTTGGTAAAATGGGATTACGAGACTTTTCCTAGTAATTCGACAAAGTTTTTTTTTTTGTGTGTAGAGTTTTCTAATATGTTTTTTTCCAAATTTTACATTTTCTAAGGCAATCACAAATTTTTAGATGTTCATAACATAAGTGAACTCAGATTTTAGATTTTCATAAGAAGGGTGAACTCAAATTTTTATAAGCGATCTCAAATTTAAAATTTTTTTAATATCGATGATCTTAAATCTTTGATTATTATAATACGGGTGACTTTGAAAGCGCATTAAAACTAAAAAATATAGTGCTATAAAAACACTTTTAGAACAAAAAATTGGACATATCAGTATGTCAAAGTCCCAAACAATATACATTTTTTGAGCTTTTAAGTAAAGAAATTCATTACAAATGATTTTATTACACTCAAAAAAAACCTTGTAAAGTTACCAAAAAATCTCGTGATTTTACGAGCCTATTCTCATAAAATAGGATGTATGTAAAATTCTCGTAAAATTACGAGGATTTCCTCGTAATTGTGAATGCGCCAAAAATTGGTAAAATAACCAATTTTATTGGTAAAAATATTGTTTTAAAACCGGAAAAATAAAAAAAAATGGTAAACTTACAAGAAAAAATGGTAAATATGTTTAAAAAAAATAGTAAATTTACAAACCAAAATGCTAAATTTACAAAAAAAAATAGTAATTAAAAAAAATGTAAATTAAAAAAAAAACAAGTAAAAAAGTTAAATTCAGCCTTGCCGAATGTAGTGATACACTCCACAATTTTAAAAAGATTATTCCAAAAAACTTTATTTAAAAGGAAATTACTTAAAAAAAAACAAAAAATGTTTGTCAAAAAATACGTTCGTACATTTTTAAATACAATTTGGTGTTCAATTATGTTCACGTATGTCAACCAGCAGTCGAATTAAAGCATTTTGTATTTTTAGGTTATGTTGAATGTACTAATATTTTTGAGGTGTCCTTACATTTTCGTTCATTACTTTTGAACCGCTGAACCGATATCGCTCAAATGCAATACCAAACTTCTCGGGAGAACTTCCAACAAATATGATTCAGTCATCTCCGTGTAATATTTTGGCCGTGATCACCATTTCCACAGACAGACGGACATCGCTAGAATGTCTTAAAATCGATCATGAATATTTATACTTTATGGGGACCCAGACCGATATTTCGATGAGTTACAAACGGAATGACAAACTTATATATACCTAGGCTGACCATTCGTACTGATTTGATCAGTACATGTACTGATTTTTGATCCCGTGTACTGATCAAAAACCGTTGTACTGATTTGTACTGATTTTTTGAAATATGTACTGATTGTACTGATTTTTGAACATTTCAACATAAAAAATTATTTAATTCAAAAATTCTATACAAAAACTTTAATTTCATAAAAAAGTCGTCAGAGTAGTTTTTTAAAACTTAAGTCTGGCAATGAATCAAAAAGTTCCTTAACGCAAAAAGGTTTCTGATCATGAGATTATTTTGATCTTCATACATTTATATGAAAAGGCGCAGAGAATCTTTGAGATTTTCTATAACGAAAACTTCACGGGATGATGGATTTTCTATAAATTTGGAAAGATAATGTAATTGCATGAACCCTAATAGTTATTGAGATATTCGATGAGCAAATGTCATCAGAATTTATTGAAAAAATCGCTCGGAAGTTTTCTAAAAGGAAAACTTACCAAAACTTAAAGAAAAAGTCTTCAGAATCTGAGGCATTTTCTCTTTCCGAAAACCTGTTGGTTTTCATTATATTTTCTGCACTGAAACGATCAAAACATTTAAACGAAGTTGTTTTAAGTCAACTAAATTTTCTAAAAAATAACTACCAGAGCTTATAGCATATGTTTTTAACAGTTGTTTTTACTAACATACTTATATAAATTTAACGAAAATCTTTTGAGTGTTGAAAACATCATCAGTGACTTCCCATAGAAAAGAGCTTTTGAGAGTAGGATTAACGCTTAATTCTTTCCGTAGTCAACATTAAGATTTACACGTAGTTATTTCTAGAAAAAAAATAAACATAAAAACTTGGCCGTACTGATTTGAGTTCAGAAAAAAATGGTCACTATATATACCCCCAATCACTAAGTGGAGGGTATAAAAATGTTAATTTACCAAAAAAAAATTTAAAATTCTACCAATTTTTGGTAGTGATAATTTTTAAGCCACAAAAATTATAAAAACAAATCGTAAATTTACAAGAAAAGTGGTAAATATATTAAACAAAAATGGTAAATTTACAAACACAAATTTACAAAATAAAATTGTTTAAAATTTACCAATTTTCGGTAGTGATAGTTTTTTATCCACAAAAACTACTGAAAAATGCCTGCGAATTTTGTACTCTTGCCCAAAACATTAAATCATAATAATATTTTGCAGAAGATTTGGGTGTACTTGCCAAAGCAAAGTTTTTTTAGATAAAATAATGTTATATTACTTTGCTATTTCATGCAAAATGAATTGAAATATCAGTCGACGACCCCATTAAAAAACCAAAAGAGCTGTACATTTCGTAAGTTAGTGCAAAAATAAGTGCAAAAAAGTGTTTTTAGATTTTGGAGAGTATAAAAGATTCGGCACCAAAGAATATAACACTCTCACTTGTTTAATGTAAGTAAGGACTTGATGATGACTTGTTTTATGTACATTTGATAAACAAATGGAAAATTTTTATGCGAAAAGCTTAGACTTGGTGAAAAAGAAGTTTTGGTAAAAAAAAAAATTTCACTAAAAACAAAATTATGATGAAAAAAAAATATGAAAAAAAAAAATTATTTTGGTGAGCAAAAAATTGATAATAAAAAATTTTATGAAAAAAATTGATGAAAAAGATATGATAAAAAAAAAATTTGATGACAAAAATTGATGAAAAAAAATTGATTAAAAAAAAATTAATGAAAAAAAAAATTTATGAAAAATTGATAAAAAAAAAAAATTTGATGAAAAAAAAATTAATGAAAAAAAAAAATTGATGAAAAAAAAAATTTTCATGAAAAAAATATTTGATGAAGAAAAAATTTATGAAATAAAAAAATTGATAAAAAAAAAAATCGATAAAAAAAAATGATGAAAAAAAAAAGTTTGATGAAAAAAAAAATTTATTAAAAAAAAATTTGATGAAAAAATAAAAAAATTGATGAAAAAATAAAAAAAATGATTAAAAAAAAACTTTGATGCAAAAAAAATATTGATGAAAAAAAAAAATTTATGAAAAAAAAAAATTATGAAAAAAAAATTTTTTGTTGAAAAATAATTATGTTACTTTTTATTCACCAGCTGGTGAAAAACGGTTTTATTCACCACGAGGTGAATTATTATCCAAGTTACAAACCCAAGTTATTAAAATTTTTGGTTTTAAGAAAATGAAAATAGTAATTCTTTTTTTTCTTTTTCGTTAATTGTTAGCTTATATAGTAAAACTGAGGTGGCGCACAGTGGGGAAAAATGGACTTTTTTTGTCCGATTTTGCCTACAGGTCGCAATTCTTAACCGATTTTAGTTTTTATTTTTTTGAAATTTAGCTAATAAAATTCCTCATCGGTCTGTCATGGTGGATTTCTAAAAATCGTTTTTGTTTTATTTGAATATATTTTTAAAGTTCCGAAAATTTCAATTTTTTTTGAATTTTTGCTGTAAAAAATGTAATAGGCAGGGGACGAATAAGCTGCATGGACAAAATGAAAGGTATTTGAACCCCTAATAAATGACATTAATAGCATTTGTTAATTTATTGTTATTTTGGTTTTTATAAACATATGAAAACTTAAAAATGTTCACTTTTAAGTACCTATATCATTTTAAATAATGTGCCAATTTCAATGAAATTTTTTTTAGATTAAAGCTTATCATTTTCTAAACCATTATTGGTAAACAAAGTATTTTTTCAAAATTATTTAACTCTTTTTTTCGAATTTACAATGTAACAACTTTTTTTTTTTAAAAACAGACTAAAAAATAATTTTAAAATTCCGAAAATCATAAGGTAAAATTTGAGCAAAAAATAAAATATTTTTTGAAAAAAATTTTGTGTACCAATTATGACTAAGCAAAACATAAGCTTTAATCTAAAAAAGATCTTATTAAAATTGGTTCATTATTTTTAAAGATATAGGCTTCTAAAAGTGAAAATTCTTGAATTTTTGTCTGGTTATAAAAACCAAAATAATAATATATTTTCAAATACTAATCACGTCGTTGATAAGGGGTTCCAATACCTCTAATTAAGTCTGTAAAGCATATTTGTTCCATGCCTATTATATTTTTTATTGCAAAAATACTGAAAAAATTAAAATTTTCTGAACATTAGGAAAATATAAAAAGTAATCCGACATTTTTTTTCAAAAATCCACCATGACAGATCGATGCGGAATTTTATTAGCTAAAATACAAAAAAAGAAAAACCAAAATCGGTTAAGAATTGCGACCTGTAGGCAAAATTGGACAAAAAAAGTAAATTTTTCCCCACTGTGTGGCGTCCTGCAACTTTTTTAAAATTGGACACCAGCCTAAAAACATTATTATGTTAAAAATGTTAAACTTACAAAAATAAGTGGTATTTTGTTAATTTGCATTTATTTTGCAAAATGTCAAACAAAAAATAAATGAAAAAAATTACAAATTTTTGAGTAGATATAACAAAAAAAATGTAAATTTATCAATCTTTAAAGTTTATTTTTTTTTTTTTTTTATAAAAAAAAAAAATTTGTCCGGGTCTTGGAAATTTGAAAAAAAAAAATAGGCAATTTACAAAAAAAATAGAAAATTTACAAAAAAAAAAATTGTTTGTTTTTTTGTTTAACAAACTCGTATAACATAATTTTTGTAAAATAACAGTTTTTTTTTTTGTAAATCAACTAGAATCCTCGTAAAAAAAACTTTGTTGTAAAATTATAGTTTTTTTTTGTAAAATAACCTTTCAAAATGGTAGAATACAATTACGAAAATAAATTTGTAAAATTACTAATAAAACTGTAGTTCTCGTTTGAGCAAAGTACAAGATTTTTTGTTAAAAAACAAGAAAAAATTTTAAATATTGGTAGAACGGGATTACAAGGCATTCTACCAGGCGTTTTACCAGTTTATTTTTTAGTGTACGTACGAGCGCGATATATAATAATCTCTATCAAAATTAAGCTGACCCGTATTTTTTCGTTTAGCGAAATTTCTGCTAGTTCGAATTTTATACGGATTTTCCCGAAAGCCCATATTTTTCATAAGGTGGCAACCCTTTTTTTAATTTGAGATTGGGCAGCTAAAAAAAACAGGTAACTCTTATTTTTTCCCCCTAATTCCCATATTCAAGTTTCAAGTCAATTGCTGGGTGCCCTGAGAAAGACCCACCTTGTGAGTGACATTTACGCAAACCAGGAAAACCCTTTTCTTAAAATATTTGCTGGGTTTAAAATGACGACATACACGAGTAGTATATTCTATACTGTACTAAAACAAATATTTAAACATAGAAAACAATTAAATAATTATTTTTGTCTTAAAGAAATTAATATTAATTTCAAAATATGCAAATTTTAAAATATTATTTTTAATAATTTCTAAGCATGCAATGAGTAATTTTTTATCAAAAATTGTTTGAATAAATTTAAAACTCATCACATTTATAAAAAAGAGTTAATTAAAGATTATTTTTTTTTTGGATGATCACCGGAATTTCAAATAAAAGCAATTTTATTTCAATTTATCTTTTTATAATTTTAATTTAATTTTTTTAAATTTCAAATAAAATTTTCAAATTTTTAAATTACAATTGAAAATTACAAATTGACGGACTTCACAAAATCATATCATCTCCTTAGGTCCCTATTTACCTATACAAGGTACCAATTAAAATTTTATAAAAAAAAGTACTTAAACCATTTTTTTTTTATTTTGAAAACCACCCAGGCAGAAAAATACATACGGGCCAGATCTGGCAAAGTACCTAATAAGGTGGTATTAATACTGGCAAAGTACCTTTTTTTTAGGGTTTTTAGTACTTGCTAAGATGCTAAATGATAACACCATTTAGTAGTGGCAAAGTACTTTTAAAAGCGCTTTCCCTGTACTTTGAAAAGTATTATCGGAGATTTTTTAAATAGCTTTTTAACTAAAATAATCCATTACAAAATTAAAAATGTATGAATAAAATTATTTTTTTATTTAATAATTTGTACATTAGAAGTCTTTTTTTAATTTTTTCATTTTAAATAAATTATATATTAACACAGCATGACAAAAGTGACCACTATTTTAGAAAATAAGAGGTATGACCAACATTTCCATTTATTTGAGACATGCTGAGTCCAATGGCGTACTCCGTTTTTTGATACAGTTTTCTTGCAATATGTCATTAAAGATTATCTTATTTCCAGCCTGTTTTTTAACAAAAAAAAATTGTCAAATTTGGTTTAAAGCTTTTCATCTTAAGCCCTTAAATTCGCGAATTTCTTCATTTTTCAAGGTTCTCGCGAAATTAACCTCTAAATTGGTCTTTGATAAAAAACTTGCTTTTAGTGAATCAAAAAGGCATCCCTAACACTACGAATAGTGAACAAAAAACATCTATATGATATGGACCATTATGTTAAAAATCGCAATTTTTTTTTAATAAAGCAGAATCATTTTAATGATGAGGGTCAATTTTTAAGTATATAATCGGGGAACCTTAAGCAATTAACTGACCAAAAATTTGTCCAAAAAAGTTTTCATTTGCAAAAGTTATCTTAACAAAAATTACAACTAAACGTAGTAAAACTGCGTTTACAGTTTTTCATTTCGTGATCCTGTTTCCTTTTAAAAGGACTTAGGACTTCCAAGTTGAAGAGGATTAAATTTTTATAAAATATTTTTTAAATATATGTACATTGCACATTTCCTGGGATGCCACTAGTGGTGATAGCAAATAAAAGAGTAGGATCACCGCCAATTTCCCCATTTTTATATATTTAGATATCAGGAAAAATTGCGGTAATGTTCCTTCATATTTTTTCCTAAAATATCATTTAAAATTTTTAACAAAATATTTTGATAATATTTGAAGAGACATTTTTTATATACTTTTTGCTGATATGGACAAATAAAAAAATGGAAAAATTAGCTAAAGCCACGTTCACACTACAAGAACTTACCATGGTAAATTGAGATGATTTTGTGATTTTTCTTTATGCTAGTACAATTTGAGGTGATTTTGTAAATCACTATGTGATTTTGTTCAAAGGAAAATCACATAGTGATTTTAAAATCACGCAAGTCTGTATACAGTATATGATTCTGCTTTTTAATTTGCCATCAATAGTGACACTATAAGACAAGTACAAATATTTAAAAATGTAGCCAATAACATTGAAATCAGTAGAAATCAAAGTGTATTGTTACTAAATTTGATAATGACGCTATTGCAATAACTTTACAACATAATTAAGTGTTTTAAAATGTTAAAATTTAATTAAATTATTTAAAAAAAAATATTTCAAATAAAGAACCCGTCTTTAGTTTGGTAAAAAAGTACTGGAGCTTGCTATACTGGAGCTTGCTATACAAAAAATAAATTACTTTGCCAGTACTTTTTCCTTGGAACGGTTGGTAATTTCTGGCTGGGCATCCAAACAACGGTAATAATAAAAGTCAATGTTTAATACAAAAAAAAGTAACAAATCATTTGTTTTATCATCATATTATTAATCATATTTTATGCAAATTAATTTCCACCGGTTATTTTTTGTGTTTGACTACGTTTTATTAGCTGGAGATAAAAAACGTTTAAAACACAAAAAACGAAAAAAAAATAATAATGTGATTGAAAAATATTTCACTTATAAAAATTATTGTATTCCATTGTACTCATACAAATAGAAAACAAAACAAATTCATAATTTTTTTTAAATCATCTTCAAATGAAAAAATAATAATTCATTAAACACTCAAAAAATGTGTTAAGTTATTTGAGTAAAACTAGTTTTAAAAGCAGTTGGGGTGAATGAATTTATAAATTATAAATTATAAATTAGGCTAATTAAATGTTAATTGATTCATCGCATTTATATGTCAATCTTAAGACAACATTTTATAGGTGACAAATAAAAATTAGGTTATCAATTATTCAAAAATGCTTTGAATAACTTAACGGTTCTTTACTAATTTATCAATATTAATATTATAAAATCGATAGGTTGGTTATTATTTTGTTTGTTATTCTATTTCATAATTGAGGAAAAAATTCAAAAAACTTTAAATTCGGCCTTGCCACAATGTAAATTATATTATTGCTTCATCAATAAAATTAACTCTTAACTGAAATATTAGTTTAAAAACAATTGTTTTTAATTACATAGTAGAAAAAAATAATAAATAACAGTAATTTTTGATCTCCTAGAAAATGTTCATTATGCAGATAGCAAGTTGTGAATATTTGCCCACGATATACTTCTTTGTTGTCTGTAGACCGATTTAACTGAATATTAGTCAAAATTTTTTATTAGTCAAAAAATTGTCTAATTACACTGTACAACAATTTCAAACGGTGTTCCGACGATTGATTCTAATAGAGGAGACAAAAAAAACATACGTGTGTCAGAAAGATCACATCGGAATTTTATTTAAGAAACGGTTAAATTTTCCCAGATTTGGCCTGTTCTTGCAGCACATCGAACACACTGTGGAACAAATTCAGGTTAGCAAAAGTTAGGTCGATTCTGAGAGTGAGGGGTGAAATTAGAGGCTAAATTAGAAGACCCGTATCGCGGCATTTGTTTATGTTAGTTCGAATATTTTTTAATCGACCTTCGAACTTTGCAGTCAAATACCGATTTTCAGTATATTGTTTATATGGTTTTTTGGCTATAACTCGTCGACTAATTGATATTTTTTCAATCTGTAAAAGCCAAACTATTGCTAGAGACATGTTTTTTAAAAAACTTGATTTAGAAAATTTTTGTGGTGCTTATGAAGCAAAATGTTGGAAATTTTTTTTTTTCATGCTTTTTGAAAATATTTGCTTCATAAGCACCACAAAAATTTTCTAAATCAATTTTTTAAAAAATTTTAATTGTTGGACTGGTCTCTAGCAATAATTTGGCTTTTACAGATTGAAAAATATCAATTAGTCGACGAGTTTTTGCCAAAAAAAAACATATAAACAATATGCTGAAAACCGGCATTTGACTGCAAAGTTCGAAGGTCGATTAAAAAAAAATTCAAACTAACATAAACAAACGCCGCGATACGGGTCTTCTAATTTAGCCTCTATTTTCAACCCTCACTCTCATTGTCAGAATTAACCTAACTTTTGCTAACCTGAATTTGTTCCACAGTGTTATCGGGTTTGGCTCAAATAAACTTTAAATGAAAGTTCGACCCAAGTTCTATAAAAGTTTCAAGGAAAGGAAATTTTGAGACTTTTCGACCGATTTAAATTTTTTTTTTTGCTCATCAAAATTAACAAATATGATGTATCGAAAGACATATTACTTTTTTATCTCCTTTTTGCACCAATTGTGTTTCCGCAAACTTTAATGTGCTGCGGTACGTAAATTTTCAACCGTTCAAGGTCATATTTTTGTCAAAAATTTTTTTTCCGAGTTTTTTAACAGTTTTAAGAATCTTTCAATGACCCGTTCAAAAGATATTGAATTTTCAAATATACGAAGCTTGTTCGTTTAATCTAACTTCTTTTACATATAACTTCGTTAAAAATGGTCCATATTCATTTTGATACCCTCCACTCTAGTGATAGAGGGTATATATAAGTTTTTCATTCCGTTTGTAACACATCAAAATATTGGCCTTGGAACCCATAAAGTATATATATTCATGATCCTCGATCGATTTTAAGTCGATCTAGCGATGTCCGTCCGTCCGTCTGTCTGTCTGTCCGTCCGTAGAAAACACGCTAACTTTTGAAAGACTTCATAGAGGCTACTGAAGTTTGGCATATATGTTGGTCATTTACCTGGTCAGGTTGGTATTGCAATCCAGCCATATCGGTCCAATGGTTCAAAAGTTATGAGCAAAAGAGTAAACTTCGGCAAGGGTTTTTCGCAAATTTACGAGATAAAAATCACGCAAACTTTCGAAATACAATAATGAGACTGCTGACGCTTGGCATAAATCTTTATCGTTCCTCAGTTCTGCCTGGTTTTAAATTTCAGCTCAATCGTGTCATTAAAAATGACACTCAAAAAAAATTTTTCACTCAAAAAAAATTTAGTTTATTTTTACAAAAATTATACTATTTTGTGTACATACGTACGTGCATTGACTCAGAAATATTTTTACAGTAAAAAAAACATTACACTCGAAAAAAGTTTTACACTCAAAAAAAAAATTAGTATTTTTTTTTTTTTTTTGTGAATGACAAAAAAAGTGTTTTTTACTCAAAATAAAATATTTCTAATCAAAATTTTTAATTTTTTAAAAATGTACTATCCTTTAAAAAAAAAAGGCATTGTGGAGGGTATTCATAGATTCGGCAAAGTCGAATTTAACTTATCTACTTGTTTTAAATTGTTTTGTTTTTTTACGAACTTTTAAAAAAATAACAAAAAAACTTTAAGTGTTCTATTTGGCGATTTTTTAAGTTTTAAAATTTTAATCTTATTTTTAAAAAAGAATCTGAGAATTTTTCAATACGAAAGATTTTTCAGAATCTGAGAATTTTTAAATACGAAAAATGTCTGAGGGAATCTCAGAATTTTTCAATACAAATAATGTCTCAGCGTCTGAACTTTTTTTTAAACGAAAAGTGTTCCAAAAACTGAGAACTTTTTCTATACGATAAATGTCCTTGAATCTGAGAGTATTTCTGTAAAAAATATCTCAAAATCTAAGAATTTTTCTATACAAAAATTGTCTTAAAAATTGGGAATTTTTCTATAAGCCAAATATCTCAAAATCAAAAAACTTTTTCTTAGAATCTGAGGGTTTTTCTATACGAAAAATGTCTCAGAATCTAAGAATTGTTCTATACAAAACATGTCTTATAATCTGAGAATTGTTCTACACGAAAAACTTAAAGAGTTTTTCTGCACAAAAATATCTCAAAATATGAGAATAATGTTTTAAATTGTGAGTACACTCAAAAAAAAAACTTGTAAAATTACAAAAAACGTTTGTAATTTTTTTTTTTTGCTGCCTCCTATTTGACAAGAATTTCTGGTTATTTTGCAAACCTTTTACCAATAATTTTGTAATTTTACAAGCTTTTTACCAAAAAAAAATGTAAATTTACAATTTTTTTGACGCCTTAAATCTTACAAGGAGGTTTCTTAACATTACTAGATTTTTTGCTACCTCTTATTTTACGAGAATTCCTATTAAAAATTACGAGCGTTTTTGTAATTTTACAAGATTTTTACCAACAAAATTGTAAATTTACAACTTTTTTGGCAAAATAAAACTTACAAGAAATTTTCCTAAATTTACTAGATTTTTTTGTAAAAGATTTTGGAAATTTGTAAAATTACAAGAAAAACTGTAAAATTACAAAAAAAAAAAATTTCGACCGAAAATTATTTGTTACAAAACAAGGAAAACTGTCAAATATTGGTAAAATGGGATTACATGACTTTTTCTATTAATTTGACAACCCGGCTAAAATGTTGTATATTATCATATATGATATCATATATGAGACCATATACAGTAGCATATATAGTTTCAAATATGGTCTCATATATGACCATATTCCAAAATTGGCGCTTATATAAGACACGATCATATATGATCCAATATATGTGATCATATATTAGATCATATATTGAATTATATATTGGATAATATATTGAATCATATATGGGATCATATATGATGTTGTTTTCAATTTGTTTTACATTCTTTTTCGAATCGATATCGACTCATTTTGCATACTGGGTATGTAATAGATTATTATGTATATATTCACCAGAATTGCAAACGGTGTACATACCCGAGTAAAAAAAAAATTGTATGGTAAAACATGTTATCTTATAAAATTATATATAATTTATTGGATCTGATTTTGCTAAATTTCATCCGAAAATTGGCCGCGCCAAAGTTATCTCATAACATCTTATAATATATGAAGTAACAGTTTAATATGTGATTTCATCCGGAAATTGGCCGCGCCAAAATTATCCCAAATTATCTATTATCATGATTTTGTATTAAATATGATATAATACTTATGATGTAATTTCATCCGGAAATTGGCCGCGCCAAAGTTATCTTAAAATATCCAATGTCATGATTTTATATTAAATTGGATATTATATAATGTAATTTCATCCGAAATTTGGCCGCGCCAAAGTTATCTTATAATATCTGATATCTTGATTTTATAAAAAAATTATTGGATAGATTTTTATCCAAAAAATGTTTCTGTTTTTAGATTTATTTTTAGATATAATAATGTCAAACTGAAAATAAATAAAAAAAAAGAAAAAAAAACTTCGAACGGACGGGGATTAGAACCACAAGTCTTCCGTTTTGTAATCGCAATCTCTACCCTCTAGACCAGCGGACGTTGTTAGCAAATAACAACTTTAAAAGACTTAGTTTTAAATAAATTGTTCTAATCTAATTATATCAAATTGATCTAACATAACGTAATATATGATTACATCCAATTAAATATGTTATTCACTTGTACACAATTTTCAAAAAGACTTAGAAAATTTTTGATAAAATTTGCAAAAAAAAAAAAAAAATGGAATGACATACAGTGCTATTAAGGGCTTCCATGGTAAGCTTAAACAATAATTTTAATGTAGCGATATGCCTTATTTCCAAGTCATAGGCTTCCAAAGTGAAATAAGACTTTGGCTTATAAGTTTGAAATTTTTCATGGAATCAGGAAATCAGAATTAGATTTGAGATCGGGTTCCAAAAATCATTGATAATTTGATAATTTAACACAAATATAGCTATTATTAACTATATAAATGCAATATAAATTTTTAAAAATGATTGCAAAAATTCAAAAAGTAAAATTTTTTAAGTTCTAAAAAAACAAATGTAATAAAAAAGTGTTTTCTATTTAAAAAAAAAAATAAAAAAATATATTTTTTTCTGGAATCGAACTCGGGTTCCCAAAAATGATAGATAATTTTATAACAAATTAAGTATAGTTATATATCCTTATATATATATAAAAATGACATGTTAGTTTGTTTGTTTGTTTGTGTCGCTTTCAGAAAAAAACTACTAAACCGATTGAAATGAAATTTGGCATGTAGATAGAGAATTTTCTGGAATGAAAAATGCGACCAATGGTATCTCGATTGGATGCCCCGCCCCCTTTTACGCCCACTTTTTGTGAATTTCAGATTTTTCAATATATTTGGTTGTTTGTTACTGTATTTGGATGTTTTTTACCGATTAGCATGAAATTTGGCATATTAATATGGTGTTTTTTGCAAGAAAATCCCGCATCTTGATTGGAAGCCACGCCTCCTTTTACGCCCACTTTTTGTAAATATAATATCCTCACAAAGGGGCGTGGCATCCTTTGGTTTTTCTTTCTATCTGGTTCACAACCACGGATAAACGGCTAAACCGATTTACATGAAATTTTAACCACAGATAGAACTAACTGAGGCGGGAACAATCAGTCAAAAGAGAGTCCGATCGGCCAAGTGGGCGTAAAATGCCACGCCCCTTTGTATTACATTAAACGTTATTTCTGCCTTTTCAGCAATTACGTTTAAACGGCTGAACCGATTTTTAAGAAATTTTCACCACATATAGTACTAATCCAAACGGGAAATATTGTTCATAATAGGACGGGGACAGACAAAGGGGTGGAAATGCCACGCCCATTTATATTACATGGAAAGTTATTTCTACCTGTTCCGTAATCACGCTTAAACGGCTGAACCGGTTTTAATAAAAATTTCACCACACATAGTACTAACCCAGGCGGGCACTATAGGGTATAATAGGAGGGCGCTCTGACGGATGGGCGTATAAGTCCACTCCCCTTTGTTCTACATTGGAAGTTGTTTCTGCATATTCCGTAATCTCTCTTAAACGTCTTAACAGATTTTATTGAAATTTTTAACACAGATAGTACTAACCGAAGCGGGAACAATATGCCATTTCAGCACGTGATCGGGCAAAGGCGTTGTACTAATTCAAAATTACTATTGCTGCTATAATAATGCGCGTTTGGACAAAGAGGCATTAGTTGCAACGCTTCTTTGTACTATACTAAAAGTTGTTTCTGTCAGTTCCTCAATGACGCATCAACGGCTGAACCAATTAACACAAAATTTTTGCAACAAATAGTAAACGAGGCGGGAACTATAGGACATTAAATGAGCGATCAGACAAAGAGGCATAAAATGACACCCCTGTTAAACTTATTGCACGTTCTTTTCGCCTTTTTCACAATCACGCTTTTTCGGCTAAACTGGTTTAGAAAAAATTTCCACACACAGATAGTACTAACCGAGGCGGGAACTATAGGCCGTAAATAAGTGCGATTTGACAAAGGGGAGTAAAATCCCGCGCTCTTTTGTATTACATTAAAAGTTATTTCTGCCTGTTCCATAATCATGCTTAAGCGCCTTAACCGATTTTAATGGAATATTCATCACATATAGTACTTCCGAAGCGGGAACTATAAACCATAATAGATCGCGAGGCGTAAGTTGCCGCGCCCCTTTGCACCACACTAAAAGTTTTGTCTGTATGTTCCGTAATAACGCTTAAGCGCCTAAACTGATTTTAACAAAACTTCCCAACATATAGTTCTAACAGAGGCGTTACCAGTATGCCATATTAGCGCGTGATTGGGCAAAGGCGTTGTAGAATGCTCAATCCCTTTGCACTATTTGAAAATTATTTTTGACAGTTCCGCAATCACGCAAAAATGGCTGAGCCGATTTTTACAACTGACTAACCGATGCGGGGCCATATCAGCATGCGATTGAACAAAGGGACGTAAATTACCACACGCCTCTGTAATATATTGAAAGTTATTTCTGCCTATTGGGTAATCACGCTTAAAAGTCGAATAATAACCGAGGCGGGAACAATGGGCCATATCAGCGCGCGATCGGACATAGGTGTTGTAAAATGATGAGAAATTGAAATTTTCGCCAGATGTAGTGCTAACCGAGGATAATAGGAGGGCGCTCTGACGGATGGGCGTATAAGTCCACTCCCCTTTGTTCTACATTGGAAGTTGTTTCTGCATATTCCGTAATCTCTCTTAAACGTCTTAACAGATTTTATTGAAATTTTTAACACAGATAGTACTAACCGAAGCGGGAACAATATGCCATTTCAGCACGTGATCGGAACCATAGGGCATTACTAATTATCATTCATTGTATAATATTATTTCAACCCGGGCAACGCCGGGTGCAAAACAGCTAGTAACTATATAAAAGCAATATAATTTTTTAAAAATGGTTGCAAAAATTCAGAAAAAGAAAAATTTTTAGTTCCAAAAAAAATTAATGCAATAAAAAAAGTCTTTTCTATTTAAAAAAAATAAAAAAAAATGTTTTTTTTTCTGGAATCGAACTCGGGTTCCCAAAAATTATAGATAATTTTATAATAAATCAAATATAGTTATATATAACTATATAAAAGAAAAATATTTTTTTTAAAAATGATTGCAAAAATTCCAAAAATGAAAATTTTTTAGTTCTAAAAAAAATAAATGCAATAAAAAAGTGTTTTCTATTTAAAAAAAATTAAAAAAAAAACTTTTTTTTTCTCGACTGGGCCGGGAATCGAACTCGGGTTCCCAAAAATCATATGTAATCTTATATGATCCAATAAAAAGTTTTGTATAACCATATATGTTGACACACAAAAATAAATTTTGAAATACTGGCATATATAATTATATATGGCTAGTCGTTTGGTCAAAAAAATATTTTTTATATACATGATTATATCAAAATATATATTCCATTACATATGCGACCATTTATAAATATATATTGAGTTTAGACGAAATTTGCGTATATATAGTACCATACAAACACAGATATGTTATCGTTTAAGACACATATAATTATATCTATTATTTTTGTTGGAAATTTTTTTAGTATGGAACCATATATAGTTTTAAATGGTATTATATTAGTCATATATAATTATACATAAATTGATACTGAATTTTTTGTTTAGTAAAGTCCTATACATAATTAGATATAAAGTCACGTATAATAATGTATGAAATCGGATTAAGTTTTATGTGCAACGTATGATTACATCTAGCATTTATATTAATATATTATGAACAATATAATTAGATATGATTTTATATGACATCATTTAAAAAAAATGGAAAATTTCAAAGTGAGATATAATTTTATACTTTGACTCATATAGTTTTATATGGTTTTATGAAAACATATAAAATAATATACATTTATATAAATTCCTTTTTACTCGGGTAAGTATAATTTAAAATTGAAAATATTTTTTTTATTAATTTTGGTGTTTTCATATATTTTAATGAAACCCTTTAGTTTGATGATTTTCATTTTTTAGTTACTATCGTTTGCATTTTTGGTGACCATATAAAAATAAATAATTTAACTTATAGCACGGTGCCCTGGAGAGGATTTAAATAAAATTTTGGTGTTACTCCAATTTTTAAGTGGATTATGTTTTGTGACTATAAAAGAAAGAAAATGAGCCAAAAAAGAAAAAAAAGTACTAGGCGCTTTTTTTTTGGCGGGCAAAAAAAGAATTATAAAAAACGAAAAAAGAATTTATTCTTTCAAATGCATTAACATTTTTTTATACAGATGAAAATTCATCGCATATTCACTTATCAGTGAGATTTGAATATATTTGTGACATATTTTTTCAGACATGAGACTTAAAAGAATCATTTCACTATTTAGTGAGACTAAATCAAATTTCTTCTTTAATTTAATGAAAATTTTAACTTTAGCAGTTACTTCACATTTAATATTGATCCTGTTTCTAGAGTTTGAAGGGGAGAAGTTACCCCAACAATACAAACAAATTTTACAAAGGTGATTTGGTGAAATAAACAAAATTAAAAAAATATATTTAGTGCATCCATACGATTGACAACAAAGAAATAGTCCCAACTACTTTCTGCATCTATTTTCAAACTATTTATATTGTTTTACTCTTCCTTAGGCACTGCAAACGCATTTTGCAATGGGTTTTACTATCGTTTTCTGTTTTTTTTAGTTTTGAAAAAACATATTTAACAAAAAAGTATAAATTCTTTTAAAATGATATGACCCACTACTGTCTAAAGTGAGGAAACTTTGTGTTTTGCTGTCCGTCAGAGTAGTACACTGAAAACATTTAAGATTTTACATTTTTAAATAATTTACAAGGACATATTTCATTTTGTTTAAATTAACAGTGAAATTATTCTTTTAAGTCTCATATCTGGAAAAATAAGTTATATATGGGCTATTTCACGTCAACGGGAGACCCCCCCGCCCCCAAAATTCTATTGGTCGTAGAGAGTTGTATTATGGCTTAAAATTTAGCCAATGATCTCTACTTTTGAAAGCTGAGTGGCGGAAGTTGAACCCAATGGTAGGTGAGCCAATATGGCGGCGCGAATCGGGATACCCCGATCGGGATATGCTGAAAACTAATGAAGGACTTATCGGATTTTTCTGAAATTTGTTATCAGGGGGTTTATTGGGACGCTTATTTCGAATTTTCAGTCAGATTTCAAAAATTCAAAATGGCGGATCCAATATGGCGGTTGATTTTTTCTAGGTTTTCGCATTCAAATAAAACTCGGTTCCCGGGTGTATTATGGGTCACTAAACACGATTCTGAATTTAGATTTCCAAAATTCAAAATGGCGGATCCAATATGGCGTTTATTTTTTTTTTTTTAATTTCGATTTCCTTGAAACTTGTTATCCGAGGCTATTTGGGACGCTGATTTCGAATTTTTATTCAGATTTTAAAAATTCAAAATGGCGGACTCAATATGGCGGATGGTTTTTTTTAAGTTGTCGCATTCAAATAATACTCGATTCCCGGGTGTATTATGATGGGTCACTAAACATGATTCTGAATTTAGATTTTCAAAATTCAAAATGGCGGATCCAATATGGCGTTTATTTTTCATTTTTTAATTTCGATTTCCTTGAAACTTGTTATCCGGGGGTTATTTGGGACGCTGATTTCGAATTTTTATTCAGATTTCAAAAATTCAAAATGGCGGATCCAATATGGCAGATGATTTTTTTTTTAATTTGTCGCAATTAAGTTAAACTCGATACCCTGGAGTTTTATGAGTCCCTTAGTACGAATCTGACATCAGATTTAAAAATCGTTATTAAAAAAATATAAGAGCCATGTTGGATCCGCCATTTTGAATTTTGAAAATCTGATGTCAGATTCGTACTAAGTGACTCATGAAACTCCCGGGTATCGAGTTTAACTTAAATGCGACAACTTAAAAAAAAATCATCTGCCATATTGAATCCGCCATTTTGAATTTTTGAAATCTGAATAAAATTTCGAAATCAGCGTCCCAAATAACCCCCGGATAACAAGTTTCAAGGAAATTGAAATTAAAAAATAATAAATAAACGTCATATTGGATCCGCCATTTTGAATTTTGGAAATCTAAATTCAGAATCATGTTTAGTGACCCATCATAATACACCCGGGAACCGAGTTTTATTTGAATGCGACAATTTAAAAAAAAACCATCCGCCATATTTAGTCCGCCATTTTGAATTTTTGAAATCTGTATAAAAATTCGAAATCAGCGTCCCAAATAGCCCCCGGATTACAAGTTTCAAGGAAATCGAAATTACAAAAAAAAAAAATAAACGCGATATTGGATCCGCCATTTTGAATTTTGGAAATCTAATTTCAGAATCGTGTTTAGTGACCCATAATACACCCGGGAACCGAGTTTTATTTGAATGCGAAAACCTCGAAAATATCATCCGCCATATTGGATCCGCCATTTTTAATTTTTGAAATCTGAATGAAAATTCGAAATAAGCGTCCCAATAAACCCCCTGATAACAAATTTCAGAAAAATCCGATAACTCCTTCATTAGTTTTCAGCATATCCCGATCGGGGTATCCCGATTCGCGCCGCCATATTGGCTCACCTACCATTGGGTTCAACTTCCGCCACTCAGCTTTCAAAAGTAGAGATCATTGGCTAAATTTTAAGCCATAATATAACTCTCTACGACCAATAGAATTTTGGGGGCGGGGGGGTCTCCCGTTGACGTGAAATAGCCCATATATATTTAAATCTCACTGATAAGTAAATATGCGATGAATTTGTATGATTATAAACAAATTTTAACGCATTTGAAAGAATAAATTCTTTTTTGTTTTTTACAAATTCTTCTTTTTGCCCGCCAAAAAAAAAGCGCCTAGTACTTTTTTTTCTTTTTTGGCTCATTTTCTTTCTTTTATCGTCTAAAAACATAATCCACTTAAAAATTGGAGTAACACCAAAATTTTATTTAAATCCTATCCAGGGCACCGTGATAGATATGAGAATACATTTTGATAGTAAACAAAATAAATTGAACATAAAAGATCTTATATATCAAGTTTTTCAATTGATATCAATTACGAAAGATGCGAACAAAGGGCTTATTAAAGGAACGTTGATTTCCATTGTGTTTTCTTGTTTTAGTGTTAATTCCGATTATCTTCAGACTTAGCGTTTTTTTATATGGTATAAGTAACCTGACCAACTGCTTTTGACTGAAAAGCGGGATCGAAAGGTTGAAAAAGCGGGATTTTGACGTAAAAAGCGGGATTTTTTTTAATAAGTGAAATTTGATTTGAGCGAACCAAGAATACACTCCACAATGCACAGAATTCTGGAAAAAATTGTTTCTCAAATCGTATAATTTTTCTACAGGAAAAACGTTTCAGAATCTAATTGTTTTTTTATGAGAAATAGAAAAAGAGATTTTTTCTGTCTAAATAATATTTTAGAATCAGAGAATTTTTCTATAGGAAAAGTTTTTCAAAATCTATGATTATTTCCAAAAAGAAAAATGCTTTGGAATTTTTCTATAAAAAATTATATCAGAATTTAAGTTTTTTTTTTAAATCTCCCAGAATGTGAAAATATTTCTGTTGAGAAATTTTATAAAGGAAATGTGGCATACATGGGACTATTTAAATAAATGGACTAATTAATTGACGATTTCATTGGCATTATATTGAAACTAATGCCAATGAAATTTCTAGCATTGGCATTGTTTCAATCAATGCCAATGCCCGTTAAGGAATTAGTAGCATTAGTAATGCCAATTATGAAAAATTTCATTGGCATTAATAAATGCCTTAATGAAAACAAAGCATTAGCAATATTAAAAGTCGTATTTCCGTCAGCGAGTTGTATATTTTTTTTTTTTGGTTAAAACTTAAAATGGCTATATCTCGAAAACTAAGCCAGATAGAGCAAAATGGAGGGCATTTTTGTTCTTAGAATCTCCATAATTTCGCCGGTCCTCTTCACATGTGTGGACCCTAATAGGTCCAAATTTTGAATCTAAAAAATTCGCACTCCCGAAAGTTTAAAAATTCACATACCTTTAGCATTATCTTGCTTATTTTTCCAGGTACTGCAATTTAGGGGCCCAATAGGGTCTTGAGAATTTTAGAAACTGAATAACTAAAAAACTATTGCTCTGAGGGGTTTCTAGTATTGGCAGACGAGTTCTAGAAACCAAGAGCTACAAGAATGCTTTTGGACTTTTTGTTGTGTCACCAATATTTACCGAGCTATAAGTATTTTTAAATTTTCCGGAATCCCAAATTTTTTGGATTCAAAGTTAGGACCCATCGGGGTCCACATATGGGAAGAGGACCCGCGAAAGTATGAAGATTCTAAGAACCAAAAATGACCTCCATTTTGCTCTATCTGGCTTAGTTTTCGAGATAACGCCATTTTAAGTTTTTAAAAAAAATATATATTTATTGTAAAAAAATGCTTTTTTTATCAATTGTAAATAGTTTTTTTTGGCATTTGTGCCGTTTCATTGGCATTAGTACAAATAATGCCAATGCCAAAAAATTTCATTGGCAATAAATGCTAATGCTTTTTTTTGGCATTGGCATTAGTTCCAACTAATGCCAATGAAAATTCAATGCCAATTAAAAATTCCCATGTATGAAATGTGGGTTTGAGTCTGTAAATTTTTCTTTTGAAGTTGCGTCTTAGATTTTTTTTTAGAAAAATGTCTTAGAACCTAATAATTTTTCTGTATGAAATTATCTTAGAAAACATTAGAACTTTAAAATTTTCCATTCTCAAATATTTTCAATCGAAAAATGCCCCTTGAAAAAAGGGGCCTTTTTCGATAGAAAAATCCCCTTGGATCTAATAAATATAATACTATCTGATCAGGTCTTTTTGATCCGACATTTTTCCACAATTTTAGGATCTGATCAGATGTAATTGCAATTGGATCAGATCTACCAGATCTCGAAATTGGAGAATATCAGATACAAATGACATCATTAAATTTTAAAAAATTAGACCAGATCTAATCAATTTTTTCAAGGGGCTATAAAATTTAAGAATATATTTTTAGAAAGGGTATCAGATTTTTTTTTAAGGAAGAATTTTTTAGAAACCGATAATTTTAAAAAATGTTTCAGCATCTGAGGATTTTTGTACACAAAAAAGTTCTTAGAATCTGAGAATTACCTTTAAATATGAGAACTATTTCAGAACTTTTCTGTGCATCAGATTTTGGAAATTTTTTATATAGAAAGAATGTCTCCGAATCTCAAAATATTTCTAAGAATTAGACATTTTCTTTAATTAAATGTTGAATATGAGAATTTTTATCCGATCTGAGAATTAAAGAAGTTTTTTATATGAAAAGGGTTTTAGAATCTGAACATTTCTCAGAAAAAAAATTATTATATCTATAGCAGTAATATTTTAGAATCTAACAGTTTTTCTGTAGTTAAAATATCTTAATATCCGTGAAATTTTGTGAAGGAAACATGTATTTAGGTTTAATTATTTTTTATTGAAAGCTTTTTTCGGAATATTCGAAGTATCACAATGAAAAAATTTTATGTCAAAATTTAATTTTAATTTATTTTTGACTTAAATCAGTCCAGTGGGGCTCTCTTGTGAACAGATTTTTTGAGTAAACTAAATTTTTCTTAACATTTTCTTTATAAGGTAAGAAATAGTTATTATGCTCAAAAATATATTTCTCAAAATATTATTAAAATAGTCTAAAAATTGTACTTTGCTATTCCAAAAGCCAAAAAGCGGGATAAAGCGGGATGAAGCGGAACTTTTGTTTGAAAAGCGGGATCGGAATTCAAGGCGGGATGAGACATCAAAAAGCGGGATAATCCCGCCAAAAGCGGGATGGTTGGTCAGGTTAGGTATAAGCCTCTTTTTTACAATATTTATAGTCAAAATCTAAAAAAGGATATAAAATAATATTAATATTTAAGATATTTCTAGAATTTTTATTGTATTAAAGTATTACCAACGATAGCATTTGGTGCTAATAGGTTAATGATAACACGGATGTCATTTAACGAAGCAACCATTACCCTTTAAAGATTGGCTAGATACTGCTAGTTACATACATACATGTTGGAGTGTATTTTGTTAAGACCATGGGATGCTTAAGCCCATTGGATGCTAAAGACTATGGAATGCTTTTTAAGGAAAGATATATTGTCTTTCAGAAATCCATCTGAAAAAATATTAAAAATTATTACACATTTCTTTTTTATTCCAGCAAAAAAGAACTTGCTACTACTAAATGCACGCATAAAAATTCATAGCAAGCAAATAACTACTTAAGACTTTGATTAAAAGCAATATATCTTGCTGGGTTATGTTTGTAAGAATATTTGAAGGATAGGGATAAAAACTATTTCTACTTACATCATGTTTGTAAGGATATTTGAAGGACAGGGATAGTAACTATTTCTACTTACATCATGGTGACAATGTGCCAGATTGTCACTTTCGCTTATAGACAGCTTTCTTGTAATTGTATAAAAACGTTGTCCTTCCCAAATCGTTACTCAACCTTAAAACTGATCGTTCTTTTCATTTCGATTTGCTATGGCGATAGTAAGCGATTTCAAAATAGTTTGTAGTGTTGGAACCGTAGTGATAACGTTATGGTCGTGCATATGCCCTCTGCTCTAAGTTAAGCGAGCTTAACGTACCTCCGCGTGGTTGAATTTTCTAGTAACTCGGCCTTCAAACTTCTTATACGTTCTTTCCATTTCCAATTTTCTACAGTAAGGGATTTCAATAATTTATAGTGTTGGAATCGTAGTGATAACATTTCTGGTGGTGCATATGTCCTCTTCTCCAAGTTGAGTGAGCTTAACCTTATTCGGGCTCAAAACTGCTTATACGATCTATCATTTCCAATTTGTTATGGCGACATTAATGGATTTCAAAATAGTTTGCAGTATTGCAATCGCAGTGAAAACATAATGGTGGTGCATATGCCCTCTCCACGAAGTTGCACGAGATAAACGAAGCTGCGTAGTTTAATTTACTTCAACATCAAAGCACTCTATATTATTGTATTTGCGACATATGTGCATTTACTCCTTTTGAATATAATCTTGTTTTGGAATAAAATGTCCACGCTTATACTTGTTATGACGATGAACTGGAAAAAAATAATACATCCCGAGTAAAAATAATTTAATATGATCTTATATACTTTTATATAGTCATATTATTTGATATATGATCATGTGTGACACTATGTATTGCAAGATAAATTTATACAATAAATTTTGATGTGGAATTTTTTTAAGATATCGCCATACATAACTATATGTTGTAACATCTGGTCCCATGCATCATTTAAAATTTCTAAGTGTTTTATATAAAATTTTATATGCCTCCATTATTTTTTAATTTTTTTAAAGGTTTTCCAAGAACATATTTTTGTCGTAAATATTTTCAAAGTGTTTTATATAAAATTTCATATGACTTTATATTTTTTTATTTTTCTAAGATTTTTCCAAGCACCACTTTTTTATCACGAATATTTTCTAAGTGTTTTATATAAAATTTTATATGACTCCATCTTTTAAATTTTTTCTAAGTTTTTTTCAAGGAACATTTTTTTTATCGCAAATATTTTCTAAGTGTTTTTTATAAAATTTTATATAACTCCATTTTTTTAAATTTTTCTAAGTTTTTTCCAAGGACAAATTTTTTTGAAAATATTTTCTAAGTGTTTTATATAAAATTTAACATGACTCCATTTTTTGAAATTTTTCTAAGTTTTTTTCACAGAACCCCAGCAAAACTTGCAGAGTCATGATTTTTGTTTGAAATTGTCACCCTCAGAACTAGTTCTAGGGAAGTAGTCTAGGAACAATCACCCCTCCTATGGAACGGTTCCATCACTACTTCTAGAACCAGTTCTTTATCCCATTCTATAACCCATGATTTTTCTTTGAAATTGTCACGACAGGAACTACTTCCAAGAAGCTATTGTGGCACTAGTTCTCTATCTCGTTCTCAGAGTCATGATTTTTGTTTGAAATTGTCACCATCAGAACTAGTTCTAGGAAAGTAGTCTAGGAACCCATGTATGAAACGGTTCTTTAAGTCATTCTAGAACCAATTCTTTATCCCATTCTTTAACCCATGATTTTTGTTTGAAATTGTCACCATCAGAACTAGTTCTAGGGAAGCAGTCTAGGAACATTTTGTAATTTTTTTTTTTTGCAAAAAAAAAACATTTTTGAATTATTTTTTGTTGAAAATATAACGCAATATCAGCACTTTACTGAACAAAAATTAGTAGTATTTTTTGTTTTTTTAGTCCTTAATGCAATTAGAAATTATCTAGAAGGAGAATAAGGGATTTTTGAAAAAAAAATATTGTAGGGACCAAAAAATATACGATTATATGCTTAGTTGGATAACTCAAATTGCTTACTATTTTTGCTACAATTGGAAAGTTTTGTTTACATTTTGTAATAAAAAATTCCAGCTGTAGTAAATAAAGTAGTTTATTGCAGATTGTAGTAAGGTAATTGAATGGATCTATAAAAACCTATTTGCACTAATGCCCCAATACTAAATAATACCAAACAAATTACCCAATACTTATAATTTTTTTAGCCCCTCTGTACATATTTCAAAAGGTTTGACTTTTTCCAAATAAAAGATGCAACAGAGAAATGCGTAATCAAATATTTATTTTTTTCTTTTTTGAAAAAAATTATAAGTTTTTGAAACAGCTTCTAAGATGTTATTTGAGAACCAGTATTTGTTTCATGGAAGTGGTGCAGAAGTCATGTACGACTAGTTCCAAATCACTAGTTCCCAAACTACTCCAAAAAAGCTCTTTGGAATCAAAATATTACCCTTTTGGATCACTTCTAGAACTAGTTGTGACACCACTAGTTCCAGGATGCTCTTTGAGAACCTATCGTGACAAGCTTTGAAGTACTTCTAGAACTAGTTATTTTTGAACGACTCCGAAAAGTTTTGCTGGGACAACTTATTTTTATTATTTTAATTTTTCAACTTTTTATTTAAAACTAAAAAAAACATCCGATTTATAAAATTGTATAAATTTTAATATAATTGGATATAATTTTATATCGTTGGATTAGACCAAAACTCGTATCAAAGTCGATATAAAGTTATATAAACTGATATTATTAGATATTATTCGATCAAATCTTATGAAACCATTTTTCGTATAAGATTATATCAAAATAGACACGAACCCATATTAAATTATATATTGTGTCATATCAATTTTTTTACTCGGGATATGATTTTATAATTCTAAATTCATTTAAAATTCTAATAAAAACTTACCTTTTCCATTTTCTTTATGTAAAAGTAACTTTATATTTTTTAAATTATTGATACGAATCGGTATTAAGATATAAATATGGTAATAAAATATAATTTCAATCGTACAAAACTTTTATTTTGTAATTCCGGTTGATATTTTCATACACATGCACTAAAATTTAATATTTTATGATAACATATATGTTTCCATATATGATATCATATATGGCACATATTTTATATACGGCCACATATATGGGATCGTTTCTTGCATATATGGTCACATATATGTTTCCATATATTTCATATATGATCATATAAAGATCTATATATAAGCATATACGAACATACACATTTATTTTTAGCCGGGAAGGTTATTTTTGTGTAGTCAAAATAAAAAGGTACAATTTTCAAAACTTGATCGGGTCCGAAAGTGTGCGATTTGTTATTGAATGTCCCGTATTCATTATGGACCGATATCAATATATCCTATAACTATATTTTTAGGTGTTACAAACAAATTTAAGAACTTTTTCTTATCTTCAACAATTTTAACTAACATTTTTGTTTGAGCGTAAATATAGTTTATCTTTTCAAAACTTTAAATCATAAATTATTTGTTAAACACAACACAGACATGATCATATGAATATTCATTGATATTTGCATAAGTATTTTCTTTTTTTATTTTTACTCTTTCCATTCCATTAGTACGAAAATTTATTGCTTTATTGCACATTAAAAACGAAGAAAAAAATGGTAATAAATCTTAAAAGGTTTTTTTACTGCGTTTCTTTATACCCTACTCTTGTTGTGATGTGGGTATATAAGTTAATCGTCGTGTTTGTCAAAATTCCAGGGATTCAAATTTGATCATATTCAGAGACTTTTTCTACAGGTCAAGTGTTTCAAAATATAACATAGACTTACCTTGTTTAAAAGTTATAATAAAAATAAAAGCCCCTCATAGATTTTAGTACATTCTACATAACCTAAAATTGCAAAATGTTTTCATTAAGCTGCAGGTCGACACAATCAAATGGGATTTGATACAGAGTCAAAAATTTTTTTCACACAAAAACTTTTTTTACAAAATTCTTGTATTCTCTAAAATAAAAATTTTTATTGTCAAAATTTTATACTAAAAATTTAAAAAAAAATTAAAAAAATTATTTTTTTTATCAAAAAAAAAATTTTTTTAAGTTACTTTCTTTTTCTTATTTTTTTGGACAACATTTTTTCAACAACATATTTTTTTACCAACATTTCTTTTTCAAATGAAATATTTTGAAATAATCTTTGTTACATTATGAAGGGCATAAAAATGTTCGGTGAGACCACATTTTTTCATTTTCACTTATTTTTTTTTTTTTTCAATTTTTAAAAGATATATTTATCAATCAAAGATTAATTCATGTTTTCAAATGCTAAAGTACACGAGTCTTCGTTGAATAGAGCTGTTTAAATAATAAAGTTTTTTTTGTTATTGATTCATGTAAATTTAAATTTAACAGCTTTGATTTCCTTAATTACAAGCATTTGTAATGACAATGATGATAACGATGATTATGATAACTAAGAAGAAACGAGTCATGAGTGTGCCGAAGAAGTGAAGAATGATTGGGCTTGATCATTAATACATTGTTAATATTTAATAGCAATAAATATTAAAGCCCATTAATTAACATATTGTTTGTATCACACACACAAAAAAAAATTAAGCCGATTTAGACATAAAAGCTATTCATACATAAATATAAACAGATCTTCAAAAAAATATATTTACATATTTGTTTATTAGGGAAGGTTACCTAAGCTTGTTAATCACCTAACTTTTTTAGTAAAATTTTGTCTTAAAGAATATTAGATTTCAAAAAAGTGTTTTTAGGAAAAGTTATGAAAAATAAAATTTTTATAAACAAGTAGAAAAGTTAAATTCGACTTGGCCGAATCTATAAATACCCTCCACAATGCCCATTTTAAGTGATATTAAATTTTCTAGCATGAAAAAAATAACAGTTTTGATTAAAAATATTTTATTTGTTTAAAAAAAAAATTTTTAGTAATTTTTGAAAAAAAAAAAAAATTACTAATTTTTTTTGGAGTGTAAGATTTTTTTTGAGTGTAAAATTTTTTTCGAGTGTATTTTTTTTTGTTTTGGTATAAAAATATTTTTGAGTGACAAAAATACGTTGTAAAATATTTTTGTGACTTACCAATGTTTTTAAAACAGGTTTAACGGATTTTCAACACGTGAATTTTAGGAGAAGCTAATCTGAAATTCACGGTTTTGCTAATAACTTTTGAACCAGTGGACCGATTTGGCTGAAATTCAATACGAACGATGCTGGAGGAACGCAAAATATATATGCTAAGCTTCAGCATCCTCAGAATTGGTTTTCGAAAGTTATAGTGGTTTTTATCTCAAAAATTCACGAAAAACCCTTGCCGAAATTCAGTCTTTTGCTCATAACTTTTGAACCACTGGACCGATTTCGCTGGATTGCAATACCAACCTGACCAGGTAAATGCCCAATATATGTGCCAAACTTCAGGAGCCTCCGTTAAGTCTTTCAAAAGTTAGCGTGTTTTCAACAGACAGACAGACAGACAGACAGACAGACGGACAGACGGACGGACGGACGGACGGACGGACGGACGGACGGACGGACGGACATCGCTAGATCGTCTTAAAATCGATCGAGGATCATGAATATATATACTTTATGGGGTCCTAGACCAATATTTCGAGGTGTTACAAACGGAATGACAAACTTATATATACCCTCTATCACTAGAGTGGAGGGTATAAAAAAATAATAATGTGTACATTTTTTTTTTGAGTGTAACATTTTTTTTGAGTGTAAATATTTTTTTATTGTACAATTTCTTTGAGTAACAAATTACTTTGTAAAATATTTTTGTTGTTTTATACCTATATGTAATACAAAAAAACTATTTCACATATTTTCCTCTTTTTATATTACCATCCTCTTCATTAAAAACCAAAAACAAATTAACATTCAATCATACACATACTTTATTTGATTTTTTTCCGTTACATACAGTTACACTAACAATAACAAAACAATAACAAATATTTACTTGTCTAACAATAACAACTAAACTGCACCCCACGACAAGAAAACAAACAACAACAAGTTTTACAAAACTGGTATTTCACCATGCTTTTAAAACTTGTTTAACGAGTTTTCAACAGTTTAAGGTGAAACAAATCTGAAATTCAGTGCTTTGCTTATAACTTTTGAACCACTGAACCGATTTTGCTGAAATTCAGAACCAAATAGCCTTGGGGAACGACAAATATATATGCTAAGCTTCAGCCCCCTCAGAATTGTCTTTCGAAAGTTATAGTGGTTTTAATATTGTAAATTCGAAAAATACACTTGCCGAAATTTACTCTTTTGCTCATAACTTTTGAACCACTGGACCGATTTCGCTGGATTGCAATACCAACCTGACCCGGTAAATGGAGAACATATGTGTCAAACTTCAGGAGCCTCCATAAAGTCTTTCAAAAGTTAGCGTGTTTTCAACGGACAGACAGACAGACAGACAGACAGACAGACAGACAGACAGACAGACAGACAGACAGACAGACAGACAGACAGACAGACAGACAGACAGACAGACAGACAGACAGACAGACAGACAGACAGACAGACAGACAGACAGACAGACAGACAGACAGACAGACAGACAGACAGACAGACAGACAGACAGACAGACAGACAGACAGACAGACAGACAGACAGACAGACAGACAGACAGACAGACAGACAGACAGACAGACAGACAGACAGACAGACAGACAGACAGACAGACAGACAGACAGACAGACAGACAGACAGACAGACAGACAGACAGACAGACAGACAGACAGACAGACAGACAGACAGACAGACAGACAGACAGACAGACAGACAGACAGACAGACAGACAGACAGACAGACAGACAGACAGACAGACAGACAGACAGACAGACAGACAGACAGACAGACAGACAGACAGACAGACAGACAGACAGACAGACAGACAGACAGACAGACAGACAGACAGACAGACAGACAGACAGACAGACAGACAGACAGACAGACAGACAGACAGACAGACAGACAGACAGACAGACAGACAGACAGACAGACAGACAGACAGACAGACAGACAGACAGACAGACAGACAGACAGACAGACAGACAGACAGACAGACAGACAGACAGACAGACAGACAGACAGACAGACAGACAGACAGACAGACAGACAGACAGACAGACAGACAGACAGACAGACAGACAGACAGACAGACAGACAGACAGACAGACAGACAGACAGACAGACAGACAGACAGACAGACAGACAGACAGACAGACAGACAGACAGACAGACAGACAGACAGACAGACAGACAGACAGACAGACAGACAGACAGACAGACAGACAGACAGACAGACAGACAGACAGACAGACAGACAGACAGACAGACAGACAGACAGACAGACAGACAGACAGACAGACAGACAGACAGACAGACAGACAGACAGACAGACAGACAGACAGACAGACAGACAGACAGACAGACAGACAGACAGACAGACAGACAGACAGACAGACAGACAGACAGACAGACAGACAGACAGACAGACAGACAGACAGACAGACAGACAGACAGACAGACAGACAGACAGACAGACAGACAGACAGACAGACAGACAGACAGACAGACAGACAGACAGACAGACAGACAGACAGACAGACAGACAGACAGACAGACAGACAGACAGACAGACAGACAGACAGACAGACAGACAGACAGACAGACAGACAGACAGACAGACAGACAGACAGACAGACAGACAGACAGACAGACAGACAGACAGACAGACAGACAGACAGACAGACAGACAGACAGACAGACAGACAGACAGACAGACAGACAGACAGACAGACAGACAGACAGACAGACAGACAGACAGACAGACAGACAGACAGACAGACAGACAGACAGACAGACAGACAGACAGACAGACAGACAGACAGACAGACAGACAGACAGACAGACAGACAGACAGACAGACAGACAGACAGACAGACAGACAGACAGACAGACAGACAGACAGACAGACAGACAGACAGACAGACAGACAGACAGACAGACAGACAGACAGACAGACAGACAGACAGACAGACAGACAGACAGACAGACAGACAGACAGACAGACAGACAGACAGACAGACAGACAGACAGACAGACAGACAGACAGACAGACAGACAGACAGACAGACAGACAGACAGACAGACAGACAGACAGACAGACAGACAGACAGACAGACAGACAGACAGACAGACAGACAGACAGACAGACAGACAGACAGACAGACAGACAGACAGACAGACAGACAGACAGACAGACAGACAGACAGACAGACAGACAGACAGACAGACAGACAGACAGACAGACAGACAGACAGACAGACAGACAGACAGACAGACAGACAGACAGACAGACAGACAGACAGACAGACAGACAGACAGACAGACAGACAGACAGACAGACAGACAGACAGACAGACAGACAGACAGACAGACAGACAGACAGACAGACAGACAGACAGACAGACAGACAGACAGACAGACAGACAGACAGACAGACAGACAGACAGACAGACAGACAGACAGACAGACAGACAGACAGACAGACAGACAGACAGACAGACAGACAGACAGACAGACAGACAGACAGACAGACAGACAGACAGACAGACAGACAGACAGACAGACAGACAGACAGACAGACAGACAGACAGACAGACAGACAGACAGACAGACAGACAGACAGACAGACAGACAGACAGACAGACAGACAGACAGACAGACAGACAGACAGACAGACAGACAGACAGACAGACAGACAGACAGACAGACAGACAGACAGACAGACAGACAGACAGACAGACAGACAGACAGACAGACAGACAGACAGACAGACAGACAGACAGACAGACAGACAGACAGACAGACAGACAGACAGACAGACAGACAGACAGACAGACAGACAGACAGACAGACAGACAGACAGACAGACAGACAGACAGACAGACAGACAGACAGACAGACAGACAGACAGACAGACAGACAGACAGACAGACAGACAGACAGACAGACAGACAGACAGACAGACAGACAGACAGACAGACAGACAGACAGACAGACAGACAGACAGACAGACAGACAGACAGACAGACAGACAGACAGACAGACAGACAGACAGACAGACAGACAGACAGACAGACAGACAGACAGACAGACAGACAGACAGACAGACAGACAGACAGACAGACAGACAGACAGACAGACAGACAGACAGACAGACAGACAGACAGACAGACAGACAGACAGACAGACAGACAGACAGACAGACAGACAGACAGACAGACAGACAGACAGACAGACAGACAGACAGACAGACAGACAGACAGACAGACAGACAGACAGACAGACAGACAGACAGACAGACAGACAGACAGACAGACAGACAGACAGACAGACAGACAGACAGACAGACAGACAGACAGACAGACAGACAGACAGACAGACAGACAGACAGACAGACAGACAGACAGACAGACAGACAGACAGACAGACAGACAGACAGACAGACAGACAGACAGACAGACAGACAGACAGACAGACAGACAGACAGACAGACAGACAGACAGACAGACAGACAGACAGACAGACAGACAGACAGACAGACAGACAGACAGACAGACAGACAGACAGACAGACAGACAGACAGACAGACAGACAGACAGACAGACAGACAGACAGACAGACAGACAGACAGACAGACAGACAGACAGACAGACAGACAGACAGACAGACAGACAGACAGACAGACAGACAGACAGACAGACAGACAGACAGACAGACAGACAGACAGACAGACAGACAGACAGACAGACAGACAGACAGACAGACAGACAGACAGACAGACAGACAGACAGACAGACAGACAGACAGACAGACAGACAGACAGACAGACAGACAGACAGACAGACAGACAGACAGACAGACAGACAGACAGACAGACAGACAGACAGACAGACAGACAGACAGACAGACAGACAGACAGACAGACAGACAGACAGACAGACAGACAGACAGACAGACAGACAGACAGACAGACAGACAGACAGACAGACAGACAGACAGACAGACAGACAGACAGACAGACAGACAGACAGACAGACAGACAGACAGACAGACAGACAGACAGACAGACAGACAGACAGACAGACAGACAGACAGACAGACAGACAGACAGACAGACAGACAGACAGACAGACAGACAGACAGACAGACAGACAGACAGACAGACAGACAGACAGACAGACAGACAGACAGACAGACAGACAGACAGACAGACAGACAGACAGACAGACAGACAGACAGACAGACAGACAGACAGACAGACAGACAGACAGACAGACAGACAGACAGACAGACAGACAGACAGACAGACAGACAGACAGACAGACAGACAGACAGACAGACAGACAGACAGACAGACAGACAGACAGACAGACAGACAGACAGACAGACAGACAGACAGACAGACAGACAGACAGACAGACAGACAGACAGACAGACAGACAGACAGACAGACAGACAGACAGACAGACAGACAGACAGACAGACAGACAGACAGACAGACAGACAGACAGACAGACAGACAGACAGACAGACAGACAGACGGACGGACGGACGGACGGACGGACTGACGGACGGACGGACATCGCTAGATCGACTTAAAATCGATCAAGGATCATGAATATATATACTTTATGGGGTCCTAGACCAATATTTCGATGTGTTACAAACGGAATGACAAACTTATATATACCCTCTATCACTAGAGTGGAGGGTATAAAAAAAGTCTTGTAAAATGACAAAAAAAAAAGTGTAATTTTAAGGAACTGTAGGAAACTGTAGTAGTAGTACACTAAAAAAAAAAACTGGAAAAATGCCTTGTAATCCCGTTCTACCAATATTTATCAATTTTCCTTGTTTTTTAACAAAAAATCTTGTACTTTGCTCAAACGAAAACTACAGTTTTATTGGTAATTTTACAAATTTATTTTCGTAATTGTGTTCTACCATTTTAAAAGGTTATTTTACAAAAAAAACTGTAATTTTACAACAAAGTTTTTATTATGAGGATACTAGTTGATTTACAAAAAAAACTGTTATTTTACAAAAATTATGTTTTACGAAGATTTATGTTGTTTAACAAAAAAAATAGAAAATTTACAAAAAAAAAGTAAATTTTCTATTTTTTTTTAAATTTTCCAAGTCCTGGACAATTTTTTATTAAAAAATATTTTAAAAAAAATTTGACAAAATTTTGAAAAATTTATTACGAGGATTCTAGCTAACTTACAAAAAAACAGTTATTTTACAAAAATTATTTTATTACGAGGACTTATGTTGTTTAACAATTTTTTTTTTTTGTAAATTTACCATTTTGGTTTGTAAATTTACCATTTTTTTAAACATATTTACCATTTTTTCTTGTAAGTTTACCATTTTTCTTTTATTTTTTCGGTTTTAAAACAATATTTTTACCAATAAAATTGGTTATTTTACCAATTTTTGGCGCATTCAAAATTACGAGGAAATCCTTGTAATTTTACGAGAATTTTACCTACCTCCTATTTTATCCTCGTAAAATCACGAGATTTTTTGGTAACTTTACAAGATTTTTTTTTAAGTGTAGTTAGCAAAAAGATCACTTTAGTTTCTGGTAAATTTTACCGCGTCAAAAAGTTGTAAATTTTAAATTTTATTGGTAAAATGTTTGTTAAAAGCCATAAAAGTGTCAGGAAAACATTTTTAACTTACAAGAAATGGTTGTAAATTCATTACAAAAAAAATTAAATTTACAAGGAAAAGTTGTAAATTTAATTTTTTTTTGTGAATTTACAACTTTACCTTGTAAATTTACAATTTTTCCAAAAATGTTTGCGGCTAATAAACATTTTACTAATAAAATTTTACATGTTCTACTTGAGGCGATAAAATTATCAAGGAACTCTCGGGGTTCTATAAGATTTTTTGCTTCGCCCTATTTTACGAGAAGTCATAGTAAAAATTACGATTTTTTGTGTCATTTTACAAACTTTTTTTAATATAATAATGTTTTTAGTTGGTGTCTAATTTTAATTTCTCTTAAAAGCTTAAGATTTACTATTTTATTTCATTTAAACCAAAAAGGTTTTTAACTTGGTGAATAACGAAAACATTCACTAGCTGCTGAATAAAACCTAACATTATTATTTTTAATCATTTTTTTTTTTGTTTCTACATTTTTTTTATAATTTTTCTTTTCATAATTTTTTTTTTTCCTCAAAATTTTATTTTTTCATAAAAACTTTTTTTTTTCATTAACAAATTTATTTTTTTCATCAAAAATATTTTTTTCATCAAAAATTTTTTTTTCACAATTTTTTTTTCATCAAAGCTTTAAGTCCTTATCAAAAAATTTTTTTTATCAAAACATTTTTTTTTTACTAATTTTTTGTTTCATCAAACTTTTTTATCAAACACTATCTTTTGTGTTTTCTCAAAAAACTTTCTTTTCTTCATCAAAAATATTTTTTTTTCATAAAAATTTTTGTTTTCATCAAAAATAATTTTTTTCATTATTTTTTTTCATAAAATTTTTTTTTATCAAAATTTTTTATAACCAAAATTACTTTTGGTTTAAATTGCAGTATGCTTTCCACAGACGGACCCACAGACGAACATTTAAAAATTTACAGGTGTTTTGCATCTTGCTTTTTGAAGACAGATGGATCAGATTTTGCTAATTTCGTAAATTAACAGCAATTTTGGTTTGGGCTGCATCTTGCTTTTTACAAACAGCGATGAAAAAAGTTTTTGATGAAACAATGTTTGCTGAAAAAAAAAATTCTTAAAGCAAAAAAAAAAATTGGATGAAAAAAGTTATTGATGAATAAAAATTTTCTTATGAAGAAAAAATTTTTTAGGGAAAAAAAATTATAAAATAAAAATATTGATGAAAAAAAATTTTTTTTGATGAAAAAAGATTTTGATTAAACAACAAAACTTCTATAAAAAAACTATTGATGAAAAAAATCAAAAAATCATTTTTTTTTAAAGAAAATTCGATGAAAAAAAATGAACGAAAAAAGATGTTTATGAAAGATGTTTATGAAAAAACAAAATTAACAAAAAACCAAGTAGAAAATTTAAATTGACTAGGCTAAATCTATAAATATCCTCCACAATGCCCGTTTTAAGTGATAGAAAAATTTTCTAACATGAAAAAAATTAACAATTTTGGTTAGAAATATTTTATTTTGAGTAAAAAACAAAAAAATATATTAAATTTTTTGTGATGTAAAACTTTTTTTTATGTACTTTGTTTGTTTTTAGAGCAAAAATATTTTTGAGTGACAAAAATATGTTGGAAAATATTTTTTTGACTTACCAATGTTTTGAAAACTTGTTTTACGGGTTTTCAACACGTAAATTAAGGTGAAACCAATCTGAAATTTGCGGTTTTGCTAATAACTTTTGAACCACTCCACACAGTGGTAAATTCCGGCCAAAACCCTATAACTTCTTTAATTTTCTATGTAAACTTATAAAATGTTGTAGGCAGGTTAAGAATAAAACAATAAACCAATTTCGCGAAAAAAAAATTTTTCCGCGGAATTTTTTTTTCCACGAAAAAATTTTTTTTGTTCGCGAAAAAATTTTTTTGAAGGTGTTTTAAGATGTTGTTTCTTAATCGTCAGTATTTTATCCATCTTCTCTTTTTATGTGTTTTCCACAGCTCAAAAAGCATTTTATTTGATATAAATGACCAAACTTCAAAAGGCTCTAACTGAAAGACTTGGTTAAACTTGGTACTGATGTTAATTAGTACTTACTTGGGAACCCTTATACTAATTTGTGGTATAGCGACTTAAGAGCAATTTTGAGCAAAAAGTATTTTTTTGGGCTTTCCAAAGTTTGTATTTTTTATAAATTTTTTATTGTTTTAGATTTATTTTCACCACCACTGTTTAAATTGATCCTCGCACTCGAAATTGCCGAAATGCATATGACATGCAAAAATAATGCTAAATTTTCAAAATATATTAATTTCAAGGCAAACATTTTTTTTTTTAAAGTTTACAGCCTACTTGGATTTCAAAGTTGCAAATCACAACTTTTAAATTTAAAAAATAATAAATACAAATACTCAACTTTGCTTCGTTATAAAACCTAAACTAAGGAGTGAGATCATAAAAATGTTAACACACATAAAGTTAAATAAAAAACAGACTACTGAATTTTAAGACTTCAAACCAAATTTTTATTAAATAAAATTTAATACAAAATCATAACAAAAAAACCGCATGGAACTCTAACCACTACGAACAAAGTTATCCACTTTTTCCGGAAACCCTCCCATTAAGGCTTTTATGGTAGTTTCTGTCACCTTTTTAGAGCAGGTGGTCCATCTACGTTTGAAATCTTGCATGTCCTGGGAGACCTTTTTTGTGCCCTTTAATTCTTTTTTAACAAGAGCCCAATATCTCTCCACTGGCCTGAGCTCCGGGCAGTTTGGTGGATTTGCCTCTCTTGGTACAAAAACCACATTATTATCATTATACCACTCCAGCGCTTTCTTGCTGTAGTGACAAGATGCTAAATCGGGCCAAAAGTAAGTGGATACATTGTGCTGACTCAAGAACGGAAGAAGTCTCTTCTGCAAACACTCCTTGATATAAATTTCGCTGTTTATAGAGCCAGATGTCACAAATGACTGGCTTCTTTGGCCGCAGCTACATATGGCTTGCCATACTAGGAATTTTTTGGGGAATTTCGTTTGCTTTTTTGACCGAAATTTTTCCGCAACATTTCCTCGAACATCGGAAACATAAAATTCTTGACCAGGGAGCTGCGCAAAATCAGCCAGGACATAAGTTTCGTCGTCCATTACACAACAGTTGTATTTTTTTATAAAATTTGATTTCAATTTTCTAGCTCTGGTTTTGGCCTCCAAATTTTTAAAAGCGTTTCTATCGGGAACTTTTTGAACTTTGTAGGACTTTAGTCCCGCCTTACGTTTCACTTTACGTACAAAAAAGTCTGAGCATTTGGCTAACCGAGCTGTTTTTCTGCCAGATGTGTTAGGAGCTCTCTTAAGGATGCTTTTAACTTTATATGCCTTACCAATGTCACGATAACCAGTCGTTGTTCCTGTTCCCGGCTTCCTTTCAATTGTTAGGTGTTCCAGATACCTTTTTACCACTTTTGAAACTGTTTGGCGGCATACATTAGTTTCTTTGGCAATTTTTTTGTATGTCCATGTTTGGTTTTGTTGAAAATATTTAATTATTTTTGAACGCACTTTTCTTTCATCGTCCATTGTGTAAAAAATTGCAAATTAAAACTCATGATGTAAATTAATTTATTAACTGACATATTTTTAAAATGTAAACTGCCGAAAAAAAAAAAATTTGGAAGCTTTACACCAAAGTTGTAGGCAAAAATGTGTGTTAACATTTTTATGATCTCACTCCTTACTCAAGGGATTGACGCAAAACTTTGTAATCGCATGTTTTGAAGTATTAGCTCTCATTTGGCTTCAATTTGGAAAAAAAAGGAAAAAAAATTTTTTTTTAGTTTTGGCCGGTTTTTAACTCTGTGCACTGGACCGATTTTGCTGAAATTCAATACCAACCAGACTTGGAGAACGGCAAATATGTATGGCAAGCTTCAGCAGCCTTAGAATTGTTTTCCGAAAGTAAGCCTGTTTTTTATCTCGTAAATTCACTAAAAATCCTTGCCGAAATTTATTCTTTTGCTCATAACTTTTGAACCACTAGACCGATTTTGCTGAATTGCAATACCAACCTGACCTGGTAAATAACCAACATATATGTCAAACTTCAGCAGCCTCAGTAAAGTTTTTCGGAAGTTTGCGTGTTTTCAACAGACATACAGACAGATGGACGGACGGATATCGCTAGATCGTCTTAAAATCTACCGTGGATCATGAAAATATATACTTTATGGGGTCCTGGATTAATATCTCGAGATATATACCCTCTATCTATTTTTTTGTGTGAGTTTGCGTGATTTATTTCTTCTTCGTATTTCCTTTCTTACAAAAAAAACAACAAAAAAATTTTAAAATTTTGCTAAACTTAAGATTTTGTCCAAAAAAAGTGTAAAATTTCGCTGAACTTTAAATTTTGCTAAAAATTTTTAAAATTTCTAAAATTTTGGTTTTAAATTTTTTTTGTTTAAAAAAGAGTTTCGTGAGTGTGAGTGAAGCTTGTGTGAGTGCACGTGAGTGTGAGTTGTATTAAATTTACTCACGTGATTGTGAGGCGAAAAAATACTGTCGTGAGCGTGAGTCAGTGTGAGTCAAAATCACTCACGCGCCCATCTCTACATTAAACACACTCACTTGTTTTTTGTACTTTTGTTAAACAAACTTGGTGAAAAATTAAATTTTGGTGAAAAAAATTGAGAAAAAATTTTTTGATTAAAAAATTATGATGAAAAAAAATGTTTTGATGAAAAATAATGTTGATGAATAAAAAAATGTTTCTTAATGAAAAAAGTTTTTGATGAAAAAAATTATTGATGAAAAAAATTATTGATGAAAAAAATTATTGATGAAAAAATATTGATGAAAAAAAAAATTGAGTAAATAAACACATGAAAAAAAATTATCTAAAAAAAAGAAGATGAAAAATAACTACCCAAGCAGAAATTGAAGACGGTTCTAAAAAAAGCGTTCTGAAAGCACTGTAACAGAAAAAAAGCATTCTCAAAACGCTATTTTTAAACGATTTGCGAACGTTTTTGAAAAGTGTTCTGAAAGCACTATAACAAAAAAAAAGCAATCTCAAAACGTTTTAGGAGTTCTTTAGATTTTTAAAAAAAAATCCAAGTTCCGAAACTATTTTTGAATAACAATTTTTTGTTTTATTTTTTAAGTAAAAAAAATCATAAAAAATGTTTTTAGATTTTTTTTTTTTTTTAATTTCCTAAGTTTTTTGGAGTATAAATTTTTTTTCCAGATTTCACTTTGTATCAAACAAATTATTAAAACCGAACTAAAACAGTAATTCTGCACTTTGGATTTTTAAACCGCTTTGATGACTTTAAAAAAAAAAAAACTATCTCACAGCACTTTTTTACATCGCTTTTAAAACGCTTTAAACCTAGCGTAGATCGATGTTATCATTCGGATCATCTGAAGGCGCTTTCAAATTTGTATACAGAGCGCTCGTACAACAGCGCACAATGCCTTCACAACGCTTTTGCGATTGTATTTTTCTGACTGGGTATTTACTAGGGATGCCAAACGGGAAATCCCGAATCCCGAAATCCCGGGATTTTTCGGGATTGACAAATCCCGAATCCCGGGATTTATTTTTCTCAGTCCCGGGAGTTTTCGGGATTTTCCGGGATTGACAAATCCCGAAAAATCCCGGGATTTCGGGATTTTTTTGTTAAATTTCGTAATCAAAGTTGACTATTTCTTCAGTATTTGTTTTACAATTTAAACAAGATAGATATTGTTTGAAAGGTCTTTGAGATACCTTTCAAATGAGGCATGTTGGGATTAAATTCTCTTGCTCTTTGGGAGGTAAATCACATTTTTAGGGCGGATTAATACACAGTTTTTATGAAACAGTTACATTTCGCCGTGAGTTATTCTATGACGGAGCTTTTAGTATTCCAGCTGTAAAGTTTCTATTCAACAGTTTTTGTTCTTATTTGAGCGTTATAAGTTAGGAAATTGAATATATCTCTCCGATCCAATTTTTGTTAGAAACAGCAGCGAAAAAAATTTAACACGGGTGTGTTTTGCGACGGCGTCGGGGTCAGACACTGGGGACAACTTACCCTTGACAAAAATGCTAACAACTTAATTAATAAAATTTTGTATTTATTTAAAGAAATATTTTATTAATTTTCAAATACCCTGTAACTTAAAACTTTGACATCAAAATAAATGTTAAAAAAAGTTACGTTTTTTAGAAGTTAATTTAAATCCAAATAGGGAAAACGGTTTCCCAATGTCTGCTTTTGCCCTTTAACGAACTAATGACCATAAGAAATAAACTGCAGGGTCTAGCTCTTTTGGTTTGGACTGCATCGTGTCTTCCACAGACTTGGAGCATTACCAGTTGAGTTAAGGTTGTTCCTAAATGCTGACCCAGATGCCGTTAAGTGGATGAAGAATATTGACATCAATATCTAATTCTTATCAATATTCTTTTTCATCAAAATATGCTAAACTTTGTTGTAGAATCTGTTAAACTCGTAATGCTTAGGTATACATATTTCTAAAATTAAAATCGTTTTGTATCAGTGCAATACGATAAATAAGTAATTAAATATTAAATTATATATATTTTTTTTAAATATAACGTTAAAAAGTTTAATTTTAATAAATCCCGAAAAATCCCGAAATTCCGAAAAATCCCGAAATCCCGAAAAATCCCGGGATCCCGGGATTACGATTTCAAAATCACGAATCCCGGGATTTGTAAATGTCAATCCCGTTTGGCATCCCTAGTATGTACCGTTTTATTGACCTGCTGGTGAATTTTTTTTTATTCGCCAGCAGGTGAATTATTATCCAAGTTACATACCTTTTTGCTTTTAAGAAAATAAAAGCAGTAATTCTTATTTTCTTTTTTTAGTCGTTAGATAAGGCGGCGTCCTGCGTCACTGTTAAAATTAGACACCAGTTTAAAAACATTATCATGTTCAAAAACCCGCAAATTTATAATTGG